>CM075990.1:14194149-14396649 GCA_038087875.1 Malacoraja senta | reverse complement strand
GTACAGAACCCTGCAAGGACACAGATTCAGGGTAAAACAACTCTCTTACTCCCCAAGAGCACGACTCAGTAAGAAAGGCACCACTCGTAATGTGGTCAATGTTCTGACTATTTTAGGTAAACTCATCTGTCCCTATTTCAGTAAAGTTCAGTCACCCTTGCTATTAAATCCCTATCATTGGTATCAGGTTACAGGAACAAACTGGAAAGGGCAGGGCAATAAGCCGTAGCATGAAAACCGAACAAGATGGATGAGCTGCCAAAAAGTATTTTGAGCCTTGAAATGGGTCTCCACCACCTGTCTCAACCCCTCCGTTGCCTTTATGTTGCTTGATTGCTTGTCCAGGTTTAAATTAACTTCCAGTTTCACCAAAGATGATTGGCTTCTGGCTCCGATGATGTTGCCTATAGAAGTACACCTGCTGCTCTGTGAAATATTTGTCTGTTTATTTAAAAAGTAAGGAGGTAATCCAGGGAAATTTCAGTAAATTGATCACAAGGACAAAAGTTATGTTAAACAAGGAAACATGGGAGGTTGATCCTACCTTCATTAGATGAGAGGTTTTCTAACTGAAACATATATATTCTGAGAGGGTAGATGCTATGCAGATATTTATCCTCATGGAGGAATCTAGAACTGCTGGCGGTGGGTATATGGAACAAGCTGCCAGAGGAGGTGTTTGAGGCAGGTACAATAACAGCATTTAAAAGACACTTGGATAGGAACATAGATAAAAAATAATCACAGGGATATGGGCCAAATGCAGGCAATTGGGGCTGGCTCAAAAGTGGCATCTTGGTTGGCATGAATGGACCAAAGGGTCTGCTTCCATGTTGTATGATTCTATAACTAGGGTGTCCAATAAAGTCAATGAAGAGGTAAATCTTCGCCAAGGATCCCGAATCTTTATGTTCCTCTACCTAAAGGAAACACTTAATTGTTAATTTACGAGGCAAGGTTGGGCTGGCTAGGCATGTGTCTGTTTGACTTTCGAAGAGTTAGATGAGTTTTGATTGAAAAATAAGTGCCCGAGGGGTCTTGACACGGGTAGTGTGGCGAGAATGTTTACTCTTGTGGAATTAGAGCTAAGGAGCACATTTTGAAATGAAGTGGTAGAAAAGAAAGAAAATCTACAAATGTTGGAAAATGCTGGAAAGACTCAGCACTTCAGGGAGCGCCTGTAGAAAAAGTATGGTAATAGCTAATGCTAAAGGCCAAAGAGACCCCAAAATAGGGAGGCAGGGAGTGGGATTTGGACATTTCTAATGGAGACAAGGTGAAATGTCTTCTCTCCCTTAAGACTTTGGAATTGTCATCTTCAATGAATGGTCAGAGCAGAAACATGAAATGTTTTGAAGGAAGAGGTGAGTAGATAATGAAATCTAAAGCAGCAAAAAAAATCTGCTGCAGGAACCTTCAGTTAGGTGAAGGGTTCGTCTGATTAGAATGGACTAATTGAAATTTGTAATTTAAAGTTGTTGAAAGAGTTGACCAAAAAAATAGTAAAAACATAATAATTTTGAAACGGCCAATTAATAAACATTTGTTAAACATTGTGCAGACAAATATAGAAACTTTACTCATCAATAATTACCATAATAGTCACAACAGCATTTGATCATTTGCAGCCATTAAACAAAACAGCATTACGCTCAATGGGCAGTGATAGATTGTGAGCTCAGGCTTCCAATTACCTTCTACTCTAATCACCCAGGATTCCAGCAGATCGTTACTTTAATGTGGTAACAAGAGACTGGTGAATGTTTGTACGTGCTATATCGGATGGAATATCTTTAACAGTTGACTCCGAACTCATTTCAAAAGGATTTCCACTCAAGAAGTTAATCACTGAATTTTCTATCAGAAATTCACAATCCTAATATGCATTACCTTCTGAACCTTCTGAATTTTGTAGTCGGCAGGGCAGTACTCTGCATATCGCCAACTTGGACAATTTTACTTTTTTTTTATCAAGCCAATTAATCAAGCCAATTAACCTACAAACCTGTACGTCTTTTAGGAGGAAACTGAAGATCTCGGAGAAAACCCACGCAGATCACGGGGAGAACGTACCTGCGTGGTACCTATAGTCGGAATCGAACCCGGGTCTCTGGCGCTGCATTTTGCTGCAAGGCACCAACTCTACCGCTGCGCCACCGTGACCGTGACTTAATTTTTTAATATTTTGCTAAACCTGCTTTGAAAACAAATAGCAGCAAGACAAATTAATTAATGAATTTAGGATGGCAACAGTATCCGATTATGACCATAATACATCGTATAGTGTTTCTTCTATGTGTATTTAGTTATCACTGATAAAACTGACAAGAACTAAATTTGAGATGTCTTTGGGTTTTGGAATGACATTTAAAAAATGCTAAAATACAAGTCAGGTGGCATTTGTAGGGGCAATGTGCAGGAACGGGGCACTGATTGGGATTGATCAGCCATGATCACATTAAATGGCGGTGCTGGCTCAAAGGGCCGAATGGCCTGCTCCTGCACCTATTGTCTCTTGTCTAAACAGAATTAACATTTTTGGTCAAATTTCTCACATCTGTTTTGGTGATATGCCAATTGTGGACAAAATTAAAATCTTCAGAGCTCTATTGATGAATAACCTACCAGAAATGAATATACCACTTTGAGATAGAATTTAGATTCAAAGTTATAGGAAAGCAACAGACAAAAGTGACTATTGTAAATCAAAGTATTACCTCTTGTAGTTGTCTCATGTTAATTCAAGTAACAGTGATATTCCTAACATTTTAAATTGAGAACAAAATTAAATTTTAATTTTTGTCTTCAACTATTTTCTTCACCCCTTACAAAAGGTAAATCATTGTCAGGTTATTGACTTCTTCAGATCTATCTGCTATGTTTTCTCTGCAAAGGTCATTAATTTTAAAAGACTTTAAATTACTTTTAAAAGTATGATTGCAATATCATTAACTTAAACCAGTTATATGCACATTCTCTTCTAAGTGTATTGTTTTCCTCTACGATACTTCTCATCACTGGTGCGCCTCAGCTCCATATACTGTATACACAAACAACTGTGCAGCCAAATGCCAATCCAACTCAATCCATAAGTTCACAGAGATCATCACCGTAGTGGGCAAGATATCAAATAATGATATTACAGAAATGAGATTGAGAACCTTGTAACTGTGCCAAGGCAACACCCTCAATATCAGCAAGACAAAGGAGATAGTGATGCACTACAGGAAGTGAAGCTGTACACACGTCTGAAGAAGGGTTTCGGCCCGAAACGTTACCTATTTCCTTCGCTCCATAGATGCTGCTGCACCCGCTGAGTTTCTCCAGCATTTTTGTGTACCTTCGATTTTCCAGCATCTGCAGTTCCTTCTTTAACACCCTGATATACATTGATGGCTCTGAAGTAGAGATGGTCTAAAGCTTCAAGTTTTGTGGCATAAATATCACCAGCAATTTGTGCTGGACCAACCACATTGAAGTAATGGCCAAGAAAGCACATCAACGCCTATATTTTCTTAGAAGGTTAGAAGTTTGGCATGTCCCCAATAACCTAGACAACTTCTACACATGCATCGGAGAATTTTTTTTATCGGGATGCATCACAGCATGGTTTGGGAGCAGTTTCATCCAAGACCGCAAGTACTTGCAGAGTTGTGGACATAGCCCAAACCATGATGCAAACCAACCTCCCTGCCATTGACTTCATCTACACTTCACACTGCCTCAGCAAGGCCGCCAGCATCATCAAGGACTAGTCTCACCCCAGTCACACCCTCTTCTTTTCACTCCCATCAGCCAAGAAGTCTGAAAATGCATATCTCTAGATTCAGGACAAGAAGTTGATGGAGAGGTGAAGACAATAGATGATTCAAAGATTGGGCATCAGTTTTTCTTAAGTCTCACCCCCTGGTATGTTTTTTTCCCCACAGTTTTTGTACCTCTCCTTATCTCCTGCATGTTTCTTTACCTTTTTGACTCTAATCTTGTGCGTGGTTGTTTTTAGTCACTTACCAACAGGGCTTCAATTCTGATGGTCACAAAGTTTCAGCTGCACCTCCCTGTAGCTGACTTATTGGGTCATAAGATGAATGTGTCACTTTAATTCTACAATCAGTTTACAGACGATCAACAGGTGATAAGGAATTGTCTGACAGGATGCGGTAAATTGCAGAGATGGAGGGAAGGGAAAGAATTGAAAAAATCCATAGTTAGAGAATGCAATTTTGTTTTTCAAATTTTATTTACATTTTTGGGAATTCGTTTTCCTTTTGTCAGTTTAACAAAATAATTCCACAGCAATGGACTTGGTTGACAAAGTGGTCAAAAGTGAACATACAAACAGATATACATTGACGACAATATCTGTACTTATGTTGCACCTTAAAATAGTAAACCATCCCTAGATGCTTGATGGAAATGTTAGCAAATAAAATGTAACACAAACCACTTAAAGACAGTAACATTTAAAACATGGGTTTTAAGGGGTACCTTCGAAGAGGAAAGAAGGGGAGAGAGGCAGAAAGATTTTGAGAGTGGATTCCAGAGTTTAGAGCTTCGATTATTGCCAATTGAGGATCTGATAAAGTAGGAAGTAACGAAGACTAGAATTCCAAGTGTACAGATATTGTGGCGAGTTGAAAGGATAGAGGATATTAATAGAAGAGAGACAAGGACATTAAGCGATTTGAACATTACACCAAGAATTTTAAAACTTGATGTTTACATGAGAGCAAGTACAGTAGCGATGGGTGATTGGATTTGGTGTGAACTGGGAATAAGGACAGAAAGGTTGTGGGTAACCTTGTATTTATGGAACTAGAAAGATGAAGGCTCTGTAGGAATAGTTAACTCTAAATGTAACAAAGGCATGGATGAGGTCTTCAGTTGCCGATGAGCTTAGGCAAAGGTGGAGACACATAATATGGAGGTGGAAATAGGAAGTCCCTGCAATGGCAAGATACATGGCCAGGAACACATTTTAAGCCAAAGGGAAACTAAGATCCCAAAGTCTTTTTCTACCACAGGTGGGTCTTATGGAGATGGATAGTAATCAAGAATCTAGTAGGAACATTTTAATATCCTGAAAAGGTCAAGCGAGGTGACAGTGAGGTGCAGCGGGGAGTCTTCAGCCTACAAGAGGAATCAACACATACTTTTGTACCATATTTCTGTCAGGGAAGATGGAGGTGAGGAATGTCAAGAATAGACTATCGGGGTGGGGGGGGCAAAAAGTAGTAATCATTTACGAGGAGGAAAAGGCCTTGGAAGTGTCTGCTGTGGATATCATTCTTGAGAGAATGGAACCAGGTTAGGCCTGGTGTTAGGCAAGGACCTCAACGGTGGAATAGGCGGAGGATGATGGCTGACCTTAGTGGAGCGTCACAACGGCTGGGAAGGCGGATGAAGGCTGCAGCAGAAGAGGGTCTCTGGTCGTCTTGGACTCCATGCCACTGGATCCTGACCCAGATCTGTCAAGGACCGTGTGGTGGCTGTCTGTGCACCAGTCTCCCCACGTTAAACAAAGTCACACACAGGCGTCCTCCAACGCTAGGCAAGGAGTCTCGCCCTGATCAGTGTGTCAAGAGGAGAATGCCGTGGAAAGCTACCGCAAACAACAAAGAACTGGAAGGACTCAGCAGGTTGGACAGCATTTGTGCAGGGAATGGGCAGATGTAGTTTCAGAGGAAGGTGTTGAGTTGAAGAGGTTATGATGAAATAATAATTTGTAATGGAGGAGTGAGGACATGTGTAGCTTTAATTTCCTTGGGTACTTATGAGGTGCAAAAATACAAATGAAATAGAAGGAGGAACAAAATATAACATCAATAACCAATTTACCATGAGGCATGCTGTATAATAATGAAAAATCCAGAAAAGCAAGTATAATACAATTGATTTCTTACAGCTGATACATCCTAACAAAATCTGTATATGAAACAACATTTTGTTAAAAAAACATTTATCAATGGAATGTATGCATTTGTCAATTTGTTATGACAATGAAGAAATGCTTTGCGTTTAATTTAATGCAAAACCTAAGCATGTGGGACTGAACAATGTGCACAACCCTCTATTCACAAATTCAAGATACAAAGATATTATGTATTTAAAGCACAAGTGGCCTTACACTCCATTGCATAACATATTGCATTGAATATCAGCATTTTAGATAATTTGAACAAATTTCAAAATTAAAACAAGATTAAAACATGACATCTTAAAAGTGCAAAGTGCAATCAAAGCTGCCATACTGCCTTTTAAAAAGACACAGACAAGAGATGCATGATTGGCAGCAGTATCTGTGGTACAATGAAGGACAGGGTGTTAAGATGAAGAGTGAAATTTCCATTCACTGATTAGGTACATCATAGAAAAGACAAGCATTAAGGCATTAAAATATACGCAACTTGTTCTAATTTTTGTTTTGCAATTCCAGTTAACACACATTGGCCGAGGAATGTTCGAGTGCCAATTAGGTTCCAACAGTGGTGCACTTATGACCATTTTGATTGCTGGTTGCTGCAAACTTCAGCTGCAAACGAAGCCCAAGATCTCTAAAAGAACATTTCTCTATCGCAAAGTGCACTACGATTCGGTCAGCAAGCTAGATAAAGATCAGAGCTGAAGGGATAGAAGGAGATAAGGCTGGAGCCTGGGGTCAGGGTACTGAGCTCGTAGGCTCGGGAAGGGCAGTATTGACGGTGGTCAGTGTTGTGTCGTGAGGAGAGGCGTCAGAGTGTGAGAAAGGCGAATACAATATTCAATGTAAAAGGGTCGCAATCTAAACCCAGTCAATATTCCACAACAATATTGATCTGAGGCAATTTGGTCTAATTTCCCCAGCAATCCTCCAATAGGAGCATTCAATGGAATGCATATAACAGATTAAGTATACAAAGGTAAGAGAAACACTCTAATAATTGTCATTATCACGTCACTCAGGTGGAAGTCAATTCTCAATTGCGTACAGCTGCAAAAGCATGAAACATTTGAACTTCTTGGCAATCATTTGGTTTATAAATTCACTGGAAATATTTGTTTTCCCTTTTAAACCTCTGTGTATGTGGGTGCACAAATCATACTGCACCCCAAAGTGCCACCAGCATTAATTCACAATCTCTGCGCTCACAACAAATTTAAGTATAAATGTGCCCCTGAAAAAAACAAAGACAAAAACAAATGAGAATGATAAAACTTTTCACATCACAAGGTTTAGCCACAACTGACAAGGCTGCAAAAATAAGAAAGGGTATTCAGCTAACAAACAATGACACAAAAGTAACAACATAAACCTCAAGGAATGAAAAATGGACCACCATATCATAGTTCATCATCATCATCACACCATCATAGTTCAACTGCACAGCCAGCATTATTTTTATAATCCATTGGGTAATTTTATATAAACAAACGTGCATTCTGTACTTATCATTTCCTGTTTAACAAAAATAATAAATAACAATATTCAGGTGGACATTTGATGGTTCATATTGAGCCACCTCGTGAATATTTATTCTTTCATCCTAGGCTATTTGTCAGTCGCAAAAAGTCTCAACTTATATTAATCAATTAAAATAAAAGTATATGTTTGTTACACAACCTCATTTAATTTCACATACGGAAGTAATTTCACTTATGGTATTTTTAAAATGACCATTCTGGTATTTGTTTCACATTCGTGAATTTAATAATATTACATCCGATAGGGATTGCACAAAATGCAATCCCTGAGGCAAAAGCCAATCTCGCTTCGAGTGCAGATGCAAGATTCCTTTGCGCAGAGGGGGAAAGAATGGTTCTGCAATTTTATTTTGCTTGCGATGTCAGTTCAACAACTAGCTTTACCACAACGATGACCAATTCTTTGGCTGGATTAGCTCCTCTTTTAACCAAAAATCATAGAGGTGAGGAAAAAGGACATGGCAAAACCTTCAAGGTTGTTCAGAGCGTTTTTTTTAAAAGGCCATTTAAAAGTTTGATGGTTACAATTTTGAACAAAATAATTTGCAAAATTGACTGCAAGTTAAAATCATGATACAAAAATCCTTCAAAATACAGAGAAAACCAAGTTAAAAAATAATGTAGCAAGGAAAAAACAAGCTTTGAATGTAGCACAAAATATATGGGAATCGACAAACTATTCAGGTAGCTACACATCACATTTATGTTTCAGTTGTTAAGATTCAGTTGGTATTTTCCAATTGCTCTCTTTAAAAGTATGCAGCTTCTAAGCAGGGAATTTTTAGAATGTTTATTCCCCTTTTAAAAGATGAAATTTAAATGGTGAGAAACCAGCAGCCCTTAATTTTATTTGATAGAATAGTAGCATCGGAAACTCATTTAATATTTTTTCTTTAAAAATAAATCATTTGGAAATCTGCATTAAAGGCCTTTAGTCAGGTCACCCGGCCACATTATAAACTTCACTTATGACCAACGTCACTGTGCATGGTCATAATTTCAGACCACGTTAAGAGCTGTGGGAAACCATAGTGCCACCTACGGGGATTAGTTAACTAAATAGCTCTTGCGGCTGCGAGATCTGCGTCATATATGTAACCCAAGGTGCTACATTAGGCTATATGAAGAAATTGCTCCTCCGTGACGTCCCTCGAGTCATCTCGTGGAAAAGTGGACCTATTATGGTTGATTCCACAAGCACAACTCAGACTGTTATTTGTCTCTACAAAATGTGGAAGGAAACTTGGGAAAAAAAAATATTCCAGTGGACACTGAATAAATACTCATGTAAATATGTGAAATGAAACATGAAATTAAAAGGCAGAAGCTATAAATCCTGGATGCATAGAACAGGTCCATCAACAGCTGATTAAAACATATCAGTATAGACTTCAGTAGAATGCACAAAAAAGTTTGCAAATCTATATTTTTTTCCCTACTGATTGTTGACAGGGATTTGTGTGCTTTTTCATCATTTATTGTTTTTATTACTTTATGCAAGCCTCAGCAAAATATCTAGAAGAATTTTATAAACTGTTACTGCAGCAACTGTGTTGTGAAAGCTAACAGTAGATGACAAAGTGATAAAGCAGCATATTGGCAGCTTAGTGCATTCATGTGTTAGCTGAACTGCAACAGTGCAACTAAAATGCCAAGAGATTTCTGAGAGACAGAGGGATTGAGTTTCCAAGCTCCAGAAATATGACTTTTCTTCATAGCATTCACCACTGCAAATCCACGCCGTCTCATGATCCTTCAGTGCTCAGGGCTCAAGGAATCAACTGCCACACCAACATATGAATTTCAGGGTCTGTCTGATACCATTTCTTCAAGCCAACTCCAATCAAGAGACTGAAAAACAAAAGTTAATGAATGCTGACTACTGTGTACTGCGAAGAAAATCAATTTTTCATCCACTCCATCCATCAAACAAGGCAAGCTTTCTTCTCTTACAGTGTGAATGCCCATGCTTGGTTACAATGATATTGATAAACCTTCATGTCAACTAAGTAACATAAGGCAGAGTTCAAGATAGTACAAGGTATAGGATCGCTCCTGTGTGCGGACCAAAACAAATTACAGGCCTGGCTAGATGTTCTGCATTTAACAGTTTGCACACAGCAATGTCATGAATTTCAAAATGCATTACGTCGATTGATTGAAAATGTTTACAATATAAAAACACTGTCACTCGAATCATTTAATACTGAAATGTAACATATTAATATTATAGGCGAAATGTATTATTTTATATTAAAATGTTAAGATCTGTAATAGCCAAGACCTATTCTTCAAAAGCTGCTCAATGGCAAAAAAAAATTCTACTGCAAGGTTTACAGAGAAATTGCCACCATGACTTGCTGTAGCAGTTACTTTTGGAATAACACAGCAGGAAATCTTGCCATAAAGGTCAATCGGTAAGGTCAGGTGATGAGCTTATCTATCTTGACTATCTTGACCAGCTTTACTATCTTGCTAATTATGTCAATGGGCCCTTCTATGTAAAATCAAAGAATCAGAAAACCGCCTTATCCTACCATGCCCCATGCTGATCTTTCTGCCCATCTACACTAACCCCATTTGTCTGCATTAGAACATAAACGCCGCAGCGGCCTCTGCAGTCCGTCTGTCTTTTTTTTTGTTGTTGTTTTGTTTGAGCGTAGTTTATAGTGTTTTTTAACTGGGTATGTGTGGGGGGGGGGGGGGGGCGGGGGGTGGGTGGGGAAACTTAAAAAATATTTTCGCTGTACGGAGGACCCGACCTTTTCCCTGTCGGGTCTCCGTTGTCGTTGGGGCCTAGCACCGTGGAGTGGCCCTCAACCGGAACGACCTGGGGCTCCAGTCGCGGAGCCTGCGGACTACTTACCATCGTGGAGCTGGCCGAGTTCGGAACGGGAGGAGCTGTGGTGGCGCGCTGCTGCGGTCCGATCCCGGAGATTCGGAGGCTCCAGCCGCCGGCCCGGTGGACGGTGACACCGGGAGCTCGCGGGTCCCTGGTGGGAGACCACTTTTCGGAGCTCCCGCAACGGCAACTTCTCCCGCCCGAGTTGCGGGGTTGAAAATAACCCGGAGCGGGGCCTTACACCTTACATCACCCGGCGCGGCTTTAATGGCCGCGGGACTTATTTTCCATCGCCCACCGGGGGCTTTGACTTTGACATCAGGAGGAGAATGGGGAGTACAGGGGAGAGATAAGACTTTGCCTTCCATCACAGTGAGGAGGAGATTCGCTGTGATGGATGTTTGTGTAAATTGTGTTGGGTCTTGGTGTACTTGTTTGTATGACTGCAGAAACCAAATTTTGTTTGAACTTAGGTTCAAATGACAACAAATAAATTGTATCATTGTATCACTATTGAACAGTATGGCACAGGATCAGTGCCGAACACGAGGTCAAGACCAAAAGTTATCTGCCTGCATATAATCCATATCTCTCCAATACCTGGATACCCATATGCCTATTTAGAAGTTTCCCAAATGCTCCTATCAGACCCAAATGTTCCAGTTATTCCCCACCATCTGTGTAAATAACTTGCCCTGCACATTTCCACATCCTTCCTGTAACGGGTTGTCCAGAATTGTACACAATATTCCAAATGCACTGAAGCGATGTCCTATAAAGTTACATCATGACTTCCTGACTCTTATACTCAATGCTCAGGCCAATGAAGGCACACACACCATATCCTTCAGGAGCTTGTTTATTTTAAATGCCTCAAAATATGTAATTGCATCTGATTCCATCACTTCCTCTGGATATCAGATATCAGCCATTCATTGTGTAAAAAAAACGAACCCTCAGATTCCTCAGGATGTGTTTTGAGGAAACAAAATATAACGGCTACATTGTCATGAGTCTTAACAGGAGAATAGGTCAGTTTCTTCTAAAAACAACAAGACCCGCTAAATAGCTGAAAACGTCACAATTAAAATACTGAATCATTCTTACCGACATGCTGTATTTCTGGTCTGATAGAGTTTCCTGCATCAGACTGTGCAACTGGCTGCAGAAACTCTGGTTTTCTTCAATTACAGTCATGGATGATTCGCTGAAAGGCAGGATAGATGAATGAAGAAAATGGGAATAGAACACAACAGCCCATCAAGTCTATGTCAGGTTCTCAGAACACTAATCCAGTTATTACAGACTTTTTTTTATAACAGATGTCTGTTATGTTGGACAAAGTCTGTTATAACCGAGGCGTCCGTTCGTATCACCAACAAAAGACCGGGTTTTAGACAATAGTAAGCCATTGCTGATCATCCACAATCAGTACCCCGATCCTGCCTTCTCCCCATATCCCTTGACTCCGCTATCTTTAAGAGCTCTAACTCTCTCTTGAAAGCCTCCAGATAATTGGCCTCCACTGTCTTCGGAGGCAGAGAATTCCACAGATTCACAACTCTCTGGGTGAAAAAGATTTTCCTCATCTCCGTTCTAAATGGCCTACGCCTTATTCTTAAACTGTGGCCCCTGGTTTTGGACTCTCCCGGGAACACGCATACCCGACTCATCCACACATCCCAAGACATGCAAGGCGTGGGCTCATTATTCTACAAAATCACATTTCACATGTCTCTCTGCTGCATCAAATACAGTGTGATGAAACCCAGCAATGAAGAGTGAAGCAGGCAGTGTCTTTGAAAGTCAGGCAGATCCACATAATGACACATTAATGTTCCCATGGGAACCTTTACATATCCTTGGCAACCATCTGTAGCATTTAATCATTGACTGGAAGTTAAAATGGTTGGAGCATGTACAAATCTTTTGTCACCAAGATCCATATTGACTGAACCTTTATCTAGAAATCCACGTCACTAATCTACATCCAAAATGGCACAATGATGCAGTTGATAGAGCTGCTGCCTCACAGCGCCAGACACCAGCAGCTGTTTGTGTGGAGTTTGCACGTTCTACATGTGATCACATGGATTTCCTCCAGGTGGTTTCTCTGGTTTCCTCCCACATCCCAAGGACGTGTGGATTTCTAGGTTAATTGCCCTCTGTAAATTGCCCTTTGTTTGTAAGGAGTGGATGAGAAAGTGGGATAACATGGAACCAGCGTGAACGGGAGATCGATGGCTGGGTTTGATGGGCCAAAGGACATGTTTCCATGCTGTACAAGTCAACTAAAATAGCTGTGATCTGATGTTAAAGCTAAAGAAATGTTGCAGTAAATTTCACAGTCTAAAAAAAAAGAGCTGTTTGTCACAACCTTCTGGTCACAACCCTAGGCCAATCCTGTATGTACAGTATGCTGCCAATGCCCTGCTGCTTTTGCTTATAAATCCATACCCAGGCAAAAGCTTATTTTCTGCTTGCAAAGCTTTCCTTGAACTCAGCACTGCCTTCATACTTAATATATCTGTTCCCAATAAATGATATCTGTGTGTGCCAGAAGCATAATCACATTTTTCATTTCATCCATTTGAGTTAACACAATTTAAAATATGTCTAACAGGGTAAATCAGTAGCTGAACCAAAACCTGAGTTCTGACCATGCATAGAGCTAACACTGTGTACATTAAAACATAGCTGTATTGCCAGAACTATACTTTCCACATTTATATCATTTTCTTTGTATATATTAGCTGATTTTGCACAATCAAATATAATCTTTTAATAAAAATTGTAACTGTAAATATTTAACAAGAGAAGACTGGGCAACATCCAAATAGTTCATACCTGTTCTTCAACAAGGAAATAGAGGACAACGGGTTCGGCAAAGTATTTTGTGGTGTTAAAGTTTGGGCCTGTTGTGCCCACCCTAAACCATGGGGTGAACCTGACGACTCGAGACTGGCACTTTCAGGCCCTCGAGCCGTGCTCTGAAAGAAATGAAATTCCAAAGGATCATTAAATGTTTAATCAATGAGTTTTTTTCCAATTTTAAATCAAGAAAGCAGGATGATTGAAACAAATAATAAGAATTCTCTATTCAGAGTGAGGACGAGGGAGTTTGCTGGAATTTCAGTTTTCAACATCTCATGCTCATTCAACGTCCCATTGCAAAGGGAAAAGCCTCCAGACCACAAACGTGCTTAACAAACAGATCATGTTTTAGCTGTTTAGGACACAGTGAACTGTTCAGCTCCTACTTGGAAATGAATTTTATCAATGGAAACAATTTTCATAATCTGTTAATTTTTCAGTAGATAAGTAAGACAAGATTTACATAAAAATCATAAACAAGATTTAAAAAATATTTTAAATAGTTAAAAAAGTCTCAAATTTTCATACTCACACATATGAATTGTTAGTTCTCTTATAATTCAAGAGGATTTTTAACATGACACAAGAGATAAAGTATTTACTTAAAGTAGATTGGCAGTAGCGGTGTACTTGGCTCCTTATTTAACAATTTCACCACTTAACAGATAATATATTTTCTGATATAACTTCTACCCTACATTCCTGCCTTCTCTACAGTGACCTTTTACTCCCTTAGTCGGCAAAGATCTTTTCACTAGTCTTCAAAAATACTAAAAGACTCGCCACCCGGCACTGGAAGTTTCAAAGCTTCTGAAAGAGAAAAAAAAGGAGGTGGAAGAAAAAAAAAAAAAAAAAAAAAAAAAACGCACCTCATGTTGGTTTTAAATGGACACCTCTTATTTTTAAACATTAACTCTTGGTTCTAGAATGTCCCAGAATAGAAAACATCCTCAAAACGTTAACCCTGTCAAGATTCTTCCAGATCTTATAATGTTTCGATCAAGTCTCCTCACGTAAAAACAAGACTGATTACTGGAATTGGCATACGAAGTGTTAAAAGAGTTTTTATTTAACTTCACAGCATTGTTAATTTTGGGGAAAAAGTAGTACTTACACATGCAATTTTTAACAAATACCATATTTCTTTCTGCCTCTTCTCTTGCGATCTCAACAACATTTTTTCATTTTCTCTAATGTTGTCAAGCGCCTGTTCAATCTTTGGGAAAAGATCAATGATCTTCTGCTTACAGGCCAACAGCTTACTGTGATTTAGAAAGGAAGGCACATTGGGACAAAGATAACAAGGCAGCTTGCTGATAATATATTATATTGCTTATAAAGATGACATTAACATGCAGCAAGTAACATAGAAACATAGAAAATAGGTGCAGGAGGAAATCCTCTTGTTATGAAGGCCAACATTCCATTAGCTTTCTTCACTGCCTGCTGTACCTGCACGCCAACTTTCAGTGACTGGTGTACAAGGACGCCCAGGTCTCGCTGCACCTCCCCCTTACCTAACCTAACAGAAGTAACAGATTTGGATGACAATAACTGCAAGGGATTTGTACATCTGAGATAACGATATTCATTTCAAGATTTTACAGAACTTCTGAGTTTATTTCAATATTTATTAATGTCCTTTTCACACTAGCATGAAAAAACATACACAGTACATGGTAGGACATTTTCATCTTTGGAGTTAAATACAGGCAGTCCCCGTGTTACACAAGGGTTCCGTTCCTGAGAACTGTCGGTAAATTAGTTCCTTTTGGGTGCTGTCTGTGTGGAGTTTGCACATTCTCCCTGTGACCGCGTGGGTTTCCTCTGGGTGCTCCGGTCTCCCCCCACATCCTAAAGATGTATGGGTTTGTAGATGAATTGGCTTCTGGATACTGGACTAGTTGTGCACGGAGTGAATGGCAAAGTGGTATAACGGAAATAGTGCAAATGAGTGATCAATGATCTGTGTGGACTTGGTGGCCGAAGGGCATGTTCCAATCCTATATCTCCAAGGTAAACTATCCATAAGTAGGAAACAAATATTTTTTCAGTAAGGGAAAATAAGTAGGTGACAGAAATAATAGAAGTTCACTTGGTTTCATCCAGTTACCACAAATACAGTCATGAAAGAGCCAGACCACCAACAGAGGCGATAAAATTCCAACAACACATTTCTTTTTAATGAAGCCACAGTTTAAACACTTGGATATTTGCCCGCATAGATGCTTTCAACATAAATTATTCAATGTTATATTAAACTTTGAAGACAAACATCCATGATCAAGGTTTGTTTTCACAGAAGCATTGTTTGAATTTAGAGTTCTATGGGAGAATTTGCATAAAGTTGAATTTCCATAACCTGGGCAGGATTGTATCATGAATCAGCTTCAGCCAAAGAATTATGGAAATGTGGGACATTTAGTCCCAGACATTTCAACTCTCAACTTAACAAGCAGTGACCTTTGAAGAAATATTTACAAACGTTAATTAATCAAGAAAGTAAAGTTAAAATGGCCAATACAGTTGATCCATCAACCTACAGCATTAATGTAAGGCAGTGAACAATACTGTACAACCAAATATTTTAGCTATCAAATACCTATTACCATTAATCATTTATTATTCACATGCAAGACTACATTGAATGGTAATGTTGATTAGGAGGGGCATAATTATCAGAGCCAAACTTTTCCTTACACAAATGCAACATGAATACAACCTTCAGGTATCGATGTTCGAAATCAGACCATGAAGCCTGGTTGATTTTCGTACTTCCTTACCCTAAGGTAATGAATTGCGATGAACCCTTCAGAAAGATGGCCTAACTGAACCAGATGAAAAGAATGAGCATGGTGACACAGCGAATAAAGTCAACACTCACAGTTGTAAAAGTAAAGGGCATGGGCTTAAGGTGAGAGGGGAGGGATTTAAGATGGACCTCAGGGGCAACGTTTTCACTCAGAGGGCAGTCTGTATCTGGGTTGACCTTCCAGAGGAACCTATAGAAGTGGACTTTTAAAATACATTTGAACAGAGATGAATATGAGGGGTTTAGAGAGCTGAGGGCCGCATACAGGAAAATGGGACTGAACCAGTATAGTATCTTGATTAGCATGGATAACATGGACTGAAGTGCCATGACTCTACGAATAGAGCTCTATGACTATGAATAGCAAGGTACTATTCAATGAACTGTGAGTACCAAATCTTGCTTATTTCCCTTCCCAAAATAAATTTTAAATTAACTTTATTATACATGATATAAAGATATTTTAACTTTTTTAAACGATTTATAAATCCCTATCAAATTGAGTGTTTATACCTGAGATGGGTGTAGAGCTCCTTAAGCACACGATCTTGATTCTGTACTGTTTGTACAATGATCTTCACCATCTCTGTACTGTCTCCATATTGATGTGAGTCTTAAAACAAAATATATTCTTTAAATGATATAGTCATTTTTTAAGGTCTGTATCTCTCCCCTCAAATGCTGCTTGACCTGCTGAGTATTTATAACATGTTGCTGTTTTTATTTCTCACTTCCAACATCTGCAGTTTTTTTGTGTGCTTTTTTTGTGTGCTAATTTTTCACTCCTTCACTTGGAAAAGGTATTTTCTAGGCGAACATTAAAGAACTTGCAACAACAACAGAAGCGACCGGCAAATCAATTATTTGTGAAATAATTCCATTTCCACCACTTTCCATTGGAGTTTGCACTGAAATATCCCCAAAGGTCAGATGCACTGGAGCACATCTACTCAATAGTATTGATAGAAATTAGATTGTTGCTATCTATTAACAGTCAAATCATGGGCTTTCCACACGACAAATACCGAAGATTATTTGCTTTGCAAACACTAAAAGAAAAAGTAAATTGCCTCTTAACAAGCTTGCTAACAGGCCAAAGATACGCTAGTCCCACTGCCATAGATGTTATTGATTGGATGCACCGTCTCTTAAATGAAAAGTTCGTGATCAATGTGCTGAAGAATAAGATGCCACCAGAGGCGTGCAAGCCTGGACATTGTTATAGTGATGTCTGCATTTGCATTCATGAACCAGATGATGGGAGATATGTAGAATGCAAGCAGACACAAAAAATATTTATTGAAGTGATCTTATCAGCTGCTTGACTGGACAACAGATACACTCCAATCTTCCACTCCCTCCCGGCTTTTCTAAGCATCATTACGCTCTCGCTGGAAACATTAAGAATCAGTTGGAAAATATTAATGTGGCAGCCAAACCAAATGATATCCCATTATTCTGCCTGCTTCATCCTGCATATCTATATCAACTGAAATGGGGTGGGGGGGGGGGGGAATTTCTCAGCATTCACTTACAGAAAGGATATGCCAGCACTTCAGAGTATTTGAAATCCCTCTGCTCCTCCCACTCAATTTTCTTTCTCCTCACTGATTATTTTTTCACATGACTTTGATCAATCTTTCCGAAGATTACAACTGAGTATTGTACAAAGAAGCTGGAATCTGTGTGATATCAAGGTGTAATTCTGAATTTGATCTTAGATCTACACGTCAACAGCAATCACCACCTACAAAATTCCAACCAATTACACTGAAATTCATTTATCTAAAAATAGATATCAAGAAACCATGACAACTAAAACCATTCTATTAGTTGGCTTGGCATCATATGGAAATGTGGAGATGTTTCAAATTTTTATTTTTCAGTTCAGCTATGTGCCAGCTGTGAACCTAAACATGGAATGAGCTGCCAGAGGAGGTAATTGAGGCAAGTACTATAATACACTTAAAAGACATGGATATGTTTAGAGGTATATGGGCCAAATGCAGGGAAATGGGACCAGTTCGGATGGGGAATCTTGGTCAGCATGGACAAGTTGAGCTGAAGGCCTTGCTTCAATGCTGTATAACTCTATACCTCTCATTCTCATTACCTATTCTGCATTAGTACAGCTCCTCAACCTTACATACTGTTTTTGTTTGCAATACAGCTCTTGCACGTTAATTCAGGCCTTTACAAATGGTCCACTAAATTCATAAAAGATAGGACAATACAAATTTAAAAAAAAAAATCATCTGCTTTCTGCAATGAACTCAAAATTAGTTTTAAAATCGTGAACTAGTTCTTGTTGTTTACGGATAGACAAACCTAATTAAAAAGTTTAAGACTTATTTCACGCACTTTAACACTGTGTTCATAAAGATAGAAGCTAAAATGCCAACTACAGAGTTAAAAATAAGCACAATACCTTTTCGTTTTCCCTTGAGCTTTCTGTATAAATCAATAGCTTTCTGTTCACTAGAAAGGAAAATTATGATTAGTAAAATGATTTATTACACTAACATGCTTGAAAATCAATCTAATGAATTGTTATGTCTGTTGAAGACCAATACTTGCCATAAATAATTCCTTTCATAAATTAATCTAAACGTGTGGATGATTGGTCTATTCTGCTGAAAGCATAGTTATAGATTTTTCTGGGACTTATTCAATCCTAGCGCAGTGTTAAAGCATTTGTCCCTGTGAAAGCTCAGAACTAGATTACTGCTTTGTGTTCAGCTGCACAATACACTTTCCTTCAAGTTTAGAAATATATCTTACAGTCTTGCTTGCTCAACAGTAAAGTACTTCCCATAGCTCTATTCTCAAATGCCAGTCCTGCATCTATTAACACAACTGGACAATGACAGATTCACTTGTTCTAAACGGAATTGGATATTTTTCCTACTCAGAAACAGCAAGTGCCTCATGATTCTGTGGTACTCAATGTGATTACACCTTCTTTACAGTGATTGAGTAACAACGTCAAAAAGGTTATGAGGAAAGCTCATAAGTGACAAAATATTTGGTGATAAAAGTCCAATATAAATAATAGCTTAAAATCTGCAGAACAATTCCACTGATGCAGAATATGAAAAAATAGATATGAGAAATCAATGTTTTCCCTATCAGAGAGGCAAAAAGGTAAGTGTACAACAATGAAAAACCTTTTCCAATTATATTCCACATTAATATCACCCCCATATTTTACTTAAAGAAAACGTCTGTGATTATTGTTGTATTATTATATTATTGGCCTTGGGTCCAGAGCTCCAAAAAAATAAAAAACAACAACATTCTCACTCTGATCATGATCGAACAACTGTAATCGAACAGAAAATTGGATTAACTATGGTCACTCGTGCACCTAAGCAGTCTCCTTCATGGTTTAGAAGTCTTTGTGGTGACACAACAGGGGAAGTAGCTTCATGAGGTACACACTAAGAGAATGAGTGACCATGACAGAATACGTCCTTGCCAAAGCCAGGTGAACATTAATGTGTTGGGGATGGCATGCACACATCCTTTCATCACTTTATATTGGATTATCCTTCCCACGCTCATAATTTTTCTCTCTGAGCACAGATCCTTTGCCTTGTACAGTTTTATATCTGCAACATGTCCCAAATGTTACTTTCTCCTGTGGCTGACACTTATGATCTTGGTCCAGGGTGGAAGTGCAAATCCTGCACCTCAAATTTACACAGAATGGAATGATGAGGGATATAAAGGTTGATGGAAAGGGCAGGGAAAAGTCCCAGAATTTAGCCACAAGGGAACGGTTGGAATCATTGAAGAAACACTCGTATATCGGTATCTAAGAATTGCAGACCATTTCAACCCATTTTGGTTCACACTTTAGGGTAACTTTTTAAAATATATCTCCAACTTCATTTGATAACGTGTCCATTATATCACATATGCATTCTTCCACTACTGTGGTGGCAACGGAAACAATTATTATTTTTACTATTTTCACTTTTGAATTATGTACCTCATCACCACTGTCACACTTCTGAATGGAAAATAGTGATATATTAAATGCAAAAAAATTGTACAGAAAGATGCTCTATTTTATGCTTTAATGAACGGTTTGCCATTTAACCCAGACCAGTTTTCTTTGTAAATTTTCTGCAGATTGAAGATTGTTGGCCGCATGTTAAAATGCTGCATTCCTTGTCATCCACTACTTAACACATTTTTTCGGGGAAGACACAGCTGCCAATTATGAAGAAATCTGTCACACCAAGTATAAATTATTTTTCTTACAGGTTTTCCATGACGTCTCCCTGTCGTCTCGCATACGGGCTCCTCTGAAGTTCCACTATCTCACTGTGCAGACCCATAATTTGTTCTTCCAAATGACCAATTTCAGCAGCCTTAAAATGTCAAAACAAAGTTTCCTTAAATGAAGCCAACTGTCGATGTTATTACTGCAACTGTCAGGTATGAAGAAACAATGATAATTAAATAATTGGATTATTCACTGCACAGCTATGTACACATGGAATAACTGATGGGTAGTGAGGGGATTTCTGCAGAAGAGTGCACTGATACATGAATACACTTCTTAAGTAGTCCATTAGGGTTGAGGATGAATTCTTGTACTGTCACTAACCATTTCTGTTGGTTCCAAGTTGCCTGATGAAACCACAGTAGAATCCATCTGTATTGGGGAGGTGCTTGACTAGTGAATTCCTTCCACCTTTTTATTACTTAGCTAAAATGCAGAGAATAGTGGAAGTGTTCCACACATTAGGAGCATCTTTGCAGAGCGAAGCAGAGTCAATGTAGCTCACTAAGCTGCATGGGCTGGAGATGGGGGTAGATGTCACCAGAACAAAACCAGGGCTAGCCTTCCTCCTCTGCTTTTAACAACTCATACATTCTTTTGTCTATGTTTTCACTCTCTAACTGCTCTCATTCACTCATTAATCTTCTTTACAGCAGATCGCCGTTGTCATCCCAGTTTAACTCCATTCGGGACATCACCCTTCCCCACTCTGCATCATAACAAGCTTTTCTCCCCTTCTCAGGTCTGACGAAAGGTCATCAACTTGAGAATTTGCTTTTCTTATAGACGTGGCCTTATCTGCGTAGTCTTTCCAGCATTTTCTGTTTGTATTTTAGATTTCTAGGTTTTTGATTTTCTTCCGAGCTTCTGTGCACTTTGGCAAACGGAGTTAAGGTTTTCAAATGCCATCCTGAATGCTCTCTCTCTGTTTTTGAGCAATCATGGGCCATGGCATTCCTCGAGTCAATGATGACATCAAATCTGTGAATTGTTTCCTCTGCCCACTTGATAATCTCTTCCTGCAACTGAAGTTAAAGTAAACGGTTTGATTCAGATACCAGTCACAGGCATGTGAAAAAGGATGTGGAGGCTTTGGAGAGGGTGCAGAAGAGCATCATCGGGACGTTGCATGGATTGTAATGCATTAGCTTAAAGATAGTTTGGACATACATGGACTGTTTTCTCCAGAGTGTTGAAGGATGAGGGGTAATTTGATAGAAGCATATAAAATCATGAGAAGCATAGATAGAGGAGGTAGTGTTCTTCCCCACTAGGGAGCCAAGGTTTAAGGTAAAGGAGAGAAAGTTTAAAACATTTGTGCAATGCAAGACTTTTTTTTACAGGTGCTTGGAACATGCTGCCAGGAGAGGTGGTAGAAGCAGATAGGACAGCAACGATCAAGAGACTTTTAGACACATGAACAAGTAGGGAATAGAGGGATGTGAACTATGTACAGGATTAGTATGATTAACATCATGATCAGTGCAGACACGATGGGCTGAAGGACCTGCTCGTGTGCTGTACTGTTCTATATTCTGTGTTATACAGCCTGTGCTGTAGGTGCTAAATGAGCCTCTAATTAAAGGGCCTGTCCCTCTTGGCGATTTTTTCGGCGACTGCCGGCATCATTTGACTGATGTATCAGGTCACCGAAAAATACACGGCGTGACGACGCATGACCTGGCGGTGAAGTGGCGTGGTGACGTATGACGCGTGGTGTTTTTTCAAGTGTCGCTTTTTTTTTGTCGCCGCTGGATTTTGAAATGTTCAAAATCTTTTGGCGACACTGATATGACGCCGGCAAAATCGCCAAGTGGGACAGGCCCTTAAAGCTTCAATGCTGGGGATGCTGCCTTGGGAGAAGCTATCGATGCTGATTTGCTTTTCCTGCCTGTGAATTTGGACGAGTTTTGCAGAGAGGGAGTTGGTAACACCTCACAGCTTACACCTACACAATAGGGGTAATTTACAGTGACCAAGTAACCTACCAACCATCACATTAGTGCTAATGGCATGTTGACCTTCATTGCGAGAGGATTTGAGTTTAGGAGCAAGGAGGTCCTACTGCAGTTGTACAGGGCCCTGGAGTATTGTGTGCAATTTTGGGCTCCTAATTTGAAGAAGGACATGATTGCTATTGAGGGAGTGCAGCATAGGTTCACCAGGTTAATTCCCAGGATGGCGGGACTGACATATGATGAAAGAATGGGTCGACTGCGCATTTATTTGCTGGAATTTAGAAGGATGAGAGGGAATCTTATAGAAACATATAAGATTCTTAGAGGATTGGACAGGCTAGATGCAGGAAAAATGTTCCTGATGTTGGGAGAGTCCAGAACCAGGGGTCACAGTTTAAGAATAAAGGGTTGGAGATTTAGCATTGAGATGAGGAAAAACTTTTTCACCCAGAGAGTTGTGAATCTGTAGAATTTTCTGCCACAGAAGGCATTGGAGGCCAATTCACTGGATGTTTTCAAGAGAGAGTTAGATTTAGCTCGTAGTGCTAAAGGAATCAAGGGATATGGGGAAAAAGCAGGGACAGGGTACTGATTTTAGGTGATCAGCCATGAACATATTGAATGGCGGTGCTGGCTTGAAGTGCCGAATGGCCTACTCCTGCAACTATTTTCTATGTTTCTATGTAAGAAGAAACCAAAGCAACTTGGGGAAAATCTATATGGTGACAGGAAGAACATGCAAACTCCACAAACACAGCACCCAAGGATGGGATTTAAGCCTGGTCTCTGTGGTTGCTACTTTGTTACATTGAAGAATTGTAAAGTAATTTAATAATTTAATCATACAACTTAAAATTGAAGAATGTGTAGGAAAGAACTGCAGATGCTGGTTTAAATCGATGGTAGACACAAAATTCAGCGGGACAGGCAGCATCTCTGGAGAGAAGGAATGGGTGACGTTTTGGGTCGAGACCCTTCTTTGGTCCTAACAAATACGCAGCCAGAGGAAAACACAAAGACAAATATTACTATTTTGAATCCCGGATATAATGAGAACTTGACATGGGGCATGTATTGTGCTGTACAAGATCATATTCCATAATTATAAGCTGTAGTAGAATAAAATTAACTTTCTGATCTTACTTGGTGACAAACCCAAGTTTCTCAGCATACCAAAGACTATTGAACAAAAAAACCCAAATGCTGAAGGAACTCAATGAGTCTGACAGAATCAGTCTGAAGAAGAATCCCAAGCAGAAACGTCACTCCATTCCCTCCACAGATGCAGCCTGACCTGCTGAGTTCCTTCAGCACTTTTTGTTGTTGTTCAATATTCCAGCATCTGCAGTTTCTTGTATCATCAATGACTATATCTTAGCAGTCAAATATTACCTGCATGATACTAACATTTATTTAGTATTAAAATACAATTTCACTGTCAAACACCATTAAAACCTTCAACTTATTTACCTGTTTACAAGCTTCTGCCTTCTCTTCCATTTCCTTCCATGCTTTTAACATCTTCTCAGAAGCTAAGAATAGAAATATACAATCTCAATCAAAATTTAGAAGTAACTCAGCAATAAACAGCATACTGTTCCTTAAAATTCACAACCATCTCCTGAAAATATAAACAAAAGGAAATCATATTGTAAGAACTAGAATAAATAAATGTAGATTGAGTCTGAATATGTGATAACTTGTGGGCAACATCTACCCCATGTTAAAATAAATCACACATTGGCAACTTTCATTCAACAATATGAAGTTTGGGACCTGGGATATCAGGATCCTCACAGGTAATCGCCCAGTGATAGAACTAAATTGTGTTCTGTTGTCATTGCTTGGGAACAATAAAGTAAATCTTAAGTAAACATCAGATAAAATAAAAAAAGTCACAACAGGTTTAGGAATAGAAAGTTAGGAATAGAAAATGATCCAGTGTTTCTGCTCCCACTCTCTAGCCCAATACAGTGCACTATTTTTCTTTCTCCAAAAGAGTATTGCTCTTCAATTCACACTCTCCATTTTGCTATGCAAACTATTTCACAGTTTCTCTGTCCTCTTTTCATATTGAAACTTACAATTGTATTCATATTTTTTACCAATCTACTGACCAACTTTTTTGGCCAATTTTGTTATTCTATTTTAGTATTTACCAAAGTCAATCTTTAACAGGAATTTGAACTTGCAATGATCTGACTCAGATGAATGAACTTTGCAAGTTCAAATTCCTGTTTAGACTTGAGCACCAGTTCAGTAACAAGAGGAAGAAGCCCGGTTGTGCACCTCTTCTCTCAGGTGGCGTTTTTCACAAGGAGCCATCTAACCTTTCTGGTTGGCATTTGGAAAAAAAAAACACACAATTCTGCCCAATGCTTTGACCAATATTTATTTTCAATCAACTCTACAAAAATAACTTAAGGGCCTGTCCCACTTAGGCTATTTTCAGGCGACTAGGCTGTCGCCACATGGTCGCCGGATTGTCGCCTGTATGGTCGTGAGTAGTCTCCTCAGTCGCCCAAAGAGTCGTAGCGTCTTTCTGGTCGCCGCTGGACTTTCAACATGTTGAAAAATTTTTGGAGACAGTCGGCAACAGTGGGTTTGACGCCAATGAGCGTAGCTGGACTTCTCCTGATGTAGGTGCTGTCGTAGTTGGCGCCAGGTTAACGTAGATTGTCGCCGGTGCTGACTTCATTTTTTTTTTGTTATTAAAGTAATGATTCTATTTCAAATTTTATGTCGAAGGGGGAGCCAATCGCCGTTTTTTCAGCGACCTGCTATGACTATGACAGTCTCCGGCAGTCGCCTAAAAATAACCTAAGTGGGACAGGCCCAGTAGTTGGCAACTATTACAATAACCTTTGCAGGAGTTTGCTGTGCATTGATCTGTCTCTCTGTGTTTCTTCCAATATGACTGCAATTTTCTTCATTAATACATTGCTGTAAATGTTTGTGAGAAATAGCCAAGAAAGGTACTAGAAAATACAAATCTTTTATCTAGTATGAACATCTGCAAGCACCATCTTTTTTCAACACAGCAAAGTTAAAACATAACAATGTAACAAATAAAGGTTCCATCTTTTAAAGCCATTTATTTTTATTCAACATTTTTGGCATTTAAGAGATGGTGATAATCCAGGTTTACTATGTAAAAAATAAAGTTAGATTAGCTGAAAGCATCAGATTTACTTTAGTTATGAAGGTATTTGGCAAATTCTCAAACCATTGGGTCCTTTGGTTCTTTCCACTGCGCTTGATCGTCGATGTGGAGTTTGTTTAAGTAATGCTGTGCAAGAATAGCTATAAATTTATTGCAGTATAAATTTGTAGCAGGATTTGAGGGATTGGCACAAAAAATAACTGTGCTCTGGCAACTCTCGCAGAGTTTCAAATAACATTTTAATTTGACAGCATATTCCTCCTAAAGGGGAATAAATGGCAGATATTCAAAGGGCGCATCTCTCAGCCAGATAGAAATAATGATGCTGATGGTATTAGTCAAAACCTGGTAGTAGAACCTAGTATTGGAAAAACAATGTTATTATTGACCACTGTTATGTGCACTGTAAGTATATGAACTAAAAAAGATTTACCACATTACCATATATTTATCAATGAGCTATTCCAAAAATATTCCTGTTATATATAAAAGACAGAGTTTGTTTGATTTATTTTATTAGATATTAGCTCCAGTTTTGTGTTTTTATAAACAGGTCAGAATTATGGACCATCAATCCAAGAACACAAGTTTGAGGAAGGTCACTGTTTTTAAGTCTGTCTTTGATATAATCCTTGTATTAGTTTCTTGAACATCTCTCCTTCCGGTGTCTCTGAAAGACCTATGTAAAGGAGCTGCAAAGGAGCATATGGAAACTGTCCGAATGGATTACATGGTCTGTCCAGTGGAACTGAGCCCTCAGGATCAAGGCCTCATTGCTGATCAGGCTGCCTGATCACCCTCCCGTGCCATTTGATGCCCAATAGTGGCCGCATACATCTCATGTGGAAACGGTTTGAAACAATTCTTCTTGTAAAGTGTTCATGGCTCACAGCTGTACAACCGTTTTGTACACCTTTAGTTTCTGTGGTTCTTCACACAAGAGTGCAGATCGACTGATTGCCCTTGCTAATTTCCACACCAGTCTTACTGTCTCCGACTACATTCTATCTCTGTCCCGCCCACTCCCCTGACATCAGTCTGGAGAAGGGTCTTGATCCGAAACGTCACCCATTCCTTCTCTCCAGAGATGCTGCCTGTCCCAATGAGTTACTCCAGCATTTTGTGTCTACCTTCGATTTAAACCAGCATCTGCAGTTCTTTCCGACATTAAAAGAGATGAGGATTTCCAGGTACTTAAAGTAATTGCCCTCTTCAGCTCATTGCCATTGATGTTTGTGCTGAAATGATACACTGTGGACCCTGGAACAGGTTGGTGCCGGACCTTGCTTGTTGAGACTGATTGTAGGATGAAGAATCACAAAGCTTTGATAAACTTGTCAATGAATTGAAGGTCAAACTCTGAATATGCCCTAAGGGCACAGTCATCAGCAACAGTGCCTCTGAGGTCAGTCTCTCAATGTCGTGGTTCTTGCCTTCAGTCTCCAGAGGTTGAATAGTGAGCCATACAGTTTACCCCTCAAGTACACTTCTCCTTCAAAGTCAGAGGACATAGTTAAGGACACACGTGAAAAACAGGTTGGACAGGCCTGGAACAAGCACACAGCTCAGTTTCACACCACTTTTAATATTAAATTGTACTGAAGTGTCACTGCTAGAGAGGATCAGCCCCACCATGTCTCGACATGCAAGAGGTGAATGATCAGAGGTTCTTGTCACAATTGGCTTATTGGCTGTTACACTGGAAGCAAACTTGAGCTCCTGGTCAATAGATGGAAGATCACAATCAAAAGGCTTACAATCAACTAACCTTTGTTTTTCTTCAAAAGTATCATGAACAGTGAGCACTATGGTTAGATTCACACACATGTTGTACTTTGATTAGGGCTTTGATCCTGTAGGATAGTTGTTACCCAATTGGACACATGCAAACAAAGCCTTAATTAAAATAAGCATGGATTTCTGAGGTGTCTTTAGTTTCAAGGATTTCAGACATGAATGGAGGCAGGTTCACTGTTTGCAAAGGTAGAGGTGTAAAAAGTTTTCTCTTCAATTTAATGTTAATGATTGACAAAGAGGAGGATAAGCAATTACAATGGAAGTCAAATTGGGCCTCAGAAGGGAAATGCAGTCGTCAGTGATTTTAATGGAAGTACGTTCAAGAGAGAGATTCACGGAAAACCCCCACTAAGCTCTGCTGCTGCAATTTAAATTCTGTTTGCTTAAATGATTCTAATTGTTCATCAGGAAACAAATGCTCCACTTTGTCATCTTGTTGTCACAATGCTTTTGCTTGTGATGGAACGATGCTCACCAGGGCTCGATGACAAATGAGTTTTTTTCCAGTCACGTCATTCCCACAGACCAATCATTATACTCACAAACAGCAAGCAGGTGTTTCAAAAGAAACGTAGTTGACTGTGAGCTGTACAAATTCATGAATTTCCAGTTTCTACCAGCAGTCCCATCAATCAAACAAGGACCAGTTAGGCTAGTCGCACAACTAATTGCAGCGTATAACATTGCCACAGAATAACATGAAAAGAAAGGACATTAGATCACTTGCTGCCAATGTAATTAACAATAGATCCATCAATAAACACAAGATCACAACACATTCAGAAAGATTTTAATAAAGTGGACACTTACATATTCCATATGCCATTTGCTCGCTGTACTTTTCCAGATCAAGCTTAATGCTGGACTGAAAGAAATCCAACCTAGCCTTCAACTGCTGAGAATTAGAAAACATGGTTGTTTTCATTTTTGTAAGGTTATTGTTATAACGAAGCAGACTCAACCTGGAAATAAATCACAATCAAAAAATAAGATTCCATGGAACATCTAAAAACAAAACCTTTCACAATGAACAACAGAAGTTTCTATTGAAAAAGCATTCATTAACACAACAAAAAAAAAAATATTGACAGGGAGGCGACTGGCCAGTAAGGATATAAATCAGTCAACTTAAAGGGCGGCAGAGTGGCACAGCAGTAGAGTTGCTGCCTTACAACGCTTGCAGCGCCGGAAACCCGGGTTCGATCCCGACTACGGGTGCTGTGTGTACGGAGTTTGTACGTTCTCCCGGTGACCGCGTAGGTTTTCTCCGAGATCTTCGGTTTTCTCCCACACTCCAAAGACGTACAGGTATGTCGGTTAATTGGCTGGGTGTATGTGTAAATTGTCCTTAATGTGTGTAGGATAGTGTTAATGTGCGGGGATCGCTGGTCGGCACCGACTCGGTGTGCTGAAGGGCCTGTTTCCGCACCGTATCACTAAACTAAACTAAGCTACAATTGAAATATAAACATGTGGGCGATGTGGTGGTGCAGCTAATATTGCTACTGTTTCACGGCACCAGAGATCTAGGTTCAATCTTCAGGTGCTGTCTCTGTGTGCTGTTTGTATATTCTCCCCATGATCATGTGGGTTTCCTCTGGGGGCTTCAGTTTCCCCCCACGTCCCAAAGTCCTTTGGGTTGGTAGGTTAATTGGCCACTGTAAATTGACCCCAATGTGAGAAAAGCTCCATCCACTGGATAGCGCGCAACAAAAACGCTTTTCACTGTACCTCAGTACACGTGGCAATGATAAACTAAAATTAATTGCCTTTATTACTAAAAGCAAAATATTTTTGTCAGCCAAGTAATTTAATAGTAGTCAACATATATTTAATGGCCTTATAACCAACAGTGAAAGCAATCAATTACTCCAGAAACAAAGCAAAATATTTGCAGCAAAAGTACAGCAAGTGAAGATGTAAACAACTGAGCAATAGTTGAGCTGTTTGACTTTTCCACTGTTCCGATGTCAACAAATACTCCTTTGATGGTTGACCTGCCTCCAGTGTATCGATGACCACATTGGCAACATAACTCCCCACAGCATCGGTTGTCTTGTCTATTGAGATCCATATTTTGCTGCATGCAACTTCATCTCTAATTTTCTGCACAACAGTGTTGCTGTCAACACAATTTTTCCATAATGTCTAGGTTTATGTTCCTTTATGTATTTCTCTAAAAAACCTCTGAGAGGTTTATTTTCCAATTTCCACAGTGGAATTCCAGCATCAATAAATGTCTTGCACAGATCACTCGAAAACTCAGATTTGCGACTGGAGCCAGCAGTAAATGTAGGAGGAGAAGCTTGGGTATTTTACGGGTAGTCTACACCCCAGCGGTATCAACGTTGACTTCTCTAATTTTAGATAGTCCTTGTCTTCTCCATCCTCCCCCTCCCCATTCCCAGCTCTCCTTCTAGTCCAACTGTCTCTGCCTCTTCCTTTCTTTTTCCCTCCCCCCCCTCCACATCAGTCTGAAGAAACGTTGCCTATTCCTTCTCTCCATAGCTGCTGCCTCACCCGCTGAGTTTTTCCAGCATCTTTTGTCTACCTTCAATTTTTTTCTTAAATAGATCTTGGAGAAGACGGAACCAGCGGGCAGCGGCACGAACGAATGATTGACCGACGGTGGCGCCCCCCGGTTTCGCCCCGGTGGTGGATGTTTGCTTGTAAATTATACTATGTTAACACGTTAACAATAACATTAATATTAAGGTGTTAATATAGAAAATGTAATTGTAATCATGGTACCACTAGAGAAAATAGCATGACCTTTTAGCAAAACGGCAAAAAAAGGCTGATTCAGGCCTCGATCATGAAAAAGGCATTTATGGCAAAATCCTGGCTCTACTAAATCATACAATATTTATGCTCCCTAAATGTGGCAAATTATTAAGATTATTATGCTATTTTTTGCCAATATATATTGTCAATCTCATATATGATCTAAATTGTAGGCAAGTCCACATAAATCCGAATGGAAATTGGAAATGTGCCCATCAGGAAATAGCATTCTTTGCGTGCTGCAGGAAAGACAGGAAGTTGACCACAACAATCATTTTAGCATCTCATGCAAGCTTACTGACTGAAAAAGTAATTTACTGCAAGGCACACCATTGGGGTAGAATATTCTACCATTGAAAAAAGAATTAGATGATTTTATAGGAAATATTTCAAATAATGAACAGATTTTTTAAATTTGGTGTTGCTCTCAACATAATTTGATTAACATTTTTGTTTCACTTGGAAAGATTGGAGCTCCCCAGAGAATGCAAAATGAGTATCCTACAGGGACAGGAACCTTTTAAAAAAGATGCTCATAATTGAACATAAATCAACACAGTCACATTCTTCCACATTGTAAATTGTTTTAGGAAATTCTATTTTAAAAAAATTCTTAATTTTCCTTTTCTTCCTTAATTTTCATGTCTTTGAATTTTTCTTCCTGAAATGTCTTTCACCTCTTGGATTCTTGGATCTTCTTTGAGATCTTAATCCTTGACTTTATAATTTGTAAGTGAGTACATAGAGAGGCAAACATATAATTATTTATCGGTCTCCTTCTTTTTGTGTCTTTGAAGCTGGTTGGCTATATGACAGTTTCCCATTCCTTTACACAGTCCTTTGCGTTTTTATTGAACACTGCAAGATCCTTTGAGCTGCACTGGTTGGGTAGTAGGGGGCAGACAAGGCAGTGCTGCATTGTGTGGTCCTCTTCTCCACATTCACAGGTGGTTTGGCCAGTTTCATAGCCCCATCTGGCCATGGCATCTTTTGATCGCCCTGTTCCTGTTCTCAGGCGGTTGAGCGTCTTCCACTGGACCCATGGTGCTTCTGAGCCCAGATGGAGGGCTTCAGAAGGAGGGATACCCATGTCAGTAGGAGGGGGGTCGTCCTCAAGCCTTTTTGTCCATAGTTGGAGTCTGGTTTCTTCCCGTGATGCTATTAGGGGCTGGACATGGCTGAGAAAGCTTCTCCTGGACTTCAGCCGTTGGGCCGGGGGTACACGTCCGTAGAGGAGGTGGCGTTCATCATTGGTGGCCTTGGTCATCTCTACTCGGCTGGCGACTTTCCATCTCACATCAGCAGGGGCAATGCCAGCGAGGAGGTGCAGGTTGTTTATGTTGGTGGGCTTCAAGCAGCCAGTGATTGAGCGGCAGGTGTTATTCAATGCTGGGTCTAGTTTCTTGGCATGGGATGATCTCTCCCAAACAGGACACGCATACTCCCAAACAGGACACGCATTTATCGGTAGTGTATTACATCAGCTCTACGGTGCAGAAATGACTTACATTGCAGCTCTCTGGCCCTGGAACAATCTGCTGTAGTCCTCCTTTAATCCACAGACATAATTCACAGCTTCTCCCCACACCTTCCTCAGCTGAACATTAGGCAACATTATCTTAGCATCCCGTACTATAAGAAAACATTACAATGAAGTTAAATGCAGCATTTCAGAACTTTAATTTTGACACCAAAACCCACAAATCATTAAAATCTGGTTTTATTCAGCTTAATTAATTTACATAATGTGATTTCAGTCTCAATGCATCTGATCAATTTGAAGATTATGAAATTTACAAAAAATGAAGCTCACCACTCGCACCTTTTTCAAACTATTTAACTGCATTTGAACATTTTTACATCTAACAATTCCGATTCTGAATAAAATATTTTTCTGAATATTTGTTTCAAATATACGTTTAACTAAATTTGAGTTCTCCAATTTACGCAAATTTACGCAAATTACGTAAACATTCTCAATTTACGCAAGATCAACCTTGTTGCATGTCTTTACAAACATTATTCATACTTTGGTGATGTTTCTAATTTAAACAATAAAATGCAAGTTGTTTATGTAACCTACATCAGGATTGTAGGTTCATTGGCTTCTGTAAATTGTCCCGAGTGTGTAGAATGGAACTAGTGTACGGGTTATTGCTGGTTGGTGCGGACTCAGCGGACCAAAGGCCTTTTTCTACATTGTTATCTCTAAACTAAACAAATTGAATATGCAAGGCCAGATGTGAATGCAGTATTGCAGAGATGGATCCTTAGCTTCACAAGCAGTGGAAGCACGCTCCACTGGCTGGAGCTCAGATGGAGTAGTGTATTCAATAGCGAAGTGTTAAAAGACCATTAGAAATAGGTAGAGGAATAGATCATAGAGCCTTTTAAGATTGTGGCTGATCCCACTTTCCTTTTCTCATCCTGAAATCTCTCCGAACTGAATATATCAAAGGATTTAGCCTCTACAGAATTCCAAAGATATGCGGTCATGTGAAAGAAGAAATGCTTTAGTCTTAAATAAATGGTCCCTTGTTCTGAAACGGTGTCCTCTCATCCCAATAGGGGAAACACCCACCTAGCATTTGACCTGTCTAACATCCTAAACTTTGTATGTTTTATTAAGGTCACTTTTAGTTCTAAACCCCAAAGAGTACAGAGCCAACTGGAAGGGTAGTATAGCAATAACATTGCATTCTCAATTATCCTGACCTTTAGTGCAGTCCGTCAGGAGTTTGCACGTTCTCCATGTGACTACATTGGTTTCCTTCAATTACTATACAAGTACTTAGCATCAGTATTCACCCAGTAGAAGGATAAGGACTGTGTGATCAGTGTGGGTATATTAATATGATAGCGCATTTGGGGATTAAGAAGGAACTGCTGAGTCTCTAAAAGAGCATTAAAGTGGAAAAGTGCCCAGTGATTTAAATGTCTCAATAGCGTCTTGTACAATTCCAGTAATACTTCCCCTGCTTTTATACTCCAGTCCCTTTGAAAAACAATCATAATTGATCCCATTGGCCTTATCTGCTGCAGCTGTATGCTATTGGTATGTGTTTCATGTACAAGGACCTCAAAATCCTTTAATGCTGCAGCTTTCTTTAGTCTTGCTCCATTTACATAATAACCTGTTTTGTTAATCTTCCTTGCTAACTTTTCATTTACTCAACCCATCAACATCTCTCTGTAAAATCTCACATCACAACTTGCCTTTCCACTACATTTATATCATCTGCTAGTGCAGCTACAGTATATTTGCTTCCTATCTCGAAATTCCCAATATCTATTTTAAACAGCCGGTATCCCAGTACTGATCCTTGTGGTAATGAACCGCTTAAAGGTCGCCAAACTGAAAATGATCCTCTTATCTTGACTCGCTGTTACCTGTTAGACAGCCATATATAAGATCCAACACCACTTGTTCTTGTAAAGTAACCATTTGTGTGGCAGCTTGTTAGATGCCTTTTAGAAAATCCAACTATATCACATCGACCGGTTGCCCTCTCCCCACCGGCTGATACGCCGTCAAAAAACTCTCATAGGTTTGTCAATATTTCCCCTTCATGAAGCCATGCTGACTCTGCTTAATCAGATTATGACTTTACAAAATATTCTGTTGATGCCTCCTTAATAATTGATATCTAGAAACAGCATTAGTTTCTTTGAGTTTGCCTAATACAAAATCTCTAATCACAGTGATGCTACTTAATTCCTTCCCTGTATTTTTTCAGTATTAATTGCAAGGTCCAAGTATTTCCTACTGTGAAGACTGATGTAAAAACCTGTTTCTATTTTTTTGTTTACATTTCCCTTAATCCTCAGCCTCATGTTCACTTTAATGTCTCTCCTTTTCATGTCCTTAAAGAAGGTTTCGTTGGAACAAGTGTTTCTAGTTGGGAATGGGAGTCCAAAAATGGTACATAGTGGGGATATAATTAGAACATTGAAAAACAGCATAAATAATAATAATGTGGTTAAATCATGATATACAACAGTAACTGGAAATGCTTCAAATGATGTTCAACAGAACCATGGAAAAATACTGAAACAAGGAACTGCAGATGCTGGTTTACAAAATAAGACAAAGTGCTGGAGTAACTCAGCACGTCAGCAGCATCTCTGGAGGACATGGATCTCTGATGTTTTGGGTTGGGATTTTCTTCTGTCAGCTCATTGGTCCAATAATCCATTGATTTTTAAATTATCAACATAATATTCAACTACCTCTGTGGCCATGCCCTTGTCCCTTCTTCAGATATCTGCTTCACATATCTCCGTGACCTCTTCCTTTCCGGTGTCTCTTCCATGCAATATCAATGTTATAGAATTGTCACTTTCAATCTCTCAGCTTCTTTGTTGCTCTTTCTTCTTAGTCAAAACTTAGAGCTCATAGAAACATAGAAAATAGGTGCAGGAGTAGGCCATTCGGCCCTTTGAGCCTGCACCGCCATTCAATATGATCATGGCTGATCATCCAACTCAGTATCCTGTACCTGCCTTCTCTCCATACCCCCTGATCCCTTTAGCCACAAGGGCCACATCTAACTCCCTCTTAAATATAGCCAATGAACTGGCCTCAACTACTTCCTGTGGCAGAGAATTCCACAGATTCACCACTCTCTGTGTGAAATTTCTTTCTCTCATCTCGATCCTAAAAGACTTCCCCCTTATCCTTAAACTGTGACCCCTTGTTCTGGACTTCCCCAACATCGGGAACAATCTTCTTGTCTAGCCTGTCCAACCCCTTAAGAATTTTGTAAGTTTCTATAAGATTCCCCCCTCAATCTTCTACTCATACTTTCACATTATACAGTCCACTGTAGATTCTGTCTAATCATGCGCACGTTAACCGTCTTTGGACATGTTGTGAGCATTACATAAATATTATTGCTATCATAATGCTCAAATAAGAATTTTATTGTTGTTTAAGTACATATGACAATAAAACACTCTTGACTCCACATGCACAGCTGCCTTAGGACTTAATGATGTCGTGGCACTGCCAGAAAGCTGGCCAACTGGAGTGAACTTCTTAATACTGCCAAAGTCTTACACTAATCACTACCTCATTAATGTATCATATTTTAGCACAGCACTCAACAATAACTCACCCCAGCCTTTTCCTCTCTTTTGCTTTGATACCTTCTCTTCCCTCTGGAACCTATTTCCACACTTTCCCTACAGCTATCTTTTTGAAAGGCTTGCCAACTTTTATTTTATCAATAAAACAAATTTAAAAATAAACAGAAAATTCTCAGTATTTTGAATTCAATTGAGCACTCACACGTACCAAGCAAGAAAACGGCTAGCAAACATTAAATTCTCTCATCCGTATTTAAATCTATGATCGCCTCCATAGGACTCAAAGAAAACCGATTTGTGGGTCAATTATGTTCCTAATAAAGGTTCTATTGTACTCTTTAAATTACTGAATCTTCCAGTTAATCTAGGGTGCCTTATATGTTTTAACTCCCAATATGTGCAACAATAACGTGCTGAACCACTGCGCTGTTGTACCACACCCGTAAGGCTGCATTAGAATTTCCATGTTGCAATTACAACATGCAAATATTGCAAAAGCCATGTAAATGTTACAACATCCATGTAAATATTACAAGTGTGAAGAAAAATAGGGCTGAAGTGATATCTGAAACATGTAACAATGAATCAAGGCCAATCAGAAAATTTGTAGTGAGATGTATTTTTACATTGAAAGTCATGATTCCTGGCATCTGTTATGTTCATGAGGATTTAATGGATTGTTAATAGATTGTTTTGATTATAGTTTTTCATTTTAAACTTACAAACTGCATTTTGTATAACTTAGCTCTTACCAACATAATTAACATGCTCTGGTAATTTTCTGGCAACAAAAGGTCCTTCATAGATGGTGCTACTTTTATCAAAGAGGTACACCATGTACCGATCCCAGCCTCTCTGCAAAATGAGAAAAAACATATTGAAACACAGTTTTATTGATACAACTTCACATATTATTGGAATTTGTAGTCAAGGTACTTTTTGTCATTGTTTCTTTTGACCACTCAATTTAAAAGGCACAGTTTTGATATATTTGGAGGCATTGAAAGTATAATAAGCAGCGAATCCTTGAAATTATTGTATCCGGTACTATAATTTAGAATGTTTGAATGAAAGTTATCTGCTTTCCCCTTCGATTGGAGGCATTAGTTCACTTGAATCAAATTGGCCAACATCTTAAAAAGAATCACAATGGGAGGCATTTTTGACAAGAGCAACATTTACTGCCCATTATGGCCCTTGAATCATTCTCTTGTTCTTTACAATAGATAACCTGGTTCGTTTGGTGTTGGGAGGTAAACCTTAACATTTTACAAAGATGATAAACTTCAGCATGATAGTGTCAGTATTTATTGGCATCTTAGAAACTCTTCCACGAGCAAAGTATATTTCAAGAGCCGAGAGTGTTTAATTTGTCATTTGTACCGACAACAGAACAATGATTTTTTTTACTTGCAGCAGCCTAATGGGTCTATAAACAGTACACAAAGATAATATATAATAATTAAAAATTCAATAAATTAATTTGTAGCTTTTTGATTAACAGCATCAATAATCATCAAGTCATATACAGCTTCATTAACACATGGGCAAAAAGTCTATATTTTTATAAAGATAATAAAGATTAATACTTACTACATCTGGCACACATTGATTGGCAGGCTTTCGAGGATCCAAAGAAATCCCAGTTTCCACAAGCAACTCCTGGTTTGCAGCAGCAATTGCTGTTTCAGCTTCGATTCGCATTTGAAGAGAATGCAGGCTCTCATCAGGTTTAATCAAAAAGGAATGAACCCGGGCAGAAGTCATATTTAATATATGAACAAACTGTGAGAAAGATGAAACAACACTTTCAGATTTTTTTGAAATTAATTCTAATAATCCCATACACTTCTCTTAACAGAAATGTATCCAGTCTACTTTAAACTGTTTTACCATTGGTGAAATGGATCGCTAGTTAAACCATAACTGGCTTCTTGCCCCTTTGTTGGGTCAAGAGCTTCAGGCCTCTGCACTTGTCACTTTGTGATTTTCCTATTTAAGCTGCAAATATAAACCTGCCAAGTGAAAAGTAGAAAATTGTATAAGGAAATTCATGCCATACTTGAATTGTATGGAATTAACCACAAGAGGGCACTCTAAAGCAAATATTGTTTTCAAGGTGTTACTAAATTTGAGGCACTACATTATTTTTCTACAAAAAACTTCCAATAATATTTTGTGTTGAATTTAAAACACAAAGACGACAGGCAAATATTCAAAAGCTCAGTGACAACCATCATGCCAACAGTGGGTTAGTAAGAGCTAGAAACATCGTTAGGTTCATGATAGAAAACCTAGCCCTTTGCTACCGTCAGAGTTGGTCGTTCATGAGGCATTAACCAGTCTGTTTTCCAGAAATACTCAGAAGATCAATCGTCTCATGAAAAAAAAGCAAGTTAACATTACAAAGTAATGAACTTTCATCAGAATTATTGAGTTCAATGTTAAATTCTGAGGATTGTAACATACCTAAAAGAATACATGCTATTAGCCGATCTACTGGTGGGTATCATTGGAACCGTGTAAGAGGCCAAGGATAGTCAGCAGAGTGGGATGGGAAATTAAATCACAGGAGACTGGAAGCAGGTCACTTGAGTACCAGGAGTTTCTGCCAAGTAGTTCCTCAATCTGCATTTAGCAAATACACAAAGTGCTGGAAATCAGCATGTCAGGCAGCATCTCTGGAGAACATAAACAGGCAAGGTATTGGGATGGGATCCTTCTTCAGACTTCTTTAGTCCAAGCAATATAGAGACCATTTCAGGGCACTGAAACTGAGGCAATAAATGAAAAAAGGACAAGTGAATTGCTGCTCCACTTGTAAGGTTTTTAAGGTCTTAGAGCATTGTAGGAGGTAAACAGTAGGTATTTCATATCGTGGATAGATGAACGGGATTTAACAGAGTTGAACGATTGAACTGGTATTTGTGAAGGGAATAGTTCTGAAAGGAGAGGTGAAGTAGAGAGGAGATGTCTAGTGGTGCCATCACAGTGGTGGTAATTACAGTGGCTTGCAAAAGTTTTCATACCCCTTGAACCTTTCCACATTTTGTCACGTTACAACCACAAACGTAAATGTATTTTATTGGGATTTTATGTGATAGACCAACACAAAGTGGTGCATAATTGTGAAGTGGAAGGAAAATGATACAAGGTTTTCAAATTTTTTTACAAATAAAAAACTGAAAAGTGTCGCGTGCAAAAGTATTCAGCCCCCCTGAGTCAATACTTTGTAGAACCACCTTTCGCTGCAATTACAGCTGCAAGTCTTTTGGGGTATGTCTCTACCAGCTTTGCACATCTAGAGACTGAAATTTTTGCCCATTCTTCTTTGCAAAATAGCTCAAGCTCAGTCAGATTGGATGGAGAGCATCTGTGAACAGCAATTTTCAAGTCTTGCCAGAGATTCTCAATTGGATTTAGGTCTGGACTTTGACTGGGCCATTCTAACACATGAATATGCTTTGATCTAAACCATTCCATTGTAGCTCTGGCTGTATGTTTAGGGTCGTTGTCCTGCTGGAAGGTGAATCTCCGCCCCAGTCTCAAGTCTTTTGCAGACTCTAACAGGTTTTCTTCCAAGATTGCCCTGTATTTGGCTCCATCCATCTTCCCATCAACTCTGACCAGCTTCCCCTTTTAACATAGGAGCGATCCTTCTCTCACCAACAAAAATGAAGAATACAATATACAGTAAAAATTCAATTATTCATAGTACAATTAGAATTTGGAAACAAATAAAATTAACTTTAAAATTAAGAAATCTATCACTTCTCTCACCTATAATGAATAACCCTTCGTTTAAACCTATGATAGATAAAGAGTAGGAATTAAAACGTTTGGAGATATGTATGATAATGGAAGTTTCTTAACAATTCACCAACTACAACTTAAATACAACTTGAGTTGTAATCAATATTTTAAATACTTTCAAATACGTGACTATTTGAAAAAATATACATGAGAATATCAAAATATGTCTCCTGACCTATTAGATGAGATAATGAATATAAAAGCGGAATCAGCTAATTTAATATCATACCTGTATAATTCCATTTTAAATATAGAAATTCCATCATCTGATGGGATTAGAAGAGAATGGGAACAGGAACTAGCTATAAAAATCTCGAGAGAGTTGGGATAAACACCTGTTATATGTGCATAAATGCTTGATTAACGTAAGACATACTCTAATTCAATTTAAAATGTTACATAGATTATACTATTTGAAAGTTAAATTAAGTAAATTTTACCCAAATACCTCTTCTATCTGTGATAAATGCCTAACCCAAGAAGCAACTATAGCACATTCTTTTGTTTTTTGTATAAAAATCCAAAAATCTTGGAATTAAATTTTTGAAATTTTCACTAAATTATTTAAAATAAAACTGATTATTTTTGGAACAATAGAAGCAAGTTTGGAGCTGACTTCGTTTCAAAGGAGTTTTCTTAATTATGGCAATAACAGCAAAAAAACGTACACTGAAATTTTGGAAAAACGCTCCCACGCCAACGACAAAAATGTGGATTTCTAATATGTCGGAATTGTTACACCTAGAAGATATGAGATTCCTCTTGGCAGGTAAACCAGACCAATTCCAAAAGATTTGGTCTCCATTTATCGACTTATTACAAACATAGGGTGCAACAAAATATTGATAATAAATGGTTTCAGGACCTGGCGAGGGGTGAGTAAAGATATGAAGTAGGTACATCCCTTTCATATTGTCCTATCTTACCTTATGTTTTCTTTTTTCTTTTTCCTCCTTTTGGTTTTTCTCTTTTTCCTTTTTTTTATTTTTTATTTTTAACTATTTCTTGTGGTTTAGGTCCATATGGGTGTTCCTGGACCACTCTTTCAATCACTCACTTACTATCTTTACTAACTCTTTCTATCCTTTTCTCTTATTAAAGTTTAAAATAAGAAGTGGTACAAGAAAAGTATAAACTTACGTTATTGCAGATTACTGTAATGTACAATACTTCTAATAAAATAAAAAATAAAAAAATAATAAAAAACTCTGACCAGCTTCCCTGTCCCTGCTGAAGAAAAGCATCCCCACAGCATGATGCTGCCACCATGTTTCACAGTGGGGATGGTGTGTTCAGGGTGATGTGCAGTGTTAGGTTTCCGCCACACATAGCGTTTTGCATTTAGGCCAAAAACTTCAATTTTGGTCTCATCTGACCAGAGCACCTTCCTCCACATGTTTGCTGTGTCCCCCACATGGCTTGTGGCAAACTGCAAACGGGGCTTCTTATGGCTTTTTTTCAACAATGGCTTTCTTCTTGCCACTCTTCCATAAAGGCCCGATTTGTGGAGTGCACGACTAATAGTTGTCCTGTGGACAGATTCTCCCACCTGAGCTGTGGATCTCTGCAGCTCCTCCAGTTACATTGGCTGCTTCTCTGATCAATGCCCTCCTTGCCCGGCCTGTCAGTTTAGGTGGACAGCCATGTCTTGGTAGGTTTGCAGTTGTGCCATACTCTTTCCATTTTCGGATGATGGATTGAACAGTGCTCCGTGAGATGTTCAAAGCTTGGGATATTTTTTTATAACCTAACCCTGCTTTAAACTTCTCCACAACTTTATCCCTGACCTGTCTGGTGTGTACCTTGGGCTTCATGATGCTGTTTGTTCACTAATGTTCTCTAACAAACCTCCGAGGCCTTCACAGAACAACTGTATTTATACTGAGATTAGATTACACACAAGTGGACTCAATTTACTAATTAGGTGACTTCTGAAGGCAATTGGTTGCACTGGAATTTATTTAGGGGTATCAGAGTAAAGGGGGCTGAATACCTTTGCACGCGACACTTTTCAGTTTTTTATTTGTAAAAAAATTTGAAAACCATGTATCATTTTCCTTCCACTTCACAATTATGCGCCACTTTGTGTTGGTCTATCACATAAAATCCCAATAAAATACATTTACGTTTGTGGTTGTAACTTGACAAAATGTGGAAAAGTTCAAGGGGTATGAATACTTTTGCAAGCCACTGTATGAAGGATGATTTAGTGAATTTGGAGTCTGGAGTCGTGGAAGGACAGGAGAATCCTATCCTTGCTCTGGTGGGAAGAAGAGGGAGTGAAAGCACAAATGTAAGTAATTATTAAGAGCCGGTCAACTATGGTACAGCAAAAGCCCCTTTTAAGGCAAAAGAAAAACACCTCAGAAGTACTAATGTGGAAGTGTCACGATAAGAATACAATGGAACCAGGAAAACTGGCCATACTTAGAAGGAACCCTTACAAGAGGCAAAATGGAAAGATGTATACCGAGTAGATTAGTGGTCTGTAGGTTTGTAATGAACATTGCTCACAAGACTATTTCACCAAGATTTCAAATGAAAACCTGTCGGAAATCAGCAGTAGAAGTGATGATACATTTGAGTTATGTGTGGGAACAGGACACACAATTATTGCAATGTACTGAAAAAAGGAAGAAAGGAACTGGTTCAGTTCAGACAGAAAGAAGGATCTGTGCATGTATAGTTCAGATCTACATGCTCGTAACTATGACTTTGACTTGGTAGAAGTGAGTGGAATTAAGGGAAAAGTTGTTCAATGCAAAAACAAATTCAGCTGTGAGTAAGTTCATAAATTCATACGTGATAGTAGAATTAGGCCATTCGGCCTGACACCCATACTAATCAACAATCCCGACACCCCTACTAATCAAGAATCTATCTATCTCTGCCTTAAAAATATCCTTTGACTTGGCCTTCACTCTTTCAACTGGCAACCATACAGTATTTGCTCCATAGTATGAAGGGTCTCAAACTGAAACGACACCCATTCCTTCTCTCCAGAGATGATGCCTGTCCCGCTGAGTTACTACAGCATTCTGTGTCTATCTTCCATATTATCTTTCATTGTATTCACCCTATCAGACGTTCCCTTGTTTCTTCCACCACTACACCCCTCTCTGAAACGACCAGTCTGAAGAAGGGTCTCGACCCGAAACGTCACCCATTCCTTCTCTCCAGAGATGCTGGCTGTCCTGCTGAGTTACTCCAGCATTTTGTGTCTATCTTCGGATTAAACCAGCATCTGCAGTTCCTTCTTACACCTCTCTACAACTTATTCTGTCCTTAACTTTTCCTAATTATTATGAAAGGGTATCGACCAAAAATGTCATTGTTTTTCTCTGTCAGGTACACCCTAATCTACAGAATACCTTCCAGCATTCTCCATTATTTCAGATTTCCAGCATCTGAAGTTTACTTTGCAACCATTAAAGTACTGTAAAGTCAAAATGCAAAGTGATTTTGGATATTCTGAGAATTTGAAAGGAATGATTCTATTTTCTTGAAAAAATATAATTATTGATCGATCAAGTTTTACTTTGGGATCAGGTTCCGTCAGGATGGACTCCTCATTGCTGAAGGAAGAGATTAGGTAACAGCCGTCAGATCCCTACACACCCTGACCAGTTTCCCTGAATATTCTTCATTCCACACAAATGTCTTGGGCCAGCAGAAATTATTATGGTTAACTTTAATTGATTAAGAAATATACTGAGAGATGAAAAAAAACTAATAAAGAAAAATGACAGACAATTCAAATGCATTTAACCCCAAAATCTTTCTAAACGTGTTCAAATTCATATGCATTAAATGACATGTACTATGATCATATATTTAATAAAATAAAATGTTTTCTGCAGTCTTCATACTTTAAAGAAATGTGTAGCAAGACATTCACAAAATATAGCACTTCTGCAGAAACTCTATCTTGACATTCCCTTAGATTGTAATTCTGAATTTATTACATTCTTTCAAACGTGTTTTATCAGAGATTTCATAAAATTAAACATGTCATATGACACTACACTAACCAATATTTATTGTATCACCAACCTTCTGACTTAAAATCTGCTCCAGGAGCGAGAAGCAGGCTAGTCGATTTGTGTTTGGATCTACATCACCACCCCGTTGTTTTGGATCCCAAAGCAACATCATTTGCAGCCATGTCTCCAATGGTTTTACCATTAAGCTGCAAAACAAAACAAAACCATTCAAAAATGAAATAGTCACAGTGAACTCCCCATCATGGGAAGGGTGGTGAGTGTATGGAACAAGCTGCCAGAGGAGGTAGTTGAGGCTGGGACGATCCCAACGTTTAAGAAACAGTTAGACATGTACATGGATAGGACAGGTTTGGAGGGACATGGACCAAATGCAGGTCGGTGGGACTAATGTAGCTGGGACATGTTGGCCGGTGTTGGCAAGTTGGGCCAAAGGGCCTGTTTCATAACTGTATCGCTCTACGACTATGTAGTTATCACAATTTATGTCTGAAGAAAAGTCACAGAGCTGAAATGTTAACTGTTTCCCTTTCACAGATGCTGCCTGACTGCTCAGTGTATCATTTTGTGACAATTTACTTAGATTTAACATTGTAATTATGTAAGTTATTATTTGACCAGACCCTGGAAAATATAAGATTCCATGTTGCCTGGTGTCTAACATACATTTACTGGGGAAGATTCCAGCTGTTGGTCACTTCACAGAACTAAAAATTGATCGCAAAATACAAAGTGCTGGAGGAACTCAGATGTTCAGGCAGCATCAGTGGAGGGAATGGAAGGTGATGTCATGAGTGGAGACCTTTCTTCGGACAGTATCTGGGGAGAGGACAGGCCGGAAATATCGCCTGTCCATTCCCTCACCAGAAGCTGCCTGACCCAATGAGTTTCTCCAGAACATTGTGTTTTGCTCAAGATTGCAGTATTTGCAGTGCATTGTAGCTCTAGAACTTGCTGGCACTTGGTCAGATAGGCATTCCAGCGTCCATTTCTGCATCACTGCATTATATTTGGAGGGGGAAATATTTGGCTAGGATAAAATGTTTGGGTATTCCAGGTCCTTGTTCTCCCTCCCCGTGATTGCATGAAGTCACCAGAATTCCTCTGTTCGTTTTACAACTGTCCACCCTGGGTTACATAATCCTGCATTTTACAAGACTGAAGTCATTCAGATTTAAAAAATGTCATGAGACAACCAAATTTCAGCTAAATTTAAGTTGTTAAAGATGCAAAATTCCTACAAGTAAAAATACTCACGTGCTAAGGCCATTGGGCTGTGGCAAATTTGTGGAGAACCTTACTTCACCATTCATCTCTTCAACAGCCATAATGTCAGACTGGCCCTTAACTCTAACTTTGTCTTGCCTAAAAGGAAGTGTATTTTCATGATGAATTTCTCCACAGCAATAAACGTCAAAATATATTATAATCCATTTTCTATAAATAAATGGTAATCCTCTAAGTTATATTCCACAGATCTTTAGCAAACAACGATGAACTGAACACACGCTTAGATATAATTCAGCATGAATTTAATTAAAATGATAAACAGTGCACATCTTTTTCTGTTAAACAAACAAACAAGTTTTTTTTTCAGTATAAGGCTCATCATTCAGTTGAGCCCACTTGTCCACAAATCTTTATAATTTTAACCAAGACCCTTTACAATTACAAGCTCCAATCAATTCCACAATCTGGCCAGTGCTTACTGTTGTGTATATAATTCTAACAGTCCTTTATTGTAAATTTACATCCTGTAAATACTGAGAGGCAAAATACGTATTTTTAAACTGGAACGAAGATATTATAAGGGATGCTGTAATCAAGATAAAGAAAATCCAAGATAAAGGTAAAGAATATCATTACCCTTCCCTGACAATGGAAGTAAAGAAAAGAGAATGTGATATCAATACTACAGAAAACCTTCCACATCGGGTAGCTAATATTGAACTGACCAGTGAGTGTGAAATGTCTGGAACTGTTTGAGGAACATCTTGTTGTTGCTCTGGGAAATGTGGATATTTTGTGTAGTTTAACTAAGATGGGAATTGAAACTTCATCTAGGATTATCTTCTGATTTAAAAAAAAAGATTATGATTCGCAAAATCTGATTTTAATTCTGTGATCTTGATTATAATCCAACGATGGAATTTTTTTTAATTCCACCCGATTAAAGATGATAAGAGAAGATATTCATTGGTCCCCAATGCACTCATTCTAACATCCTCTCTTTGTAAACTGTAAATGTGATTTAAGCATTAAATAGGGATGCAAAAACAGTCTACTTACGATTGGAAAGGCTGCATATTATGTAAAAATGGTCGAAATCCTGAGATACACTCAAATACTACTGTTCCAAAGCTCCAGTAGTCTACAGTGACTGTGTAAGATGGTGATTCAAATAACTCCGGTGCCTAGAAAGAAGGTAACAATATTGTCTAATGAACGAGTCTATTTGCTTCTCAATATAATAAAGAATGAGAAAATGAACCAATATTGCTCACTGACATGCACATTAACTCAAAAATGTTTGATACTCATCTTTCTATGGCATGTATGAGAACAGCTAGGAACTACATAACATTGTAGACAAACCTTGGCTGATTGACAATTATTAAATTTTCGAGCAGACTGTGTTATAAATGGCAATAGCAATTTTTAGATAAAATCAACCTAAAACAAAATGCAATAGTAAACATACTGGACACGGTTCTTTTCCACAATAATTACTTCAATAATGTATAAACATCATTGGAGTTTGCCAGGTTTGATTCAAAAGGTACACATTTATTATAGTGCACAGAAATTTGTTGCTTTAGTCAAACATGCATTTTGCAAAGTTCAATCCACCTTCACAAATCTCATTAGTAAACTGGTCTTATTAGATACTAATTATGGTTAAATGGTTTGAGTCATTAAACGGGAAGGCAAGACTAATGTGGTCTTCAGGCGAGTTAGATCCACAGAGCAAACAAAATAATTTAAAACCAAACATACATCAAAATGCTGTTTTTCACTTTTTGGGGTTTAAATTCAAATGTTCACATTGGTAATGGCCTTATATATTGATTGTCTGCTGAAACTGATAGGACTGGAGAATTGCACTCAAGTGTAATTATAAAATGAAAACATTATATAAGCAATTATGGTATAAAAGTGCAAAGGATTTCGTAATGGATGATTTTAATATACCTATTATTTTTATTCACACTTATAACCATTTCCAGACATAATATTCTTTCAATGACCATGCCTGAATAACATTTGCAATGGTACTGAGAATGAATACAAGTAAACATGTCCATGAATTACAATGTGCTCAATCAATGCACAATAAACAATGCAACAGAAATCTTACCAGGTATTGTAATGTTCCGACAAAAGATGTGCAAAGACTTCCTTGATCCAGATCTTTTGCATAGCCCAAGTCAATTATTTTGTGTATTAACTGCAGTAAAAAAGATAGAGTTATTCACTCCTTTTGCCAAATACTTTTGCAATTAAATATTTCAGAACAATTTCAATAAAAATTAAATTTTGTTATGTGGGTCGTCCATGCTGTCGTGCCTTTTACCAATAAAATGTAACTACTGTGATGTTCTTCTGCCATCATCTCACTATATGATCATAAGATCATAAATGATAGGAGTAGAATTAGGCCATTCGGCCCATCAAGTCTACTGTGCCATTCAATTATATAAGAAAACAAAACTCATATTGATGATGAAGCATTGATGGGATTGCAATTTGGTGTACCTGAAGAGCCTTTTGTGAAATTAGTCACATAAAAATCAAAATATTGAAAATAAGAAAAAAATCATTGAAATATATGTAAGAGATCAGTTAAATTGAATCACATAGTTTTAGTGATATAGTACACTGTTAATTCACAGGAACAAAAATAACTCAGCAGTTCTTGATAAATGTTTGAACATAAATGAGTTGCATAGTTGCTAAGGATTATTTTTACATCCAAGGTTACTAGTACAGTAAGTAAAGTCTGGAAGAGTATTGTCTGCTCATCACTGACAAGTGCTACGGCAGGCTTCATTGAAAGCAACAGAGGCTGCAACTCAGCCCACACCAACAGGTACTCAGTCATGAAGTGAACCAGGAAGGGAGCCAAGCTTCATGTATTTCTGGAACGTTGATAACTAACATCAGACATGCGAGAATAAATCACAGCCAGTGATTCCCTGGATACGAATAGACATGCAAGAATGGAACGGAGCAAAGACAGCTCAACTAAATTGTACAAAAGAGGTGATATAGAAGATTGGTCTGGTACCTTGTCTAAAATGGAAAACGTACCACTCTGTCTTTCATTCGACATTGTGTAAGCTGAGGTTTAAATATGATGGAAACTTATTGATGAGATTTGGAAGATGATAGTACATTCAAGCATCTTGCAGAGGAGCAAAGACTGCATTGTTGGGACTATTTGCAATAGAGGGACAAAATACATTTTTAGGAATGGAATGCTGATTTTAAAGGAAGAAAAGAGTTAGATGGTATTTGGCAATAAAGCATATATGGCCATTGTTCTTAAATTGTGTCAGGAAAACTACAGAGGAAAGAGCGCAAACTTTTTTTAATTTTTTTAAGTAATACATTTCTCTTACCTTGCCATTATCTTCTTGCAACACAATATTTTCAGGTTTCAGATCTCTGTGGATAATTCTGTGGTTATGTAAATATTGGATGCCAGAACCTGGTTAAAATTAAATGCAAAATGGTGGGTGAAAGCAGATTTGTTTTAAATAGCGAATGTGTGTTTTTGTATTTATGTTGACCAGACCACAGAATATTCATGAGATTATGAGGCCATTTGACTCATCGGTTCCAAAAGAAAACCTCAGGCTTCCATCTTTCCTCAGAGCTTCTAATTTTACAGTTAATTTCATATGAGATCGGAACCCTCTCAGTAAAATTATGTCCTTCTTATGACGCACTGACCAGAATGGTTCACAATAGGCAAGCTGTAGCTGAACAAGCATTGTGTACAATTCCAGCGTAATCTTACTTCCTGCGCATTCTTTGCATCTGCTAATAAACAAAAGCATTCCATATGTCGTTCAGCCTTCTAATCCATCCATCCTTGCTTGAAGGACCTATGGATATTCAACCCAAGTTCCTTCTTCTCCTTCACAATTCCCATTATCCTCCTATTTGCCTTGTTGCACCTTCCCAAGGGCAATGTGTTGCATGTCTCTGGGTTAAATTTCATTTTCCACTTTCCTGCCCACCTGACTAGACCATCAATGTCTTCTGTAAGAAATTTAATTAAATTATAAATAAGCATTAAAAAAAATACCTACCAACATCATGTAATAAGCTTAATATTTGGCTTTCTTTAAGTCCACAGCAGTTTTCAGGCTTGCCCAGTACCTTGAAACACAAAATGCAACGTTAGCAAAGAACCAATTAGGAAAAATACACAAATAAATATTCAATAATTCTCCAACAGAAAAATGGTAATTGTATTATAAACTTAGAAACATAGAAAATAGGTGCAGGAGGCGGCCATTCGGTCCTTCGAGCCAGCACCGCCATTCATTGTGATCATGGCTGATTGTCCCCAATCAATAACCCGTGCCTGCCTTCTCCCCATATCCCTTGATTCCACTAGTGCTCTATCTAACTCTCTTAAATCCATCCAGTGACTTGGTCTCCACTGCCCTCTGTGGCAGGGAATTCCACAAATTCACAACTCTCTGGGTGAAAAAGTTTTTTCTCACCTCAGTCTTAAATGGCTTCCCCTTTATTCTAAGACTGTGTGGCCCCTGGTTCTGGACTCGCCCAACATTGGGAACATTTTTCCTGCATCTGGCTTGTCCAGTCCTCTTATAATTTTATATGCTTCTAGTAAAAGATGTTAAGTTCAAATAAATATATTATGAGTTCAAACAAATTACTTAATAGAACATGGAAAATGGATGCACAAAAACACAGCAGTAATTAACCTTCACAATTAACATTAAATCTTTTACAAGGTTCTCAAAATAAATTGAATATTCAAGTTACAAAACAGGCAAAGATCTGAAGTTATAATGCCCATTTAACTGACTGTAGTTATGTTTTAAATGTATGCAGCACCAATTGTAATTATAATTTGACCCAACCACTTAGCGTGAAGTTTTCAACAGTAAATAAAGTTGAATGAAGCCCGAGTTTAAAAACCTGAACGAGAAAATAATAGCTCAGATATCTTTCCACTAGAAAGGATAAAATTACTTATTAATCACCTTCAGACATTAAGATAAATATATGCATATCCAAGAGGAAGTTACCAAGAGATGCCACTACAGAACTTCCCAGAAAGAAGAGAACACCAGACTGTTAATATTCTCATTCTTAAATTTAAATTCTTAAACAATGCAAAAAAAAGAGAAATGTTAGTTTTCAAATCCAACATAACAGAGATTAAAAGGGAAGATAGTAAATAAGCAGTGGGAGACATTTAAGGAGGTATTTTGAATTCATATTCCATATTCTAGGAAAAGGATCAAGCAATGCACGGCCTAGAAATTTAAAGATAGCATCAAGTTGATAAAAATGGCTCACAACCCGCTATGATGAGTAATTGGCCAGACGATCGAGAAAGATTTCCAAACCAGCAAAGTATAAAAAAAGTAAATTGGCAAAATTACCAAACAGGGACGATAGAGCTTGTACAAAAAGGAAGGAGAGAAGAAACTCAAGTAAATGTCAGGGGACGACCTGTAGATTTGCTCCGACATTGTACACATTGGAAGCACTTCAAACAGGGTTTGACCAAGTTGATTTCTGTGATAAATGGGTTTGCTTGAAGGAAAGATTGGAATTTAAAAGGATGAGAGGATATGAATGAATCACACAAGATTGAAGTGGCTTGACAAGGAAAATGTTTACCCTCACAGAAGAACCTCAAAAAAGATGAGCATGACGAGGAATGTTTTTCTTTCAGTGGACTTTGAAATTCATTATCCCTAAATACTGTGGAGGTTATAACACGGAATATTGTGAAGACAGAGATGGATAGATTTTTGGTTGGGAGGAGAGCAAAGGGTTATAGAAAAAAGGCAGGATGGTGAGGTTCAGTCCAAAATCAAATTAGCCATGATGCCATCTAATGCTGAAACAAGATTGAGACACTGCAGCTTACTCGTGCTTCTATTTCTTGATCTTAATCACAAAAAGAAGGGTACTCCACTTGTCTCTAAATACATGCAGATGTTTAGTACATAATGGAATTCTGTTAAACATTTGTAACTAAATTAAATTCGCATTAACCTCAAAATTGCACTCAGTAAAAGGAATTAGAATGATCTTGAAAATTACCTTACGCAAGTTACCTCCTGTACAGAATTCCATCGCAAGTAGAGGGACATCATTAAAGACAATACTCTGCATTTCTTCGGGAACTTCACGAGCTTTAACAACATTTGCATTGCTTAACCTTTTTTGGGACAAGACAACAGAAATGATCTTCAGATAACCCTTACACAAGTCAAATGCATTTAAATGGTAGGAGATAGAAAAACTGAGAAAACACAATTAACAAGTATGTTAAATGTAATTCTACTATAGTCCTTATATGCAAACTGAAACAAAAAATAATCCCAACTGTAAAACAATTCTTATCTCTCGAAAATTAAATTGCCTGAATTTTATACTTGAGATTTAACAATACAAAGAAAACTGCCTATTATTGACCAGGTTCAGTAGAAATAAGCAAAAATAAACGTAGTTTGATTTAGTATAGTTTAGAGATATAGCACGGAAACAGGCACATCGGCCTACCGAGTCCTCGCTGACCAGCGATCTCCGTACACGAGCACTATCCTACACACTAGGGACAATTTACAATTGTTACCAAAGCTAAATTAACCTACAAATCGGTACGTCTTTGGAGTGTGAAGCATCCGGGGAAAACCCAGAGGGTCACAGGGAGAACGTACAAACTCCATACACATAGCACCCGTAGTCAGGATTGAACTCGGGTCTCTGGCGCTGTAAGGCAGCAACTCTACCACTGCGGCACCCCTGTGCCACCCCTTATAGAATATTCTGCCTTACCCGCGTGCTACTCTATTATGAAACATACAAATTAATATTCAGACTGTAGCCACCAAGGTTCTGAAGTACTCACAATCTTTTACAGAATCTTCCACAGAACCTTGTTTGGAACAACCTTATCCCAGTAAAACAAGAAGCCACAACCTCAGTGAACTTGATTGGGAGACGGGAAAATCAAACTAAGAATTTCCTCCAAGTTCCACCTAACCCAAAGGTACAGGTATTTTCAGCTTGCACACTGTCCTTATCCCCAGGTAACAAAAAATTGAGCACATTGTTCCCTCACAACCTCTACCTGCAAAGATATTCTGAAAAATCTTTAGTCAATGGTTTGTGCTGTACTGTACACAAATAGCTGGATACAAAATGGGTTATCTGTGATGGCAAAAATGTTGTGAAATTCTTAAGCCAAGGTCCACTGCATCACTAAAGAAACTCCAGAGGTCTCTGAAAATACACTCACTTTTTCATGATTTGAATCTCATGGCACCACCTCTCCTTGTTTTTTGCACTCAACTCCACACGACAGGCTTTAACTGCAATCCTTTCCCCAGTGCTCTGGAACAGAGATGTCGATTTAGAAGTTCATTACATAGTAAATCAAAAGGTAATTAGTTAAAGTTGTTGACAAAATTAATGACGGATCACAAATCTCAACAGTTACACTTGTTTCACTTAGTTCATTTGAAACTGGCTTGCAAATCATTCCAACTGATGTCAAATAAACATCTGATTAAATTCTAAACTATAAAGTCTGTCAAATACACTCTAGTGTTGATTATTTGTAATAGAGCTTCCAGCGCGGGCGGCGCTGACTTCAACATCGATGAGTCCTGGGGCCCTTTGCCGAGGGCAGCTAGCGTTGAATCTACGCCCAGCACGGCCTGTGGACTTCGGGAGCCGCGGACTCCGGTAGGAGTTGGCCGATTCGGATGTCCAAGCCGCTGAGGATGTCCTCCAGTCCCGACGTCGGACTTCCATCACCCCGGCGAGCGGGCCTGAACATCGGGCTGCCCGTAGCGGCGATAGCGGGGGGTTCGGGAGCCCCCCGACCACAGGAGGACAACGGAGGAGGATGACTGAATTTTGGAGCCTTCCCTCACAGTGCGAAACTTTGATCCCGCTGTGTGGGGATGTCTATGTTAAAGACTATCGTGTTCTGTCCTCTTTATTATTCGTATGGCTGTATGGTGACCACACATTTCACTGTACCAATTGGTACATGTGACAAATAAATGTATCTTGTATCTTGAAACCTTAAAGATGCAATATAGCTTCCAAATTCAGTCAATTTACGAAAAAACATTGATCATTTTATCTTGAACCACCAGAAAGAATCCTCTTTCAATTTCTACAATGCATTTGGCATATCATGCACATCACTGTTGCAATTCAAATCCAATAAAAACAGAATTCAATGTGCATTTGCAACTATATTGCAAAGAACATTTTTTTACTCTACCATCTTTCTGCAAAAGGCCTTAAATGAGGTAATTAAAAACTCCCAAACTTTGGTTGATAAGAATGAATTTAAAACCTATTAAAACTTTGATGACTATGGTATGAGTACCAGTAACTGAGGTATGCGAATGGTAATGAATGATAAAAGAAAGCAAATGAGGCTGAATTATGAGAAAAATAAATAATGTAACCTAGGAAGGATTAAGCACAAAGAAAGCTTAAGAATTTACAGACATAAGTGGCCAACAACATGCAAGGATTTTAATAGGAGAATGAAAACTTAAACTAGATCAATTAAGGAAACGTTATGTCATGTTAGTGAAGCGATTGGGAACCTTTGACACGGTCCAGTCTAAAGGTGACAATGCACATACTGGTTTTGGTAGCAGACAAGCTGAGGCAATGAGAACCATTCCGCGATTACTGAATGTCAGCAAGATAAAAAGGATTAACAGGTTTTTCATCGGACAAACACAAAATAACACATCAGAGAAGATGGAATCGGGTTTATCAGAGGAAACCCTCACTTCTTGATTTTGAGAAATATAGTGCCCTCCATAATGTTTGGAACAAAGACCCATCATTTATTTATTTGCCTCTGTATTCCACAATTTGAGATTTGTAATCGAAAAAAAAATCACATGTGGTTAAAGTGCACATAGTCAGATTTTAATAAAGGCCATTTGTATACATTTTGGTTTCACCATATAGAATTTACAGCAGTGTTATACATAGTCTCCCCATTTCAGGGCACCACAATGTTTGGGACACAACATGGTCATGTAAATGAAAGTAGTCATGTTTAGTATTTTGTTGCATATCCCTTACATGCAACGACTGCGATTCATGGACATCACCAGTTGCAGGGGTGTCTTCTCTGGTGATGGTCTGCCAAGCCTGTATTGCAGCCATCTTTCGCAAGAATGATCCCAAACATACTGCTGAAGCAACAAGGGCGTTTTCAAAGCTAAAAAAAATTCAATTCTTGAGTGGCCAAGTCAATTACCCGATCTGAACCCCATTGAGCATGCCTTTTATATGCTGAAGAGAAAACTGAAGGGGACTATTACAAATCTCAAATTGTGGGGTACAGAGGCAAATAAATAAATGATGGTTCTTTGTCCCAAACATAATGGAAGGGCACTGTAGCTGGGCGCACACTGTACAATAGACAAGGAACTACAGGTGCTGGTTTACAAAAAATATAAGGCACTGGAGCAACTCAGCAGGACAGGCGACATTGCTGAAAGACATGGACAGGCAACGTTTCAGGTTGTGACCCTTCAAAAAGCTATAACACACAACATCCTTGCTTTACAGGATAGATGTGATTAAAATATATCTAGACCCCTAAGATAAAAAGGTTACAATTTCTCCCAGAAAATGTGGAAAACCCCCCCTCCTAAGCTAATTAACACTCCATTCAACTCAATAACATTAATTGCTTTCAAATGTAATCAATAACCAAAAACTGAATTTCACAACTAATAGGAGAGTGGCTTCCCTTGACATCACTCCATCAATTGTATTATCAAGGAGCCCTGGTAAAATTGAAGTCATGGAAATCAAGCAAAAACTGGTGGAGAATGGCTGCAGAAGAACAATCACTTCCCATCGAGAAAAAACCCTCAGGGCTTACGTGTCAACCGTCTTTCTGTCAGTTCCATACATTGGGCACTTTATTTTTCTCTCTCAGAAATAATTTCAATTTAAAATTATCCGAGCTTTGCATTTCTCAGAATAGCTTGCTGGTAGCCGCCCAATCAGCTTAAGTACATGACATAGATATATTGAAAGAATCATCGCTTCGCAGGTTTGATCACAACATTACTGATCTAAATTACAAAGGTTTCTGTCACACATATACTGGGGAGAAGGGAAGAAAAGCAACACAAACTGGAATGTTAAAACAGGAGATTTCAAATTTTCTCATGACGAACATCTATAGAAGGAATAAAATCTACAACAATAAAGGCCGAGGAGAAATTAGTCCCCTGAAATTGCATATTAACAGTTGGTCAAAGAAACTGAAAGGAGGTTTTTGTATCTGTCTCACGCTTGTTTTATTAAAATATACCAGAAAGGTTAGACTAACTGTATATAGAATGTACCTTATGTTCGTACATATAGACATGTCCAAAGCCCCCTGCTCCAAGGCGTTCCTTTAGATCCCAAAGCCCATATGTTTGAACCTGCCTAAAGGGGGGCTTCTCCATTCTCGGTCAGAATCTTCAACACTGAAATTACAAAAATACTAACTTATCATCGAAGCCATATAAGAAATTTAAATCACAAATAGAACAACCAAAATAAATTGAAACACTGCACAATACAGTTTCTACTTCAACCTTTCTTTCTCAACTGCATTTCTAACAGTAAATGGCAAAGATTAAGGCTGCGTGAGAATAGCAGTGGAACTTTAACTCAAGTCAGGGGGGAAATAAAATCATGATCCACAGAATTGTGCTATTCAAATAGCCCACAAGTGTTGTTGGTTTTCCCTATGCAGTGAATATTCATTTCAAGGAAAAGTAAGAGAAAGATCTTGAGTTCACTTATGGAAAAATGTTTGGCTACTGAGTAAAAGCATAGGAGGAAACAGGCATAGGTGGAGATGAGGTATTCTGCCCTGAATAATTAACATATTTTTCCAGAGATGCTCTCTGACATGTTGAGTTACTCTAGCTTTTTGTGTCTATCTTCTGCCTTTAAAAAGTATCTGCTGTTTTGCACACCATTTATTTACTGATACAAAGCACAATAACAGAGTTAAGAGCTGGTGGAAGCAGCACCAGGAATAGGGCGTGAAAGAGGTGATTGGTTCAGGAAGACAGACACTAAATGCTGGAGAAACTCAGCAGGACAGGCAGCATCTCTGGAGAGAAGGAATGGGTGACACTTCAGGTCAAGACCCTTCTTCCGACTGAGAGTCAGGGGAGAGGGAAACTAGAGATATGGATGGGTTGGTGATCAAGGAAATGTAGAATGGTTCATTAGTGGCTGAAGGGAAGGTATCAACGAAGCATGCGAACAGTAAAATTAATCAGGACAGTGCTGGGATTGAACCTGGAACACTGACGGATAAGCCTGAAGGAGGACATGCAAACTCCACACACAGAGATCAAAACAGATGATGATCAAGGAAATGTAGAATTGTTCATGGTTCGCTATGGGGAAGGTGACAACCAGGCATACAATCACTAAAGACGTTTAAGTTCGAGATCTTGACTCGAAACGTCACCCATTCCTTCCCTCCAGAGATGCTGTCTGTCCCGCTGAGTTACTCCAGCTTTTTGTGTCTATCTTCGGTTTCAACCAGCATCTGCAGTTCCTTCTGAAACAATCAGTTAAATTAACCAGGGGGACAGTTGAACTAGTTAGAGAATTAGGATGGGGGAGGGACAGAATGGGAAAGTCAGGGTTACTGAGGGACCGGCCTGAAGGAGGACATCAAACTCCACACAGACAGCGCCCTGTGCTGGGATTGAACCCGGGACCCTGGCGGATCGGCCTGAAGGAGGACATGCAAACTCCACACAGACAGCACCCCCAGGCTGGGATTGAACCCGGGACCCTGCGGCCTGAAGGAGGACATGCAAACTCCACACAGACAGCACCCCCGGGCTGGGATTGAAGCCGGGACATGTAAACTCCACACAGACAGTGTCCCCCGGGCTGGGATTGAACCCGGGACATGTAAACTCCTCACAGACAGCACCCCCAGGCTGGGATTGAACCCGGGACCCTGGCGGATCGGCCTGAAGGAGGACATGCAAACTCCACACAGACAGCACCCCCGGGCTGGGATTGAACCCGGGACGTGTAAACTCCTCACAGACAGCACCCCCAGGCTGGGATTGAACCCGGGACCCTGGCGGATCGGCCTGAAGGAGGACATGCAAACTCCACACAGACAGCACCCCCAGGCTGGGATTGAACCCGGGACCCTGGCGGATCGGCCTGAAGGAGGACATGCAAACTCCACACAGACAGCACCCCCGGGCTGGGATTGAAGCCGGGACATGCAAACTCCACACAGACAGCACCCCCAGGCTGGGATTGAAGCCGGGACATGCAAACTCCACACAGACAGCACCCCCAGGCTGGGATTGAACCCGGGACCCTGGCGGATCGGCCTGGAGCCGCGGGTGGTGTGTGGGAGGGGGCAGGAAGGTGAGTGCCGGCGGGGTCCCGGTGCGGCCTTGGGGCGGAGGAGAGAGGGACGGGGACGGGGACGGGGACGGGGACGGGGTGGGGACGGGGTGGGGACGGGGTGGGGGTGGGGGTGGGGACGGGGTGGGGACGGGGTGGGGACGGGGACGGGGTGGGGGACGGGGTGGGGACGGGGTGGGGGTGGGGGTGGGGGTGTGGGAGAGCCGCGCCGCCGGGCCTACCTACCTTGAGGGGGGGGGGGGGGGCCTACTACCGCCACTGCCGCCGTCACCGCATCACGTCCACAACCGTCTCCCGCGCCTGCGTCATCGCCCGGCCCAGGCATGCTGGGAGTTGGAGTCCGAACCACTGCGCCTGCGCGTTCACCCTTCAGTGAAACAATGTGTTTCATAGAAACATAGAAACATAGAAAATAGGTGCAGGAGTAGGCCATTCGGCCCTTCGAGCCTGCACCGCAATTTGATATGATAATGGCTGATCATCTAACTCAGTATCCCATCCCTGCCTTCTCTCCATACCCCCTGATCCCTTTAGCCACAAGGGCCACATCTAACTCCCTCTTAAATCCCATCTTAAATATTTCGACGTGTGCATTGTCTTCACTTTGTATCTTTTGTTTTTGTACTTTGTCTGCACTTTGTACATTGTTACAATTTAATGTGTGTATGTCTTCGGTTTAAACCAGCATCTGCAGTTCCTTCCTACACTATAGGAGCTGCAGATGCTGGTTTAAACCGAAGACACACACACAACAAGCTGGAGTAACTCAGCGGGACAGGCAGCACCTCTGGAGAGAAGGGATGGGTAACGTTTCTGGTCGAGACCCCATGAGTCTGAAGCAAAGATACTAGATCTTTGGTCTGAAGAAGGGTCTCGGTCTCGACCCGAAACAGCACCCATTCCATTACGTCTCTCCAGAGATGCTGCCTGGCCTGACGAGTTACCCCAGCGTTTTGTGTCTACCATCTGTAGTCCGTATTGATGTTTCTCCATCATTTCGATGTTTTGACCAGAGGAAGAAACTGCAGATGTTGGTTTACGATTTTTTTTTTAAAGACACAAAGTTCAGACAATGCACACATGCGTACATTGAAACTCATTGTTTCAATGAGTTGGTTCAACCAGCATCTGCAGTTCCTATTGATGTTTATTTATCATTTTGTTCATGTTTTGACCAAAAGAAGGAACTGCAGATGCTGGTTTACACCCGACCACGTCTCGACCCGAAACGTCATCCATTCCTTCCATCCAGAGATCCTGCCAGTTACTCCAGTATTGTGTATCTCTTGTAGCGGGGACTCACAATGAGTTTCGGTGTCTGTATGTGTGCATTTGTATTTTTTTTTAATCGTAAACCAACATCTGCGGTTCCTACTGATTTTTCTTAATTATTTCGTTCGTGTTTTGAGCAAAGGAAGGAACTGCAGATGCTGGAACTGCACAAAAATGCTGGACCAACTCAACGGGACACGCAGCATCTCTGGAGAGAAGGAATGGGTGACGTTTCGGGTCGAGACCCGTTGCTGTCTGTTCCGCTGAGTTACTCCAGCATTTTGTGCCTATCTTCGGTGTAAACCAATATCCACAGTTCCTATTGATGTTTCTTCGTCATTTCGTTCATGTTTTGACCAAAGGAAGGAACTGCAGATGCTGGTTTACTCAATCATGCAGGGGTTTACTTTTTAAAAAATAGAACAATTGCAAAATCTGAAGCAGAAGGGTGAACATGCACAAAACACTGTTCAGCAGCCCATTATGAGAAATACAAATCGGCTTTTCTTACTATTATTGCCCTTCAGGATTATTTTAAAAAAAAACATTCAAATAAGATTTTCATCATATGTACCTATCCGTCTTTGTACAGATGGCAATAGGCTTGACGATGTATAATTTGCCTAATATTGTTTCGTTCGACGACAAAACAAAGCTTGGAAATAAGAAAAGGATACCTGCGAGACTGAACTACTGAGAGGATAATTCAAAGACTGCAGATGCTGGAAACTGGAGCAAAGCAAACGTTGTTCTAGGAACGTCAGCGGGCAGCATCTGTGGAGACAAAAGGGTAGTCGATGTTTTGGGCTAAGATTCTGCATCAGGAGATCGTTCAGTTATATTGCTCATAGATTCCATTACAATGTTGGCTTCTGTCAGCTGAACTAGTACAAATCAACTCTGCACAAAGTGCTGGAGGAACAATGCGTCAGCAGCATTTGTGGAGGGAATGGACAAGCGATATTTTGAGTTAGGACCCTTCACACCCTATCAATCTCTCAGTCTGATGTATTTTCGAACACATAATTATGGCGACACTATTGTAACCTCTTTGATTGTAACATCGATAACGTGCCCTCCAGACTAATTGTAGTTATAATGTTATGTTTTGCTTACCTTTCAATATCTAGGCGAGTGGAAACAATGTTGTATAGTAGCAATACTCCACTAATGTTTCATCTTTAAGTATCAATAGAGTATTTCTCATATGTGTAGGAAAGAACAGCAGATGCTGGTTTAAATCGAAGGCAGACACAAAATGCTGGAGTAACTCGGCGGGACAGGCAGCAGCTCTGGAGAGAAGGAATGGGTGACGTTTCGGGTCGATACCCTTTTTCAGACTGACCCGAAACGTCACCCATCCCTTCTCTCCAGAGATGCTGCCTGTCCCGCTGAGTTACTTCAGCATTTTGTGTCTACCTCCGAGTATTTTTCACATGCTGTTACATAGGATCCGTCCCTCAGTAGCCTGTGGTAGTACGATTCTGGGTTGCAGTCCTTTCCCCCAGAGTGCGGTGCCGTGACAACAACAACCAACCCCCTCGCTGGACCTTCTTGGTAAACAGTTACAGAGTCAGACATAGGTAGGAAAGTCTCTAGCCCAATTCGACCTTAACGACCAAGATGCCTTTTCTAAGTGAGTTTCATTTGTCCCAGACCCTTCAAAGCTTTTCTATCTATCCGCCTGTCCAAATGTATTTTAAATGTTGTTGTTAAAGAAGGGAAGACAACTGTATCATCCGCACCTCAGCCAACTCAAGTGTAAGCTGCGATTGGCGAGGGGGCAGACGCTGTGCATTAAAGGTGATGATCTGATCCAGCGGGCTTTTTACAAGGGCAAGGAGGTTTAAAATCTAGAGGGGACTGGTTGAGGTAAAAGAGGAAAGAATTAAATGGATCTGGGGGACAATATGTTTGCCTCATCGGAGGCGGTGGGTACATGGAATGAAATGCCAGAGGAAGTGATAGAGGTGGGTACAATTACAACTTTCAAAAGGCTTTTGGGTGTGTTCTTAGATTGGAAAGGTTTAGAGAGATGTGGGCAAAATACAAGTTACACGAGAGACTAGGTTAGATCGGCACCTTGGTCAGTAAGCGTGAATTAGGCTGAGGGGGGGGGGGCGTCTGTGCAGTGCAAATCTGTAAGATATGTTTATTAAATTTTTAAAAAGATGTTATGCATAAAACACATAATACAGGAAATATGTTACATGAATACATAACACTGTGTCATCAATTCAATATGTTCAATTTACAAAGCCCATTAGCACTGAGATATGTTGACAACATAGGCTCCTGAGAACGAAACATTCTAAAAAGCGCACATTTTATTTCTGAATAATAATGACAAGATTTAATGTATTTTACTCGACGTTTTTTTTTAAATTCAAGTATTTTTTAATCGAGGTGTTTGATTACTCGATGTGTCTTTCTTTACTCGAGGTAGCTTTATAGTCGATGTGAGTTTTTTTTTTAAACGTGTGGGAGTTTTTACTCGAGGTGTGTTTTTTAGTTGAGGCGGGCTTTTTATTCGTTTTTTTTACTCGAGGTATATTTTGCAACGGTGAGTTTTTTTTACTCGAGGTTTGATTTTTACTTGAGGCGGGCTTTTTACTCGTTTTTATATACTCCAGGTACATTTTGTAATTCGGTGGGATTTGTTACTCGAGGTTAGTTTTTTACTCGTGGGATATTTTATTCGAGGTGCTTTTTTTTACTCGAGATTAGTTTTTTTACTTGAGGCGGGCTTTTTAACTCGTTTCTTTTGATCGAGGTTTCAGTTGTTCTCTGCTTTTTTACTCGAAGTGTGATTTTTAGCTGAGGTGTGTTTTTAATCGAGGTGGGCTTTTTACTCCTGTTATTTTTTTACTAGAAGTATAATTTTAGTCGAGGCGGGCTTTTTACTCTTTTTCTTCCCGAGGTGTGTTTTTTGTTTAAACTTTTTTTTAGTCGAGGCAGGCTTTTTACTCGTTTTTTTGTAGTGGATATAACTCGGTGGGATTTTTACTCGAGGTGTGATATTTAACTGGGCGTGTTTTTTCTCGAGGTTTTTTTTAGTCGAGGTGGGCTTTCTACTCGTGGTTTCCTTTTGCTCGAGGTATTTTAACTCGGTATGCTTTTAACGTGTGTTTTTTACTCGAGACGGGCTTTTTACTCGAGATGTATTTTTTTAGTCAAGGCGGGCATTTTATTGATGGTTTCTTTTAACGAGATAGGGGTTTAACCCGAGCTGTGCCCTTTGCTCGTTTTTTTCACTCGTTAGTTGTTTTACTCAAGGTGTTTTTGTAACTGGGCGGTGGTTGTTTAGTCGGGGTGGGTGTTTAGGCGGGCTGGTTGTTTACTGGAGCAGGTTGTTTACATAAGAGGGTTGTCCACTCGAGCTGTACTTGCGACGCGCGCCGGCTTCGGAAACTTTCTCCGCCTAGGTTTCCCGCTCAAACAACTGTTCTTGCTAATTGGGTGTAACGAGTGTTTAAAAGGCGGACGGGTCTGGCTCCTGCCTTCAGTCACAGAGCCGCTCTGGTGAAGAAACATAGTGGTCACCAGCTCCCATTGCTAGCCCATGTACCTCGTTGGTTACTCTTGTTTTTTCGTGGTATGTTTTATTTTTAACTCCATGTGCCTTTTATTCCAGTTAAGTGTTTTACTTTAGGCGGGCTTTTTACTCGAGATGGGTTTTTTTAAACACGGTGAGAATTTTATTCGAGGTGTGATTTTTAGTCGAGGCGGCTTTTTTACGTGATTTTTTTTCCCCTCAAGATGTGTTTTTTTTGTCGAAGCCAGCTTTATACTCAGTAAGATGGGAATTTGACTCGTTCTTTGTGACTCGGAGCGTGTTTTTTTTTAAACTCAAGTGTTTTTTTTAACGAGGTGATTTTTTTTAGTCTTTGTTTATTTTATTTCCTAGTTTATTTTACTCGTGTTGTTTACCTCAAGGTGGGTTTTTTAGTCGTGATAGTTTTTTAGTCGAGGCGAGATTTTTACTCGTGATTTCTATTTACTCGACATGCGTTTTTAACTAGTGTGTTTTTACTCGACCTGTGCTTTCTCCTCGAGGAGTTTTTGTAACTTGAGTCGGGTGGTTGTTGAGTCTGGTGGGTGTTTAGGCGGCGGGGCAGGTTGTTTACTGGGACAGGTTGTTTACATGAAGGGTTGTCCACTAGTGCTGTACTTGTGGCGGGCGCGGACTTCGCCGACATCGGAAACTTTCTCCGCTTCGGGTTCCCGCTCAAAAATCCCCTCGTGTTCATTGGACGAAGCCCGAGGACCGATCAGCGTTGATTGCTCTTATTTTTACTCGAGGTATATATTATTTTTTAAATCGATGTTCTTTTTACTCGAGTTCAGTTTTTTTTTAGTTTAGGCGGGTCTTTTACTCGTTTAAAAAAAATCCAAGATATGTTTTCTTAACTCGAGTTTTTAAAACTGATTTATAGTCGAGGCCGGCTTTTTACTTGTAAATTTTAGTCGCACTCTGCTTTTTATTGGAGATGGATGTTTACATCGTCGAGGAGGGCTTTATATTCGTGCTTTTTTTTGTAATATCGGTATTTTTTTCTGCTTTTTTTTAGTCGTGGCGAACTTTTTTGTACTGGTGAGGACGTGAATCTGCGCTCCGTCAAAGCCGCGAGTCACCGTTTTACCCGAAGACATTGGCGCGTCTACAAGCTTACCCCGCCTGGTACAACCATTGCTCTTGAAAGTGTCATCGAAGGTAAGGTGCAGGAATAAGCCTTTGATCCCGCAGACAGGAGATAGTAATTACCTGAGGCCGACTACCAGGGTGATAACACTTAGAGAATAATGTTGTGTTGTTGATGGGTGTTACGATGAATTCCTACACGATTAGGCGATGGATCAAATGTCTCTTCAGTTGCTAAAAACTCTTTCTTTGCAATGGCTACGATGGTAATTTTGACAGGAGGGCAAGGAGCGTCACATAAAGCCAGCGAATATCCGATAATGAAGCCTCTCCTTGCCAGGGATGGGAACCCCCACCAGCGACTAAATACTGGCTAAAATAAAGTGAAAGGGGCGCCAAATGGAAAGAAAAGACCCATCCAGGAAAAAGCAAGAGTAGCAACACTGATGCAGCTTATCTCTGGGAAAAGTCAAGAAGACATCACAGACCAGGATAGCTGGAGATGGAGACAACATCAATGGGAAACCAGGTTGGACGTCCTTCTTATTCATTGGTCTACTCGTTGGTGACTCTTGTTTTTAACTGGGCCTTTTTTTAACTCGTGTGTTTTTTAGTCGAAGCCAGCTTTTTACTCGAGATGGGTGTTTTGGTCTAGGTGAGCTTTTTACTCTTTTAAACTCGAGTTTTTTTATTTTTACTCAAGTGTACTTTTTAGTCGAGGCGGACATTGTTATTTTACTCGAGGTCAGGTGTGTTTTATAACTCGATGTGTTTTTTGAAGTCTTTCTTAATGAGGTGATTATTTACTCGAGGCAGGCTTTTTACTCGTAGTTTATTTTACTCGTGGTGCTTTCTTTAACTCGAGGTGGGGTTTTGAGTCGAGGCGAGCTTTTTACTCGTGGTTTCTATTTACTCGACATGCGTTTTTAACTCGAGATGTGTTTTTACTCGAGCTGAGCTTTTTACTCTTTTTTTAGGCGTTGGATGTTTTACTCGAGGTGTTTGTAACTTTGGTCGGGGTGGTGGTTTTGTTTAGGCTGGGTAGGTGATCAGTCGGGGTGGTTTACTGGAGCAGGTTATTTACATGAGGGGGGGCATTTTAATTGTGATTTTTAGTCTAAGCCAACTTTTTATTGCTCGAGTTGGTTGTTTTTATTCGAGGTGGTTTTGTAACTGTTTAGTCGCGATGGTTTAGCGGGGGGGGGGGGGGTTGTTTACATGAGGGGTCGGTTGTCCATTCGTGCTGTTCATGTAGCGCAGCGGAAGCTTTCTCCACTTCGGTTTCCCGCTCAAATCCTTTCCTGGTTATTGAACGAAGCCAGAGGACAGATCAGAGGGGGGGGGGGGGGGGTGCTCGCCCATGTTACACATTGGTTACTCAGGTTTTTAATCGCTTTAATCTGCAGTATGTTTTTTTTAACCTCGATGTGCTTTTTACTCCAGTTAATTTTTTAAAAAACTTTTTAACTAACTTTTTAACTCTGGCTTTTTACTCGTATTTACTTGAGGTATGTTTGTTTTTTTTATCTCGGTGGGATTTTTATTTGAAGTGTGAAGCAGAGTTTTAACATTTTTTTCCTCGGGTTGTGTCTTTTTAAGTCAGGGCGGGCTGTTTACTTGTGAATTTTCCCAGCATTTTATTGGAGATGGATGTTTGCTTAATTGAGGTGGGCTTTTTACTTGCGCTCTTGTGTTTTTTAATTCGATGTGTGCTTTTTTTAAAATCTCAAGGTGTTTTTTAGAAGAGGTGGACCTTTTACTGGTGAATCTGCGCACAGTCCATGCCGTGAGCCACCATTTTACCCGAAGACATTGGCGCGTCTATTTACTTAATCCGCCTGGTCCAACCATAGCTTTTGAAAGAGCCAGCGAAGGTAAGGTGCAGGAATAAGCCTTTGAGCCCGTTGGCTGAGGCTGACAAACAGGGTGAGTATGATAACACTTAGAGAATTGTGTTTGTGTTGATAGGTGTGTTACAAGGGAACGGGTTCAAGGGTCTGACTAGTAGAACAGAAAAAGGCTCACTCATCTGTTTATTTACAAATCAGATTTATTGGCAAGAGAGAACAAAAACAATACTTGTCCTGGTATGCGCGGGTCTGTTTTACAGCAGCACACCTCTCACTATGCCTCCGTCCGGCGCTGATCGCGACTCAGCCCATTGGTGAACCCCTCTCGTACATGAACTAACTTATGGCTTCCTGGCGCCTGCCTTTATACAGGTAAGAAATCAGCTGTTGAAATAACTGCCGGTAAGCCTGGACAATAGAGCTTCTCCCATATTCAAACTATAACCAATGGCAGGGGACTGCATCCCAGCAAGCCCCGTCCCCTCCCTCCTTTGGGAACAAAGCGCTATCAGCTGCAGACTGGCATGTAAAGCAATACACACAGCGCTAAAGACTTGACGGGCAAATCAATACACACAGAGCTACAGACTTGGTGCGCAAATCAATGCACAGAGCTACAGACTTGGTGAGCAAATCAATGCACAGAGCTACAGACTTGGCGCGCAAATCAATACACACGGAGCTACAGACTTGGTGCGCAAATCAATGCACAGAGCTACAGACTTAGTGCGCAAATCAATGCACAGAGCTACAGACTTGGTGTACAAATCCATACACACAGCGCTAAAGACGGCGCTCAAATCAATTCACACAGCGATACAGACGGTGCGTAAAGGTAATACACGGCACTGCCAGTTTGGTGCTCAAAGGTTTGAACAGCGCTGTTGGCTTAACGCGCTGAAATTTAAACAAAGAGCTATCAGCTGCAGCACTTTGGTTCTAAACATCGCGTTACTGGCCACAGCACATTGGGCTTTAAACATAGCGCTATGGGTCGCAGACTGTTCAGGCAAAATTCTTGTATAACGGTGTTATGATGAATTCCTGGGCAATAGGTGATGGATCAAATGTCTCTTCAGTAGCTAAAAGCTGCTTCTTTGCAATGGCTGATGGTAATTTTTTTACTTGTGTCAATTTTAGTGAAAGCCAGCTCTTTACTGGAGATTGTGGTTTGCTTAGTCGAGGCGGGCATTTTATTCGTGCTTTTTTTAAACTCTTTTTTTACTCTTTTTTCTCGAGGTGTTTTTTAGTCGAGGTGGACTATTTACTGGTGAGGACACAAATCTGCGCACTGTTCAGTCTGCGAGTCACCATCATAACCAAAGACATTGGCGCGTCTACAAGTTTATCCCGCCTGGTCCAACTGTAGGTCTTGAAAGAGCCACCTGAGGTAAGGTGCAGGAATAAGCCTTTCAGCCCATTGGCAGGAGATAGTGATCACCTGAAGCCGACTACCAGGGTGAGTATAATAACACTTAAAGAATCGTGTTTGTGTTGTTGAGTGTAATGATGAATTCCTGTGCAAATAAGCGATGGATCAAATGTCTGTTCAGTTGCTAAAAGCCGCTTCTTTGCAATGGCTGTGATGATAATTTTGACAGGAGGACGCGTGCCATATATAACCAGCGAATATCTCATAATGAAGTCTCCTTGCCAGGGATGGGAACCCCCACCAGCGACTCAATACTGGCGAAAAGAAAGTGAAAGAGATACCAAATGGAAAGAAAAGATTCATCCAGGAAATACCAAGAGCAGCAAAACTGATGCAGATTATCTCCGGGAAAAGCCAAGAGATCACAGACCAGAAATAGCTGGAGATGGAGACAACATCAATGGAGAAACGTGGTTGGTTGCTCTTGTTATTCTTGTTTCTACGCATTGGATACTTTTGTTTTTACTTGAGGTGTGTTTTTTTAACTTGTAGATTTTTTACTTGGGATGGGTTTCTTAAATTGAAGCGAGCTTTTTACGAATGGTTTGTTTTACTCTGTGTTTTTGTAACTGTTTAGTCAGGGTGGGTGGGGGGCTGGTTGTTTACTGGAGCAGGTTGTTCATATGAGGGGTTGTCCACTCATGCTGTACTTGCTGCGGGCTTCGCCAACAGCAGAAACTTTCTCAGATTCGGTTTCCCGCTCAAAAATCCGTTCATGCTGATTGGACGAAGCCCGAGGTCCGATCAGCGTAGGGGGCAGGTGCTGCAAGATTGACGGGCCGGGCACCCGCCTCCAGTCATGGAGCTGCATGTCCACAGGGAGCTCCGCAGTTCCAAGATCGCTCTGACAGTAGTGCAGCGCCAGGTCTCATCGCTCCCCACCTGGTGCTGTGACATCCAGTGCTTCCAGCAATCCAACGAATTGCTCCTTCCACTTCCACAAATGGGTGATCACTCTGGACAGAAGGATGGGCCAGAGCTCTGTTGTATTAGCACTTCCTGTCGGTCAATTCAATGGTGGTTTGGGCAGTATTTGTGATGGATCGGTCAGTGCTTTAGTGAAGGCAACAATTAGCTCCTTTGTCTTACAAAGGCAGAGAGTGAGATCATTGTTCTGACACCACTCAATTGTATTGTAGGTCATACTGTGGATCTGAATGGAAAACCCGCACTGCCTGGAATCCCACGAGGTGCTCCTTAGGGAGGTCATCCGAGATCTATCTGAAGATGTCATACTCACTGAAGGCCAGTGGGCTTAACTTGGCCAGGTTGTGGAGATGATCCATCCATGGAGAGAATTGTCCCCTGTCCCAGAAGATGAAGTACATCTACAACCTTCCTTCATCCAGCACTACTAAAGGTCTGGTAAGAGCTGCTGAATATTTTACTCCCTAAGTCTGCTGTTTGTATTTATTATGTCTGGATGTTCTATTTCTCTACTTGTAATGATCAATTAAGAAACGTGCAAGTGTAGTTCAGATGAAGATTTGAAGTTCAGACTTGGTAACATGTCATAATTTATTAGTAATGGCATTGTGACAACATAAAGTGCAGTAACAGAAATATTCAAGTTTATCTTCTACTGAATGCTACATCCCTCTTATGGATCCAGGTGTGATTAGCATGTTTAATTTTTATTATCTCAACAAAACATTTGATGCTGTAATGAAGGCTACTGGTGATGGTAAAATGAGTGTTAAAGATTTCTGGAAATCTTTTAACATTAGAGACTTGCTCGCGATGCATGGGGCACAGTTGGTGTGTGAATGGTGTTTGATAAAAACTGTGCCTGCATCTAGTGCCTGAACTGAGAGGTTTCAGGGTTGGTAATGGTCTATGTAAAACCAGAGGAAAAGGTTGAGTTTGGCTCAGAAAGTAGGTTGTGTTGAGTTGGAAGACATGCAGGAGTTATTAGACTCGTTAAAGAGAACTGTCGCCCTAAGATGTGCTTGACCTTAAAAGTGCGGGAACATGAAGCAGAGAAGATAGAGGAGGTTGAGGTTCTTTGAAATCTAACAGCCAAGTGGTTGACAGATACATTCTGTTTAATTGAGAGCGCTTCGGCTATTTTGGTGAAGACGATCCAAATAATGGACATAATGCAAAAGTGAGTAGAAATGTGCTTTCGGTTCTGAAATTTGTTGCTGGTGCAATGTGGTTCAGGAAACTGATGTTTGATGGGAAGATGTTCTTGAACCTGGGATGAACGATTGTTGGGCTGCTGAGTGTCTTTAAAGAGGCACCAGCAAGAGCTGCAATTTGCATTTCATTTTGTCTGGATGCCTTATTTCTCTATTTGCTTACTTACGAACCCTGCAAATGTAATTCAGACCAGTATTTGATCTTCAGGCTGGGTAGAAAGAGTCATAATTAATCTATCTAGCTGCAATGCAAAGTGAGGAATAGGCCTGGCCCTCCGGCTTTAGAACTTTTAATCCAAAACTGCCATTGCGACATCAACCGCCTCAACTTCTCCACTACCCTGTCTCACTCCAATCCCCCCCACCCCCCACCGCCTCACCCCATCGTTCCCCAGCCCCGCATGGCCCGATTTCACCTTCTCCCCAAAATCCACAAACCTGACTGTCCTGGCAGGCACATTGTCTCTGCCTGTTCATGCCCTACCGGAATCATTTCCACATACCTTGACTCCATCCTATCCCCCTTGGTTAAATCCCTCCCTACCTATGTTCAAGACACCTCAGACACTCTCCGTTGTCTCCGTGCATTCCATTCTCTAGGCCCCCATCCTCATCTTCACCATTGACGTCCAGTCACTCTACACCTCCATCCCCCACCAGGATGGTCTCAAAGCCCTCCGGTTCTTCCTCGACCGGAGGAGCTACCTATACCCGTCCATAGATATTCTCCTCCGCCTAGCGGAGTTGGTCCTTACCCTCAATAACTTCTTGTTTGAAATTTTTGAAATGTTTACAAAATTATTTAAAATAAAACTAATACCAAAAGCAGAATGGATTATCTTCGGAACAACGGAAGATAGTCCTGAACTAAATGTGTTTCAAAAGAAATTAATAGATTACGGGTTAATAACTGGAAAAAAGTTAATCCTAAAATTCTGGAAAAACGCTCCAATACCAACTATAAACATGTGGATTTCAAATATGTTTGAAACATTACACCTAGAAGAGATAAGACTCCTGGCAGGTAAACCAGATCACTTCCACCTGACGTGGTCTGCATTTATAGAATTATTACAAGTATAGGGTGCAAAAGTACTTAAAAAAAAAAAAAAAAAAAAAAACTGAGGTCAGGTAAAGGGGGATTAAAGCTGGAGAGTTGGTATATCCCATTTGCCAAGTCAAGTCAAGTCAAGTGAGTTTATTGTCATGTGTCCCTGGTAGGACAATGAAATTCTTGCTTTGCTTGAGCACAACAGAACATAGTAGGCATTTACTACAAGGCATTCTATAAATATATACACAAAGTATTTGTTTTTCTCTTTTTTTCCTCTTTATCTTTTTTTCCCTTTAGGGTCTATCTCTTAATCCTTTCTTTTTAATTTCTTTTCTACAGGGTCTCTGTTCTTTCTTGTTGTCACGTTTTTACACCTTCACCATTTTCCTTCACTTTCTCTTTTTTCTTAATCTCAATGTAATTCAGACCAGTATTTATTTGATCTTCAGGCTGGGTAGAAAGTCATAATTAATCTATCTAGCTGCAATACAAAGTGAGGAATAGGCCTTTCTTTTGTTTACTTGTTTCTATTCATTAGTTACATTTGTTTTTACTTGTGATGTGTTTTTTTAACTTGCAGGCTTTTTACTTGGGATGGGTTTTTTAACTGAAGCGAGCTTTTTACTAATGGTTTGTTTTACTCTGTTTTTGTTACTGTTTAGTCGGTCAATTCAATGGTGGTTTGGGCAGTATTTGTGAAGGTTCGGTCAGTGCGTTGGTGAAGGCAACAATTAGCTCCTTTGTCTAACAAAGGCAGAAGAGTGAGATAATTGTTCTGACACCACTCAGGAAACAAAGTAGGGATTAACGGGTCCTTTTCAGAATGGCAGGCAGTGACTAGTGGGGTACTGCAAGGCTCGGTGCTGGACCACAGCTATTTACAATATACATCAATGATTTGGATGAAGGGATTCAAAGTAACAGGAAATTTGCAGATGACACAAAGCTGGGTGGCAGTGTGAACTGTGAGGAGGATGCTATGAGAATGCAAGGTGACTTGGACAGGTTCGGGGAGAGGACAGATGAAGTTTAATGCGGATAAATGTGAGGTTATCCACTTTGGTAGCAAAAACAGGAAGGCAGATTACTATCTAAGTGGCGTCAAGTTGGGTAATGGGGAAGTACAATGTGATCTGGGGGTCCTTGTACATCAGTCTATGAAAGTAAGCATGTAGGTACAACAGGCAGTGAAGAAAGCGAATGGCATGTTGGCCTTTATAACAAGAGGAATCGAATATAGGAGCAAAGAGGTCCTTCTGCAGTTGTACAGAGCCCTAGTGAGACCACACCTGGAGCATTGTGTGCAATTTTGGTCCCCTAATTTGAGGAAGGACATTCTTGTTATTGAGGGAGTGCAGCGTAGGTTTACAAGGTTAATTCCCGGGATGGCGGGACTGTCATATGCTGAGAGAATGGAGCAGCTGGGCTTGTACACTCTGGAGTTTAGATGGATGAGAGGGGATCTCATTGAAACATTTAAGATTGTTAAGGGCTTGGACACGCTAGAGGCAGGAAACATGTTACATAGAAACATAGAAAATAGGTGCAGGAGGAGGCCATTCGGCCCTTCGAGCCAGCACCGCCATTCATTGTGATCCCCTATCAATAATCTGTGCCTGCCTTCTCCCCGTATCCCTTGACTCCACTAGCCCCTAGAGCTCTATCTAACTCTCTTAAATCCATCCAGTGGTTTGGCCTCCACTGCCCTCATGGGCAGGGAATTCCATAAATTCACAACTCTCTGGGTGAAAATGTTTTTACTCGTCTCAGTCTTAAATGACCTCCCCTTTATTCTAACACTGTGGCCCCTGGTTCTGGACTCGCCCAACATTGGGAACATTTTTCCTGCATCTAGCTTGTCCAGTCCTTCTATAATTTTATATGTTTCTATAAGATACCCCTTCATCCTTCTAAACTCCAGTGAATACAAGCCTAGTCTTTTCAATCTTTCCTCATATGACAGTCCCGCCATCCCAGGGATCAATCTCGTGAACCTACGCTGCACTGCCTCAATCACAAGGATGTCCTTCCTCAAATTAGGAGACCAAAACTCTACACAGTACTCCAGATGTGGTCTCACCAGAGCCCTATACAACTGCAGAGAACCTCTTTACTCCTATACTGAAATCCTCTTGTTATGAAGGCCAACATTCCATTAGCTTTCTTCACTGCCTGCTGTACCTGCACGCCAACTTTCAGTGACCGGTGTACCTCCCCCTTACCTAACCTAACCCATTGAGATAATAATCTGCCCCTTTGTTTTTGCCGCCAAAGTGGATAACCTCACATTTATCTATATTATACTGCATCTGCCACGCATCTGCCCACTCACTCAACCTGTCCAGGTCACCCTGCAACCTCCTAACATCCTCTTCACAGTTCACACAGCCACCCAGCTTTGTGTCATCCGCAAACTTGCTAGTGTTGCTCCTAATTCCCTCTTCCAAATCATTAATATATATGGTAAACAGTTGCGGCCCCAACACCGAGCCTTGCGGCACTCCACTCGCCACTGCCTGCCATTCTGAAAAGGACCCGTTCACTCCTACTCTTTGCTTCCGGTCTGCCAACCAATTTTCTATCCGTCAACACCCGAACCCCAATACCATGTGCTCTAATTTTAGTCACCAGTCTCCCGTGTGGGACCTTATTAAAGGCTTTCTGAAAGTCTAGATACACTACATCCACTGGCACCCCTTCATCCATTTTACTTGTCACATCCTCAAAAAATTCCAGAAGATTAGTCAAGCATGATTTACCTTTCATAAATCACTAATCCTTTTACTGCTATCCAAATGCCCCATTATTACCTCTTTAATAATTGACTCCAGCATCTTTCCCACCACCGAAGTCAGGCTAACTGGTCTGTAATTCCCTGTTTTCTCTCTCGCTCCTTTCTTGAAAAGTGGGATAACATTAGCTATCCTCCAATCCACAGGAACTGATCCTGAATCTATTGAACATTGGAAAATGATCACCAATGTGTCCACTATTTCTCGAGCCACCTCCCTGAGGACCTGGGATGCAGACCATCAGGCCCAGGGGATTTATCATCCTTCAGTCCCATTAGCCTACCCAATACTATTTCTCGCCTAATGAAATTTTCTTTCAGTTCCTCAACCCCCTTAGATCCTCTGTCCTCCAATACATCTGGGAGATTGTTGGTGTCTTCCTTAGTGAAGACAGATCCAAAGTACCTATTCAACTCTTCTGCCATTTCCTTGTTGCCCATAATAATTTCACCCGTGTCTGCCTTCAAGGGACCCACATTTGACTTTGCTACACTTTTTCCCTTAACATATCTAAAGAAGTTTTTATTGTCCTTCTTTATATTCCTGGCCAGCTTCCCCTCGTACTTCATCTTTTCAGCCCGTATTGCCCGTTTTGTTTCCTTCTGTTCTATGAAAGTTTCCCAATCCTCTGGCTTCCGGCTATTCTTTGTTGTGTTATACATCTTTTCTTTTAGTTTTATTCTATCCCTAACTTGTCAGCCACGGTTGCCTCCTACTCCCCATAGAATTTTTCTACCTTTTTGGAATGAAATGATCCTGCGTCTCCCGGATTATGCCCAGAAATTCCTGCCATTGCTGTTCCACCGTCATTCCTGCTAGGATCCCTTTCCAGTCTACTTTGGCCAGCTCCCCTCTCATGCCTTCATAGTCCCCTTAGTTCAACTGCATCACTGCTACTTCCGATTTAACGTTCTCCTTCTCAAATTGCAGATTAAAACTAATCATATTATGATCACTACCTCCAAGCGGTTCCTTTACCTCGAGTTCTCTTATCATATCTGGTTCATTGGACAACACTAAATCCAGAATTGCCTTTTCTCTGGTCGGCTCCATTACAAGCTGCTCTAAGAATCCATCTCGGAGGCATTCTACAAACTATTTCTTGGGGTCCTGAACCAACCTGATTTTCCCAGTCTACCTGCATATTGAAATCCCCCATCACCACAGTGGCATTACCTTTGTTACATGCCAGTTTTAACTCCTGCTGTAACTTACACCCTACATCCGAGCTACTATTTGGGGGCCTGTAAATAACACCAATTAGTGTCTTCTTGCCTTTACAATTCCTCAACTCAATCCACAGTGACTCTACCTCGTCAGTCCCTATGTCTTCCCTCGCAAGGGACTGAATTCCATCCCTCACCAGCAGAGCTACCCCTCCTCCTCTGCCCACCTGCCTGTCCTTTCTATAGGATGTATAACCCTGAATATTAAGTTCCCAAGCCCGATCCTCCTGCAGCCACGTCCCAGTAATCCCCACAATGTCATAATACCAACCTCGAACTGAGCCTCAAGCTCATCTACTTCTTATACTTCGCGCATTCATATACACTACTTTTAATTCCTTACGCATCTCACCTTTCACATCGATCCCTATTGCACTTGGCCATACTCTCCTATCCCTTTGTGAGCTTCCTTTCTCGTTAAATCTGGGGTCATTAACCATCCCATTACTCTCTTTCCCTTTAACTCCATCCTCGACTATCCCATTCAGGGCTCTCGCTTAACTTTTTTTCCCTGTTGCCAGCCGGGCAACCTAGGCAGCTTTTTAGGTTGCCAAATGACAGTTTAGGTGGTCATTTAAGATGGCTTGCATGACGCGTGCAATAATGTGCTCGGACGAAGTGCGTAGTTACCAGTCGGAATTATACTCAATGAAGCATTCACATATTATTTCTGCTTCAAATAAAGTCACAAACTAAACATATTCACCAATCAAGACATGATATATCCCACAATGACATGCAGCAAAATTATAAGACAGTATCTCAACTCTTTTTACACATTGCAATTAATGCAATTTCTATTAGTTCTTTCCACTTCCAAACAAAAATGTGGTTGGATTATTCAGCGTATGATCAACCTGTCAATAAATCCTCTACCATGGTAACATATATGCGTACATATAGTTGTGAATGTTGCTCATTAAATAACTACAGTACTGATATTCCATATTAAGAGCATTGATTTGCCGTTAAAATGAATTCTGTAATAACGTGTCAACGGCAGCAGTGACAATCGAACACTGCGGTTTTAATGTTTCACGTGTTCACAATTTAATTAATCCATCTTTATGGATTAAAACAAATAATAACATTGGAAATTAAAACACATTTGATTGCATTCCATTATCAAGCATAGTCAATGTTCGCTCTGAAGACATTTCCAGCACAATAGGGTTAGGGAGGGGTGTGTGTGTGAATCAGTGCGGGGTGGATAGATGGTGGGGGTGGGGGATTAGAAGGCAGTCGGTGCAGAATGGATGGATTGAGGCAGGTGAATTAGTACGTGTTGGTTGGAGTAGGTAAAATTGTGAGGGGAGAGCACCGGGGATGTCAGTGGTGTTGAATGGGGGGGTTCAGTACGGGATGGATGGGGGTAGACAAAAGTGCTGGAGAAACTCAGCGGGTGAGGCAGCATCTATGGAGCGAAGGAAATAGGCAATGTTTTGGGTCGAGACCCTTCTTCAGACTGTTCCCCCCATTCTTGAATGGGAGGATCAGTACAGGATGGATGGGGGGAGGGGGGGATATCAGCACAGGATGAATGGGGGGGGGGGGGTCAGTGCAGTGTGGATTGGAGGGTGTGCAGGATGAATGGGGGATCACTACAGGATGAAGGGGGGAAGGTGCAGGGTAAATGGAGGGTGGGTCAGTACGGGATGAATGCGTGGATTAGTACAGGATGGATGGAGGAGAAGTGCAGGATGGATGGGAAAGGGGTAAGTACAGGGTGTATTGGGGAACCAGTGTAGGATGGATGGGGGAGGGGGGGTGGCAGGAGAATCAATGCGAGGTGGATAGGGTGATCAGCGCAGGATGAATAGATGGGGGGGGGGGGGTAGATGTGGAGGGGAGCACAGGGGATGTCAGTGAGGACTGAATAGACGCGGGAATGGGGATCAGTGCGGGATGGAGTGGAGGGGTCACATGATAAGGGGGTGGAGGGGCGTACGAGAGAGAGAGAGAGGGGGGGCGAGGTGGGGAGGAAGGAAGGTCAGCGCTCCTCGGTCAACATCGCCCCTCTGCCTTGGCCGTTGGGAACTCCTCGCCACCGCCTCCCTCCTCCGCCAGCCAACAGCAAGGTGCGGGGCCGGGCGGTGCAGCTCAGAGATCCTATAGCTATAAGATCTTTGGTGCAGCGGCTTCAGACGAGTCGAAGCGAATGACGGGCTTCGCACAGCGGCAGCAGCGGCCGCGGCTCCATCTGCTCCTCCTCCGGCCCCCCGCCAGCCCTGATAAGGGCCTCCGCTTGTAAACCCGCTAACGGGCTTTCAAAACAAACCCTCCCGCACGCCGAGGCCTCCCCCTCCCTCCCTCCTCCCGGCCTCGGCGTGCGGGAGGGTTTGTTTCGAAAGCGGTTATCGCCGTTAGCGGGTTTACAAGCAGAGGCCCTTATCAGGGCGGGCGGGAGGAGGCGGAGATGGAGCCGTTGCTGCCGCTGTTCGGTGCCGTCATTCGCTCCGACCCTTCCTCACCCCGCACCTAGTACCTTTCCGACACAATACAGCCGACACAAAACGTCGCATTCCTTTTCTCCAGAGATGCTGCCTGACCCGCGGAGTTATTCCAGTTTTTTGTGTCTATCTTCGGTACAAACCAGTATCTGGTTGCCAAGCCGGGCAAAATGACTCGGTGTTTAGGTTGCCCGGCGGCGCTTTGAGTGGTCAGTGGCACCCGGGCAACCTCTAATTTCGAGCCTTGCCATTTGACACCCCACCCCCCTTATTCAGTTTAAAACCACCCGTGTAGCAGTGGCAAACCTGCCTGCTAGAATGCTGGTCCCCCACCTGTTAAGATGCAATCCGTCCCTTTTGTACAGTTCCCCCTTCCTCCAAAACAGATCCCAGTGATCTAAGAATCTAAATCCCTGCCCCCTGCACCAGTTCCTCAGCCACACATTCAGGTCCCATATCTCCCTGTTTCTGCTCTCGCCAGCACGAGGAACTGAAAGCAAACCGGAGATAACAACCCTGGAGGTCCTGCTTTTCAGCATTTTTCCGAGCTCTCTAAAGCCACGCTGCAGAATATTCATCCCCTTCTTTCCGACATCGTTTGTGCCGACATGCACTACCACTTCCGGCTGTTCACCTTCGCCCTTGAGGATTTTCTGCACTCTGTCCGTGACATCCTGGATCCTGGAATCAGGAAGGCAACACACCATCCTCGAATCCCGTCTGTTGCCACAGAAACCCCTGTCCGTACCTCTCACAATGGAGTCTCCCACTACAATGGCGTTACCTGACGTTGGCCTCTTTTGTTTTGGCTCAACAGCCCTTTTTGCTTCGCAAGCCAGTCCGCCGCTCAGTGTGATGACGTCTTCTGTCCCGACAGCTTCTAAGTGGGTGAACCTGTTCACAAGAGGTACAACACCCGGGGACCTTTGCATTCCAAGTTTCCCTCCCTTTCTCACTGTCACCCACTTTCTCTCTTCCAGTACCTTAGGTGTAACAATCTTACTGTAGGACTTGTTCCCGATGTTGGGGGAGTCCAGAACCAGGGGCCACAGTTTAAGAATAAGGAGTAAGCCATTTAGAACAGAGATGAGGAAACACTTTTTCTCACAGAGTGGTGAGTGTGGAATTCTCTGCCTCAGAGGGCAGTGGAGGCAGGTTCTCTGGATGCTTTCAAGAGAGAGCTAGATGGGGCTCTTAAAAATAGCGGAGTCAGGGGATATGGGGAGAAGGCAGGAACGTGGTACTGATCGGGGATGATCAACCATGATCACATTGAATGACTGCTGGCTCGTAGGGCCGAAAGGCCTACTCCTGCACCTATTGTCTATTGTCAATTGTATTTTAGGTCATACCGTGGATCTGAATGGAAACCCCGCACTGCCTGGAACCCCACGAGGTGCTCCTTAGGGAGATCATCCGAGATCTATCTGAAGGATGAAATCAGTGCAACCGGAGCTCAGATGTCATCGACTCACTGAAGGCCAGTGGGCTTAACTTACCCAGGTTGTGGACGTGATCCTGCACGTGATCCGTCCATGGAGAGAATTTGTCCCCTGTCCGAGAAGATGAAGTACATCTACAACCTTCCTTCGTCCAGTACTACTAAAGGTCTGGTAAGAGCTGCTGAATATTTTACTCCCTAAGTCTGCTGTTTGCATTTATTATGTCTGGATGTCCTATTACTCTATTTGTAATGCTTAATTAAGAAACGTGCAAGTGTAGTTCAGATGAAGAATTGATGTTCAGACTTGGTAGCATTTGTCATAATTTATTAGTAATGGCATTGTGACAACTTAAAGTGCAGTAACAGAAATATTCAATTTTATCTTCTACTGAATACTACATCCCTCCAACTTATGGATGCAGGTGTGATTAGCATGTTTAATTTTTATTATCTCAACAAAACATTTGATGCTGTAATGGAGGCTAGTGGTGATGGTAAAATGACTGTTAAAGATTTCTGGAAATCTTTTAACATTAGAGACTTCATAATGCTTGCTCGCGATGCATGGGACACAGATGGTGTGTGAATGGTGTTTGATAAAAACTGTGCCTGCATCTAGTGCCTGACCTGAGAGGTTTTAGGGTTGGTAATGGTCCATGTAAAACCAGAGGAAAAGGTTGAGTTTGGCTTAGAAATTAGGTTGTGAAGAGTTGAGTTGGAAGACATGCGGGCGTTATTAGACTCGTTATAGGAGAACAGTCGCCCTAAGATTTGCTTGACCTTAAAAGCATGGGAACATGAAGCAGAGAAGATAGAGGAGGTTGAGCTTCTTTGATATCTAACAGCCAAGTGGTTGACAGATGCATTCTGTTTAATTGAGAGCGCTTCGGCTATTTTGGTGAAGACGATCCAAATAATGGACATAATGCAAAAGTGAGCAGAAATGTGCTTTGGGTTCTGAAATGTGTTGCTGGTGCAATGTGGTTCAGGAACCTGATGGTTGATGGGAAGATGTTGTTCTTGAACCTGGGAAGAACGATTGTCGGGCTGCTGAGTGTCTTTAAAGAGGCACCAGCAAGAGCTGCAATTTGCATTTTATTTTGTCTGGATGCCTCATATCTCTATTTGCTTACTTACAAACCCCGCAAATGTAATTCAGACCAGTATTTGATCTTCAGGCTGGGTAGAAAGAGTCATAATTAATCTATCCAGTTGCATTGCAAAGTGAGGCATAGGCGTTTCTTTGATTGAATTGTTAAAGGGAGCGAGGTTGGCCATCGAGGGGTGAGAAAGGCCGGCAATGCCATCCAATAGAGGACTTGGCGGCTGAGGACAAGGCCCATGGTGGGTGCCGGAGAGAAGATAAAGAAGAGCAATTTGCAATGTTAAGTACAACAAATGCTGAAAGTGACAGCTGAAAACCAAGGGATCTCTGAAGCCGATCCTTGTCAGAGGACAAACACCCCCATCCAAGCCAACACTAGACAAGAGGAGGAGGAATTGACCGAGCAGAAAACATACATGGTAGGAACAGCAGCATCAGAACCCTACTACGGATTGTGTCTGGGAAAACCAAGACATCACAACTGACCAGAAGTAGCTGGAGCTAACGACGATTGAGAACTGGTCCCCTCTTTGAAGTGTCATTGGATTCACCATCAGGGTAAAGCCATAAGAAAGATGTCAAATAGCTGACCAGCTCTGGAAGGACTCTGCTAGCAAGGCAGAATCTCCAGGAATTATGCATCTTTTTGACTGAAGATGGAGCCATCACCAATTCAACACTGAACAAAAGAAAGCACCAGTGATGACAAGGAGGAAAAGACCCAGCCAGGACCAAATAGGAGATGATGAGCATCATAACTGATGCTGCTTGTTGGTGCGAGACACAAGCAAGGATGTGCCGTCAAATGACGAAGGCTGGTGGAGCCGTCCAAGAAAGGATTCGGCAGCTGAAGACGGTGCCGGAGGTTGGACGAAGACGGGCCCTCGGTGGGGGCCGGAGGTTGGAAAAGTTGGGCCCGCGGTGGGTGCCGGAGGTTGGACGTAGAAGAAGAGGAGCAAGCGGCAAAGAGTTACGACAAATGATCTACTTTCTTCACCCAAGCAAGATGGTTAAGGAGCGAGGAAGACGGATGGTGCCGTCCAAGAGAGGAGTCGGCAGCTGAAGACGGGCCAGCGGTGGGTGCCGGAGGTCGGAGAGAAGACGAAAAGGAGCAAGTGCCAATGGTAGTTATGACAAATGCAGAACGCGACACCTGAAAGTCAAGGGATCTCTGGTAATAAAGCCCATCTTTGTCACAGGACAGAACCCACACCCAAATCAACACTGGACAAATTGAGGGAGGAACATACAGGAGAGGAACAGGAGCATCAGAACCCTACTGTGGATTGTCTCTGGGGAAAACCAAGGCATCACAACTGACCAGAAGTAGCTGGAGCTAACGACGATTGAGAACCAAGCTGGTCTCTTTGCAGTGTCATTGGATTCACCATCAGGGCAAAGCCAGAAAGATGTCAAATAGCCTGACCAGGTATGGAAGGACTCTGCTAGCAAGGCAGAATCTCCAGGAATGATGCATCTTTGCCTGAAGATGGAGCCATCACTAATTCAACACTAAGCAAAAGAAAGCACCAGTGATGACGAGAAGGAAAAGACCCAGCCAGGACCGAACGGGAGATGATGAGCATCATAAGTGACGCTGCTTGTTGGTGCGAGACACAAGCAAGGATGTGCCGTCAAATGACGAAGGCTGGTGGAGCCGTCCAAGAGGGGATTCTGCAGCTGAAGATGGGCCGGATGTTGGACGGACCTGCGGTGGATGCCGAAGAGGAGGAACAAGAAGCAAAGAGAGATACGACAAATGACCCACTTTCGTCATCCAAGCGAGACGGTTCAAGAGAGTGAGGTGAGCCCTCGGGGAACGAGGAAGACGGATGGAGCCATCCACGAGAGGACTCGACAGCTGAAGACGGGCCCATGGTGGGTTCCGGAGGTTGGACGAAGACGGGCCCTCGGTGGGTACCGGAGGGCGGAGAGAAGACGAAGAGGAGCATCTGCTAATGGTAGTTACGACAAAAGCAGAAAGCAATGCCTGAAAGCCAAGGGATCTCTGGTAATGACGCCTATCCTTGACACAGGACCGAACCCACACCCAAGTCAACACTCGACAAAAGAAAGAAGGAACATACAGGAGTGGAACAGGAGCATCAGAACCCAACCATGCATTGTCTCTTGGAAAACCAAGGCATCACAACTGACCAGAAGTAGCTGGAACTAACGACGATTGAGAACCAAGCTGGTCTCCTCTTTGCAGTGTCTTTGGATTCACCATCGGGTCAAAGCCAGAAAAAAGATGCTGAATAGCCTGATCAGCTATGGAAGGACTCTGCTAGCAAGGCAGAATCTCCAGGAATGATGCACCTTTTTGACTGAAGATGGAGCCATCACCAATTCAACACTGAATAAAGGAAAGCACCAGTGATAATGATGACGAGGAGGAAAAGACCCAGGCAGGACCAAACAGGAGATCATGAGCATCATAACTGACACTGCTTGTTGGTGGGAAACACAAGCGAAGAGGTTAAAGAGAGCAAAGTGTGCTGTCCAAGAGAGGATTCGGCAGCTGAAGACGGGCCTGCAGTGGGTGCCGGAAGTTGGACCAAGATGGGCCCGCGGTGGGTGCCGGAGGTTGGATGAAGACGGGCCCTCGGTGGGTGCCGGAGGTTGGACCAAGATGGACCCTCGGTGGTTGGACCAAGATGGGCCCGCGGTGGGTGCCGGACGTTGGACAAAGAAGAAGAGGAGCAAGCGACAAAGAGTTATGACAAATGACCTAATTTCGTCACCCAAGCAAGACGGTTAAGGAGCGAGGAAGACGGATGGTGCCATCCAAGAGAGGAGTCAGCAGCTGAAGACGGGCCCGCGATGGGTTCCAGAGGTTGGACAAAGACGGGCCCTCGGTGGGTGCCGGTGGTCGGGGAGAAGACGAAGAGGAGCAAGTGCCAATGGTAGTTACGTCAAATGCAGAAAGCAACACCTGAAAGCCAAGGGATCTCTGGTAATGAAGCCTATCCTTGTCACAGGACAGAACCTACACCCAAATCAACACTGGACAAAATGAGGAAGGAACATACAAGAGAGGAACAGGAGCATCAGAACCCGATCATGGATTGTCTCTGGGAAAACCAAGGCATCACAACTGACCTGAAATAGCTGGAGTTAACGACGATTGAGAACCAAGCTGGTCATTGGATTCACCATCAGGGCAAAGCCAGAAGAAAGATGTCAAATAGCCTGACCAGCTATGGAAGAACTCTGCTAGCAAGGCAGAATCTCCAGGAATGATGCATCTTTGACTGAAGATGGAGCCATCACCAATTCAACACTGAACAAAAGAAAGCACCAGTGATACCGAGAAGGAAAAGACCCAGCCAGGACCAAACAGGAGAGCATGAGCATCATAACTGACACTGCTCGTTGGTGGGAAACACAAGCGAGGATGTTAAAGAGAGCATGGTGTGCCGTCCAAGAGAGGATTCGGCAGCTGAAGACCAGCCCGCGGTGGGTGCCGGAGGTTGGACCAAGACGGGCCCTCGGTGGGTGACGGAGGTTGGACCAAGACGGGCCCACGGTGGGTGCCGGAGGTTGGACGAAGACGGGCCTGCGGAGGGTGCCGGAGGTTGGATGTAGAAGAAGAGGAGCAAGAGGCAAAGAGTTACGACAAATTACCTACTTTCGTCACCCAAGCAAGACGGTTAAGGAGCGAGGAAGACGGATGGTGCCATCCAAGTGAGGACTTGGCAGCTGAAGACGTGCCCGCGATAGGTTCCGGAGGTTGGACGAAGACGGGGCCCTCGGTGGGTGCTGGAGGTCGGGTGGAAGACAACGAGGAGCAAGTGCCAATGGTACTTACGTCAAATGATGAAAGCAACACTTGAAAGCCAAGGGATCTCTGGTAATGAAGCCTATCCTTGTCACAGGACAGAACCCACTCCCAAATCAACACTGGACAAAATGAGGAAGGAACATCAGAACCCGATCATGGATTGTCTCTGGGAAAACCAAGGCATCACAACTGACCAGAAATAGCTGGAGTTAACGACGATTGAGTACCAAGCTGGTCATTGGATTCACCATCAGGGCAAAGCCAGAAGAAAGATGTCAAATAGCCTGACCAGCTATGGAAGGACTCTGCTAGCAAGGCAGAATCTCCAGGAATGATGCATCTTTGACTGAAGATGGAGCCATCACCAATTCAACACTGAACAAAAGAAAGCACCAGTGATACCGAGAAGGAAAAGACCCAGCCAGGACCAAACAGGAGAGCATGAGCATCATAACTGACACTGCTCGTTGGTGGGAAACACAAGCGAGGATGTTAAAGAGAGCAAGGTGTGCCGTCCAAGAGAGGATTCGGCAGCTGAAGACCGGCCTGCGGTGGGTGCCGAAGGTTGGACCAAGACCGGCCCGCGGTGGGTGCCGGAGGTTGGACCAAGATGGGCCCGCGGTGGGTGCCGGAGGTTGGATGTAGAAGAAGAGGAGCAAGAGGCAAAGAGTTACGACAAATGACCTACTTTCGTCACCCAAGCAAGACGGTTAAGGAGCGAGGAAGACGGATGGTGCCGTTCAAGTGGCAGCTGAAGACGGGCCCGCGATAGGTTCAGGAGGTTGGACGAAGACGGGCCCTCGGTGGGTACTGGAGGTCGGGGAGAAGACGAAGAGGAGCAAGTGCCAATGGTAGTTACGTCAAATGCTGAAAGCAACACCTGAAAGCCAATGGATCTCTGGTAATGAAGCCTATCTTTGTCACAGAACCCACACGCAAGTCAACACTGGATAAAATGAGGAAGGAACATACATGGGAGGAACAGGAGCTTCAGAACCCTACTACGGATTGTCACTGGGAAAACCAAGGCATCACAATTCACCAGACGTAGCTGGAGCTAACGACAATTGAGAACCGGTCTCCTCTTTGCAGCGTCATTGGATTCATCAGGGCAAAGCCAGAAGAAAGATGTCAAATCAACTGACCAGCTCAGGGAGGACTCTGTTAGCAGGCAGATTCTCCAGAAATGGTACATCTATTTCCCTGAAAATGGAGCCATTACCGATTAAACACTGAAGAAGTGAAAGCACCAGTGATGACGAGAAGGAAAAGACCCAGCCAGGACCAAACAGGAGTTCATGAGCATCATAACTGACACTGCTTGATGGTGGGAAACACAAGCGAGGATGTTGAAGAGAGCAAGGTGTGCCATCCAAGAGAAGATTCGGCAGCTGAAGACCAGCCCGCGGTGGGTGCCGGAGGTTGGACGAAGACGGGCCCGCGGTGGGTGCCGGAGGTCGGAGAAAAGATGAAGAGGAGCAAGTGCCAATGGTAGTTACGACAAATGCAGAACGCGACACCTGAAAGCCAATGGATCGCTGGTAATGAAGCCTATCCTTGTCACAGGACAGAACCTACACCCAAGTCAACACTGGACAAAATGAGGAAGGAACATGCAGGGGAAGAACAGCAGCATCAGACCCAACCATGGATTGTCACTGGGTAAACCAAGGCATCACAACTGACCCGAAGTAGCTGGAGCTAACGGCGATTGAGAATCAAGCTGGTCTCTTTGCAGTGTCATTGGATTTGTCAGATGGGCAAAGCCAGAAGAAAGATGTCAAATAGCCTGACCAGTTCTGGGAGGATTCTGCTGGCAAGATAGTATCTCTGGGAATTACGCATCTTTTTACCGATGAACTGAGCCCTCACTGGTCAAAAGAAAACACATGCTAAGCAATAACAAATAAAGAAAAAGAAATTGGTATCTTGGCATATATATTGGAGTTGATATCCATTATAGCAATCTGATGGATATCTTGTCTCAAACATATATTATGTTGTTACAAGTTATAGAAAAGTAGACCATGATAATACAAAGAAACAATCTTTGCGGAGCAGCCATTGTGATGCAGTCTGTTGTGGTTTAGAAAGAGTGTTTTGCTGGTGCAATGTGGTTCAAGAACTTGATGGGAAGATGCTGTTCTTTAACCTTGAAAGACCAGTTCCTGGGCTGCTGAGAGTCTTTTGAGGCATCAACAAGAGCTGCAATTTGCATTTTATTTAGTCAGGATGTCTTATTACTTTATTTGCTTACATATGTAGCCTTCAAGTGAAGTTTAGACCACTTCAGGCTGGTTAGAACATTTTTGTTATTTAGCCACAATGGAAAGTGAGGAATAGGCTGAGCCTGCTTGAGCATTCATCAATAGATAATCGAAGATGGTGACCGTGATAACTTGCAGGCTTGTTCTTGTGTGATGTGAACATAACATGTTGTATTGATTAATCCATATTATGATTGTGGATGGATGCAATATCTCTCCAATAGCTATAATCTGCTTCTTTACCATAGCTCTAATGATAAATCTGGCAGAAGGTATTTAGAAGTTTGTAATAGTTTGTCTGAGCAACCAGTGATGTGGAACTTAACGGATCCCCTGAAGAAAGTTTTTCTAAGCTGCCCCTGCTTTCAACCCAATAACCTCTCCTAGATGCAGCACTTGCAAGAAAACAGACACTTGAGTGTTAACTACAACATTACAGGATGTCCAAATTGCCAGGTGATGGAAATTGCAACGCCAACTCAAGCCACCTCAGGTTGCCAGAAGGAATGTGCAGAAAGCCACACCTTCTTCTTCTTGCGTATGGCGTGCACAGCCTAAAGTTGTAAGACAACTTGTTCTGTTTGATCTTTTGTTTGTGCACGCCAGGTTGATTGCATTCGTTGAAACAGGGTGGACCACGTGAAGGTAAAGCCACACCTGAAAGCCAAGGTGTCCGGGAATGAAGCCTCTACTTGCCAGAGGACACCAAGTCAACACGGATCAAAAGTAGGAGGAAAAGGCACAGCCATGACATACAGGAGGGCAGGAGCAATAGAACCCTGACACTTCTCTTCTCTGGGGAAACCAAAACATCACCACAGACCAGAGGGGGGTGGAGTTAGTTATTGGTGAAGTAGGCTGGTCTCCACTGTGCAATACTATTAGCTTCACCACAAGGACTTGGCCAAAAGAAAGATGTCCAGGATCCTGACATGCTCTGGGAGGACACTGCTAGCAAGACAGAAAAATCCCAGGATCACAAAAGAAGCAGAATGAAGAACAACTATCATTTACTGATAAACCTGCAGTGTCCTGGATATTAATTTGAGATTGATCTGTACTGAAAGATGTGACAGATTGGCAATTGTAGAGCTATTGAGGATCAGTATCCCTGGAGGATGAGATTCTATAAGGCATCCAAGCTGAGAGTCGCTGTCCTGTCTGAGGAGATCCAGTGCATCTGTTCCCCTCTCTCGCCCAGTCCAACAAAAGGTATGTAAAAAGCTACCAAAAATAGCGTAATATTTTATTCCTGACAAACGGTATTTTAAGAGCCTCTGAAAAGAGATGTAATATTTCACTCCCATAGTCTGTCATGTGGATGTCCTGTTTCTCTATTTGTAGTGCTTAGTTTAGAATCATGCATGTCGTTCAGACCAGTATTTGATCTTGTGGATTGTGCCATAATTTATTAGTAATGGTATTGTGACAATGTATGGTGCTGGAATAGGCATTTGAACCTTCATCAATAGGTGGCAAAAAATGGTAATGATAAAAGGATGAAGACCAGAACGGCCACAATGAACTTGGAGTTCGGTTCTTGTTTGATATGAACATAACTTGCTGTTGTCGTGACTGATCATGATACAGGTAGGGGATGGATACAGGTTGGCAGTGTCTTTCCAATTGCTGTAATCTGTTTCTTTGCAATGGCTAGGCTAGTAAATCTGGCAGAACGATAAGAAGCTTGTAATAGTTTGAAAAACTAGAGTGAATGGGACCCCTTTAGAAAGTCCTATAAATTGCCACTGACTTGAAGCCTCTAACGTTTCCCAGTTACAGCGCTTGCAAGATAACACATCCTTATGTTAATTTCAATTTATCACATGGAAATGCCTGGAAGCAAGATGTCAAATAGACAGACATGCTGTCCTGGGAGGACTCTGCTAGCAAGACAGAAAATGTTTGGTAATGAAGCTTCTACTTGCCAGAGGATGGAGCCCCCACCAAGTCAACACTGGTCAAGGGAAAGGAAAAGGGATGACAAGGCCACGAACGTAGAGGGGTGCAAAAGCAGCATCACCCTGACAGCTTGTCGTCGGGAAAGCCAAGGCATCAGAACAGGCCATAAAGTTGCTGGAGATAATGTCAGTGGAGAACCAGCCCGATCTCCGCTGTACAATACCATTGGATACACCACAAGGGAATGGCCAGAGGGAGGCAAGATGTCGGGTGTCCTGATGGACTCCAGCTGGACTCTGCAAGCAAGACAGAGAAATGCTGAGGTTCACAGAAAGAAAATATGCACGATGAAGAACAATAACCATTTATTGATAAACAACGTGTGTGGGCCACTCATTTGTATGAACTGAATGTATGAATATAACATGATGGTATTCTTTTGACTGGCTGCTGGAAAGATGCTCTGTGAGGACTCTGCTAGCAAGGCAAAGAATCTCTGGGAATGAAGCCTCGCCTTGCCAGAGGATGGCGTTCCAATCATGTACACAGAAGCCAAAAGTAAGCAATAGGATTATAAGGAGGATAAGACCCAGCCAGGAACATACAGGATAGGAGGAGCTGTGTAAATCTGTTCTGAAACAAACTATTTGTCTGGAACAGGTACATCTCATTTATGAAAGTATTGGACCAATTCAATTTAACTAATTACTATCTCACAGTGTTATTCGCTCCTTAGCACAGAGTCAAATGTTTTTGTTGTTTGCACCAGTTGGGAATTAGAACAATGATATCTGTCGGTTGGACGTGCCGCTGAGAACAAAGGAGGAGCCGGCGTGGGGAACCACCGAGACGTTGCTGGGAAACCCAAGGCATCAAAACAGAACAGAACAGACACCTCCCAGGAAGCCACGAGCGGTGGGAGAAGCTGGGCGACGCATCCCTGTGGCCGGACTCTGGGTCGTAGCCACGGAGCCCTCAAGAGTGGACCCGGCGACGATAGAATTTGGGCTGGTGGTTTGCGAGGAGGTCGGGTCAGCGGTCGGCAAGAAGGTTGTGCCGGCGGTCGAAGTGGAGTAAGGAGTCGGCGGTGGGTGCCGGAACAAAGGAGAATCTGGCGTTGTGGGACCACCAAGAGGGAAATCCAAAGAAGACATGCCTCGGAGAACGAAGGAGGACCCTGCGTGGGAGAACCGCTAGGAACGTAGGGGGACTACAAATGGAATGTGTTAAAAATGGATTGTGTAAAATGGAATACTTGTAACTTTGTCGGCACCATTTATGTGGTGACTCTTTGCATACCTTGGGTATGAAGAATATCACTGACTTGTCACATGTGACAAAGTATCATTCATTCAAGTATCTGGAAATATTGGCAATAGAGATCTAGGGTGGTCTCCCCTGTGCAATAGCATTGGATGCTTTACTCTGCTAGTAAGAGAGAAATGTTTGGTATCTGAGTTTTCTATTTGTGGTACTTGGTTACAAAGCACGGGAGTGTTATATAGACGAGTTGTTCCTCAGACTGTGGAGGACATTAGTAATGATTTTGTGACAATGTAAGGTGCAGCAGCAATATGCCTTTGAGACTGCTTGATCAAGCATCTAAAGGTGGTAGAAGTTGGTGATGATCATAACTCTTGAAGGTAGACATAAAAAGGTGGAGTAACTCAGCGGGTCAGACAGCATCTCGGAAGAAAAGGGTCCAACCCTTCTTCAGACTGGGGAGTCGGGAAAGCGAAACGAGACATATAGATGGTGATGTAGAAAATCTCTAACTCATTCTCACCTAACAAACATCTTCCTTTATAATCATAACTTTGCATGCCTTTCATTAATTTGTTCTGTACCTCTACATCACCATCTATCTCTCATTTCGCATTCTCCTGACTCCAGTCTGAAGAACGGTCTTGGCCCGAAATGCCATCTATTCCTTTTCTCCAGAGTTGCTCCAGCTTTTTGTGCCTATCTTCTATTTAAACCAGCATCTGTAGTTCCTGCACGTAAAGGCTTGTTCTTGTGTGATGCTGTTGTAACGAGTGATCCATATACTGTTTTGGGATGGATGCAATGCCTCTTCAGTAGCTATAACCTGCATCTTTTAAATGTGCCAGGTGTTAAATCTATCAGGAGTATGAGATGTTTGTAATAGTTTGGCTGAAGAACTAGAGTGATGGAGAAACTGATGGATCCCTTGAAGAAAGTTCTACAAACCTACCCATGGTTTGAAGCCAATAATGTCTCCTAGCTGTGGCATATGCAGTATAACTGATCCGTGTATGTTAACTTAAACATAATAGGATGTCCGTGGATTGTCACGTTGTCGTGGTGGAGAAGCTTGTGTGATCTTGAGAGCGATGCCGTCTGGAGCTATGCTCCTGGTAGGGCCACCCATGGCGGTAAGGCCGAGGAAGACGTCCCTGTCAGAGCAATCCAACCAAGTCCTCAATGGTGGAACAGGCGGAGGATGATGGCTGACTTTAGTGGAGCGTCACAACGGCTAGGAAGGCGGATGAAGGCTACAGCAGAAAAGGGTCCCCGGTCATCTTGGACTCCATGCCACTGGATCCTGACCCAGATCTCTTTAAGGACTGTGTGGTGGCTGTCTGTGCACCAGTCTCCCTACGTTAAACAAAGTCACGCTTAGGCGTCCTCCATATAGGGAATACGACCCTATGGAGAGGAGAGGACAGTCATACTCGTTTCGAGTGGCCGCTGATGAATAGGATGTCCGAAGATACAGCTGAGGGAAGCGAAACTCCACAAGATGAAGAAGATGAGCAAATGGCAATGGGAGTTAGGACAAATGAGAGCGACACCTGAAAGCCAAGGGATCTCTGGCAATGAAGCTTATCCTTGGCAAAAGTGTCAGCTGACTATGAACTTATTTATGCGCGCGTATTTTTGAAATAATGCACGACAGATAGCGTAGTTGCATGCGATGCCTAGCAAGGTACTTTCTAAAATCATACTCATGGTGGATATTGCCCCTTACATCAAGATCTTTGTGAAATTATTAAAGTTGTTTATCTTCCCCAGAACACTACATCTCTCATCCAACCTGGGTTTGAGAAAACCATGCTCGTGTCTAGTGCATTACCTTAGAAGCATTAGATTTAACAGTGATTTATCTAAAACCGGAGGAAAAAAATTAGTTTGACTAAGTAGGTTCTGAAGATGTGGAGTTTTTAAGACATGCAGGAATTATGACACACATTAAAACAAAACTTTCCCCTCAAGATTTGCTTGAAATTGAAAAAAGAGCAGGAAGATAAGGAAGGAAAGAAGAGGCTCGGGTCATTTGAAATCAAACAGCAAAGTTTCCGTTTCATTGAGAGTGCTTTGGTTCTTGTTGACGAAGATGATCCAAATATTGAACGTCGCTCAAAGGTGTGCTTTTCGGCTCTGCAGTGTTGCAAAGAAACCCTGCAAAAAACAAAAAAAGTCACCCAAATGACATCGTCATCATATTTCTCAAATATCGTGAGGAAATCTGACATTTGTAGCAACAAACCTGCTGTCGACATCTGCTATCTCCAGATCTCAGCCAACTGCTGCCTCAACCAAGCGATGAACGGTAGAGTTGCTGCCTTACAGCACAAGAGACCCGGGTTCGATCCTGAGTACGGGTGCTCTCTATGGAATTTGTTCGTTCTCCCCATGACCTGCGTCGGTTTTCTCTGAGATCTTCGGTTAACTCCCACACCTAAAGTTGTACAAGTTTGTAGGTTAATTGGGTACGGTAAAAATTATAAATTGCTCCTACTGTGCGTGATAGTGTAATAGTGTTAATGTGCAGGGATCGCTGTACGGTACAGACTCGGTGAGCCGAACGCCCTGTTTTTGAGCTGTATCTCTAAACTAAACTAATTCACTGACTCTCTTGTGCCCTTGCCCCTGTCTCTGGCTCCGATGTCCCCAACGGATACGGAGGACATCCACTCCCAGTAACCTTCCTCCTCAACCCTCCTTCTTGGGCAAGCAGAGGTCACCAGTCGTTTATGTAAGTGTTAACATTTACATTCAAAAAGAGACTTTCAATTTAAAAATATGTTTAATTTAGATGCCTTTACTGTTGATTTTGTTTTTAAAGTTTTTTCTTTATTAAAGATTGATGGACCCCTGCTCTCAGATCTTGGCTATCGTGGACATTCTGTGGACCAATGAGCCTAACCTGGCCAATCTGCGCACTGACAGTTGCCTTCTTGCCCTAAGAGATCCAGAGCATCTGCAATGTACCCTCGCTCATTCCAACAAAGCCTCTGGTAAGAGCTACCAAAAAGAGTAATTTATTCCTCACTGACAGAGTCTTTTAGAAATCACCAGAAAAAACGTACTCGCCAAGTCTGCCATTTACATGTATTTTGTATGGATGTTCTATTTCTCTATTTGTAGTGTTTCGTAACAAAAGATGCAAAGTTTGGGCTGGGAATTGAGCCTCAGGCTTGGTAGAAGGTTTCACACAACTTAACACAACATGGTTTATGTGAAACAATTGTACACAAGCTGACATTTTCTTGAAGATCTCAATTATATAAATGCAAGTTGCAGGCATCAAAGGTCTTTATTTTTCAGCTGGCCCCAGTCATTAAATGTCAAACTGTACACGGTAATTTAGAGTCACAGGAATTTGCAGATGCTGGAACCTTGATCAAAAAACAAAATGTGTTGCTCAATGGGTCGTGCAAGCCTCTATGAAAGAAATGGTCAGCCAACATTGTGGGTTGTGACCCTTCTTCAGTCTGTCTAGCATTAGCAGGGGATATTAGAGGTACATTTGAACAAAAAAGGGCAAATACTGGAAATATAAAAACAAAAATGCTGGAAATTTCAGCCCATCAGGAAACATCATAATCAATGTTGATTAAAGAACAATCCCTAATATTTTGAGATGTCTTTCATGAAATCTGTTGCTTCAGTAGATTCGTGCTCAGTGAACGCATGACTTTAGGAACCGAACTGAGTTTTTTAACTGGCTGCATCTGATATTTTATTTGAACAAGACCAGGCCATCTTTTTGTCACTAGATGGTGCCAGAGTCTGTCTATCCATAGCAATTATCTATTATGTTTATAATTGTGCACCAGCTAACAATAATTTGTACAGTCATGAAGCACATAAATAGGCCCTTTGGCCCAACTTGACCCTGTCAACCGAGATAACCCATCTAAACTAGTCTCATTACTTGCGTTTGGTTCATATCCCTCCAAACCTTTTCTATCCATGTACTAATTACATCGAGGATGTAACGAGTAGAGTGGATAAGGGAGAACCAGTGGATGTGTTATATCTGGACTTTCAGAAGGCTTTCGACAAGGTCCCACAAGAGATTAGTATGCAAACTTAAAGCACATGGTATTGGGGGTTCAGTATTGATGTGGATAGAGAACTGGCTGGCAGACAGGAAGCAAAGAGTAGGAGTAAACTGGTCCTTTTCAGAATGGCAGGCAGTGACTAGTGGGGTACCGCAAGGCTCAGTGCTGGGACCCCAGCTATTTACAATATATATTAATGATCTGGATGAGGGAATTGAATGCAACATCTCCAAGTTTGCGGATGACACGAAGCTGGGGGTCAGTGTTAGCTGTGAGGAGGCTGCAAGGTGACTTGGATAGGCTGGGTGAGTGGGCAAATGCATGGCAGATGCAGTATAATGTGGATAAATGTGAGGTTATCAACTTTGGTGGCAAAAACAGGAAAGTAGACTATTATCTGAATGGTGGCCGATTAGGAAAAGGGGAGATGCAACGAGACCTGGGTGTCATGGTACACCAGTCATTGAAAGTAGGCATGCAGGTGCAGCAGGCAGTGAAGAAAGCAAATGGTATGTTAGCATTCATAGCAAAAGGATTTGAGTATAAGAGCAGGGAGGTTCTACTGCAGTTGTACAGGGTCTTGGTGAGATCACACCTGGAGTATTGCGTACAGATTTGGTCTCCTAATCTGAGGAAAGACATTCTTGCCATAGAGGGAGTACAGAGAAGGTTCACCAGACTGATTCCTGGGATGGCAGGACTTTCATATGAAGAAAGACTGGAAAGACTCGGCTTGTACACGCTAGAATTTAGAAGATTGAGGGGGGATCTTATAGAAACGTACAAAATTCTTAAGGGGTTGGACAGGCTAGATGCAGGAAGATTATTCCCGATGTTGGGGAAGTCCAGAACTAGGGGTCACAGTTTAAGGATAAGAGGGAAGTCTTTTAGGACCGAGATGAGAAAATAATTTTTTACACAGGGTGGTGAATCTGTGGAATTCTTTGCCACAGAAGAGGCAGAATTTTTCGAAGAGGTTACTAGGGAAATTGATGTGGGTAAAGCAGTGGATGTTGTCTATATGGACTTCAGTAAGGCCTTTGACAAGGTTCCTCATGGAAGGTTGGTTAAGAAGATTCAATTGTTGGGTATTAATGGTGGAGTAGCAAGATGGATTCAACAGTGGCTGAATGGGAGATGCCAGAGAGTAATGGTGGATGGCTGTTTGTCAGATTGGAGGCCGGTGACTAGTGCGGTGCCTCAGGGGTCTGTGTTGGGTCCACTGTTGTTTGTCATGTACATCAATGATCTGGATGATGGTGTGGAAATTGGATTAGTAAGTATGCAGATGATACTAAGATAGGGGGTGTTGTGGATAATGAAGTAGATTTTCAAAGTCTACAGAGAGATTTAGGCCATTTGGAAGAGTGGGCTGAAAGATGGCAGATGGAGTTTAATGCTGACAAATGTGAGGTGCTACATCTCGGCAGGACAAATCAAAATAGGACGTATGGTAAATGGTAGCGAATTGAGGAATGCAGTTGAACAGAGGGATCTAGGAATAACTGCATAGTTCCCTGAAGGTGGAATCTCATGTAGATAGGGTGGTAAAGAAAGCTTTTGGTGTGCTGGCCTTTATAAATCAGAGCATTGAATATAGAAGTTGGGATGTAATGTTAAAATTGTACAAGGCATTGGTGAGGCCAATTCTGGAGTATGGAGTACAATTTTGGTCGCCAAATTATAGGAAGGATGTCAACAAAATAGAGAGAATACGGAGGAGATTTACTAGAATGTTGCCTGGGTTTCAGCAACTAAGTTACAGAGAAAGGTTGAACAAGTTAGGTCTTTATTCTTTGGAGCGCAGAAGGTTAAGAGGACTTGATAGAGGTCTTTAAAATTATGAGCGGGTTAGACAGAGTGGACGTGGATAAGATTTTCCCATTGAGAGTAGGGAAGATTCAAACAAGGGGACATGACTTGAGAATTAAGGGACAGAAGTTTAGGGGTAACATTAGGGGGAACTTCTTTACTCCGAGAGTGGTAGCTGTGTGGAATGAGCTTCCAGTGGAAGTGGTGGAGGCAGGTTCGATGTTATCCTTTAAAAATAGATTGGATGGGTATATGGATGGGAAAGGAATGGAGGGTTATGGTCTGAGTGCAGGTAGATGGGACTAGGGGGAAGAGAGAAAAAAAAGTGTTTGGCACGGACTTGAAGGGCCGAGATGGCCTGTTTCCGTGCGGTTATGGTTATATGGTTATATAGAAGGTAGTTGAGGCCAGTTCATTGGCTATATTTAAGAGGGAGTTAGATGTGGCCCTTGTGGCTAAAGGGATCAGGGGGTATGGAGAGAAGGCAGGGATGGGATACTAAGTTGGATGATCAGCCATGATCATATCGAATGGCCTACTCCTGCACCTATTTTCTATGTTTCTATGTTACCTGTCCAAGTATCTTTGAAATGTTATTGTCCCTCAAATACTTTCCCTGGCAGCTCGTTCTTTATACCATCCACTCTCTAAGTGGGAAAAACCTGTCCCTCAGTTCCCCATTGCTTTTTCCCCTCTCACCTGCAACCTATAGTTTAAAAGATATGTGGACAGGTACATGCATTGGAAAGGTTTAGAGGGATATGAGCCAAATGCAAGCAAATTGGACTAATTTAGATAGGACATCTTGGTCAGCACAGACTAGTTGGACTGAAGGGCATGTTTCCATGCTGGTACACAAAAATGCTGGAGAAACTCAGCGGGTGCAGCAGCATCTATGGAGCGAAGGAGATCGGCAACGTTTCGGGCCGAAACCCTTCTTCAGACTGAAGGGTTTCCATGCTGTATGACTGACTATGAAGTGTAGTTCTTGATGATCTTACCTTGGTAAAAAGACTCCATACATTAATTATTGAACCAACATTGCGATTCTTTAAAATAGAAACAAAATGCTTTACTTCAAATGAGATCTATTATTCACACAAGGCCCATTCTTAGTCACGTGTGTGACCAAAAATATGAAAAATTGTGGGAATGCGTCTCTTCTAATTCTGAAAGCATTACAGGTATATTGTTTCATACTGTGTATATATGATTCTTTTTTTGAAAGTTTATCAAGAGAAATTTTTATGTTATGCTGACAATGTTGTTTAGGGTCAGAGGTCAAACATGGCTGGTCATGTGTGTGATCTCACACGGAAGCATTTTTTTTCCATAACTCAGTTTTATCTTACAAACTAAATTTTAAAAAGCTAGAATGTTCATATCCTTAGCAGACATGCATTATAGTTCTGTAGGTAGGAAAACAGCAATGAATAAGATTAATCTCTTGCAAGATTTTTTTTTTAATGTATCACTTTATGTGATGCCGTCTGGCCACGTGTGACATTTTTGTTTCACTTTTCAAAGAATGGCCCATAAACTCTTCTATCTTTTACAGCTGGGTTTGATCCAGAGTACGAGGCACTGCCCTACCCATTCGAGATGGGTGCCGTGTTGAAAATAACCTCAAGTATTCAGAAAGGAGTGGATGGATCCTGCTTCGTATTGCTCCCTCCAGCAAGATGGCCGTGCTACACTTCATCCTCCAGATCACCACAACAACAGTCGGCAGTACTGTCGGGCAGATCATTATGATGGTAGCCAGAATCACCAGGACAATGGTCCAGGCATCCAATTTGTACATTGACATAATTGAAACTGCCTTATTGGGATAAAGCGCAGAATGGATTTAGATGAAGGACATATTTGAGCCACTGAATTCCATCATCACCAAAAAAGCATATCAACGTTTCTACTTCCTCAGAAGACAAAGGATATTTGACATTAATCTAAAGACTCTTACCAACTTCTACTGTTGAAAACGTACTGCCGGGTTGTATCACAGCTTGGTTTTGGAATTGCTTTGCCCAAGACCATGAGAAATTGCAGAGTTGTGGATCACTCCAGCACACAGACCAGACTTCCCACCATTGGCTACATCTACACTTCACTCCCTTGGGAAAGCAGCCAACATAATCAAAGACCTTTTCCACCCTTGTCATTTCCACTTTTCCCTGCTCCCACCACAAAGAGGATACAAAAGCTTGAAATTGTGTACTTTCAGACTTGGGAACAGCTCCTTCCCCTGTTACTTGACTTCTGAACGGTCCTTCCAGAAGCTAGGATACATTTCCTAATTTTCAACCAACATCATTGTGAACATTGGACTTTTTCTCAGAAATGATTATGCTACAATGTTGAGAAACTGTATGCTGCACTATGCATGTTTCTCCTCTCTCTACCTATTGTGCTTGTGTTTGGCTTGCTTGTATTTATGTACTGTATTACCTGATTTAATTGCATAGCATGCAAACAAAAGCTTTTCACTGTATCTTAGTGTACACAACAATAAAGCAATTTAAACTTGTTTTGTGTGCACAGTAGATGACCTCACATTGCCATATTGTATTCCTTCTGTTATGTTCTGGCCCACACACTCAGCTTGTTTCTATCCCATTACATCCTTCTCACTGCTCAAACATTTCCCAAGTTTTATATCATCAGTGAAATTGGAATGTGATATTTGGCTGCCTCATCTTCTTGCGTATGGCGTGCACTGCCTAAAGTTGGAGGACAACTTGTTCTATTTGATCTTACTTGATAGTGCACGCCAGGTTGATTGCATTCGTCGAAACAGGGCGGACCATGTGAAGGTTGCCATCTTCCACCCCGCTGCCTCATCCAACCAGTTGAAGAAGACTGAATAATCAGGGTTCCTGTGTAATCAATCCCAATCCTTGGTTTCTACCTGTCAGCCAATTCTCAATAGCCAGCAGTATACTACACTAATATCATACCTTCTGAAGTTCTAAATGTACCACTACCATTGTCCATTTAACCAACCATATCCTCAAATATCTTCAAAAAAAATTACCATGCACTTTTCTGGATTAAACTCCATTAACTATTGCTCAGATTTAGATCCTGCTGTAATTTCTGATAACGATCTTCACTCTATGATACCACACACATTAGTGTCATCTGCAAACTCCCAGTCCCAAAAGGCCACTCCATTACAACTTGCCTGAATTTATTGCCTGCTTAATTAGTCCACTTCGATCTCTTTAGCAAGTCTATGGCTGCCTTGAAATCCCTTGGGAAAACAGCCAACATTTGTACTGTTTCATTCCATAACTTGGAATCCAATTCAATTTGCGATTCACTTTCTAGTTCATCAGGCACCATCTCCACCTCCCAAAATATTTGAGGAGATTGGGCCATTGTTTTGTGATAAATCGGGAATATTTAGAAATGCTATCAACATCTTTGAAACTGCGCATTATTAGTCTGAGGTTGTGACTGTCATAAGGAATAGGAATAGAATTAGGCCATTCAGCCCGCATGTCTTTGGGATGTGGAAGGAAACTGGAATAATCCTACACGGTCACAAGGTGAACGTGCAAACTCCACACAGACAACACACAAGGTCAGGATCGAAGGTAGACAAAAGTGCTGGAGAAACTCAGCGGGTGCAGCAGCATCTTTGGAGCGAAGGAAATGGGCAACGTTTTGGGCCGAAAGCCTTCTTCAGATCGAACAAACCTGGATCGTGTATGCTGGTGAGATAGCAGCTCTACCAGTTGAGCAACCCAGTAATCTGACCCAACTCTACCCAGCCTCAACTCCACGTAAACCTCCTATCATTTCATTGGATTAGTCGAACACCTAATTACCCTCCCATCTGCTACGGTATGGAAGAGCCACATCAACGATCCAAGTCTTCAATTGCCATTGAAGTTTCTGCCTTTGTGATAAGCTGCCGATTATGAATAGTGCCCCCATTGTTCCCGCTCCTTCTATGCTACCCTGTGTATTATGATCAAGGGATTAGTTACTTCTAATGGGAGAGGATGGAAATGCAATAGTATTGCTTCCATGGCAACTCGGGTATTTCTGATGTGAACACTTCACCTTGTTCAGTTAGCACGGTTATAATCGCATTGATTTTCTTGATTGAGTAAATGGATTGAGAATGGATGTGGGAGGAGAGGTAAGTCTAAGTTTAAGAATATAAACAGAAGTAGCATTTAACTTCTCAAGCTTTGTGCAAGACCATGTCGATGTCTTCAGTTTACCTTTCATGGAACGCCTGCCATTGTTTCCCCCAAAAATAAACTATGTGCAGAAGAAAAAATATATACAAAACCAAAGACTGCAAAAACTAATTCTCAGTGCCTATACATTGGATGGTGTCATAGAAACATAGAAAATAGGCTATTCAGCCCTTCGAGCCAGCACCGCCATTCAATACGATCATGGCTGATCATCCTAAATCAGTTCTTCATTGCTGCTTTCCCTCATATCCCTTGATTCCGTATTTTGATTCCCTTGATTCATACTTTTGTAGTGTTCACACCTATCTTTAAACAAAATACCCTTGTAGCCTCCGTGAGGTTATACCCTGCCCTTGGGGGGGGTTTCCGCTAGACTCTGCCCCTCAATGTTCAGCAGTGGAAGGACCCTAGACTGTGCTTCTGGAGTGTCTACCATCATTCGTTTCCCCAAAATAAGCATTATTCAGAATAATAAAAAACATATACTAAAAAAGAACAGTACAAAAAGTCTTCTGATATTCTTAGTGTTTATACATTTATTCGTGTTCTATGGTAGTGTTCACATACTATCCTTATTCCAAGCACCCTTGCCACTTCCTTGTTTGAGGGGTGTCTCCACCAGATGCTGCCTGCCATCTTATTTAAAGAAGATAAACACAAAACGCTGGAGTAACTCAGCGGACATGCAGCATATCGAGAGAAAGAATGGGTGACGTTTTGGATCGAGACCCTTCTTCGGAGCTGCCATCTTATTTAACTTGTCCCACTTCTTCCTTAAAGTTTGACTTGCTGCTGCAGCCCCTTCCCCTGGGGTGTGTGCAGAAGTGATAAGAGCAGAATTTGGCCATTCGGCCCATCATGCCTCGCGGGTCGACAGTCGATAGTTGATGAGAGCGTGGAGGGCCACCATGAGGGGAGGGAAGAACAATGGAGGACCCGGCGTGGGGGGAATGCCGTGAGTGGTGGAGAAGAACAATGGACATTGGGGAGGAAGGGAAAACAAAGGACAATGGGAACGTGGCGTGGGAGGACCGCCGTGAGGGGGGAGGAACAAAAAGAGCCGGTGTACTTTGTAACTTTGCCAGCATCATAGGTGGCAGCTATTTGTACCAATTGGGAATACAAGCAAAGAATATCACTGTCTTGTCACATGACAATAAAGTGTTCCATTCCAAGTGTTCCATTCAATTATGGCTGATCTATCTCTCCCATTTAACCCCATTCTCCCACCTTCTTCCCATAACCCCTGACACCCTGACTCGAGCACCAGTTATGCCACAGGTGGTGGAAACCAAGACCCCGCGATGACATCTTATGCCCACCATGCCCTTTTACACGGTTTCCAAATGTTTATGATGAACACAGCCATGAATAAGCAGCTGCAAAACATTTAAAAATATATGGACGGCACAATGGCCCAATTGGTAGGGTTGCTGCTTTACAGTGCCAGAGACTCGGGTTTGATCCAGGCTATGGGTGCTGTCTGTACGGAGTTTGTACGTTCTCACTGTGATCACATGAGTTGTCTCCGGGTGCTCCAGTTTCCTCCCACATCCCAAACACGTGCAGATTTGTAGGTTCATTGGGTTCGGTAAATTTTCCCTAGTGTGTCGGTTAGAACTAGTGTACGGGTAGTACGAACTAGTGTGCCGTACACATATTGGAGTAGACATTGCACTTTTATATTATCTGACAAAATGGGTGATCCAATAGGTAAGTTGTCTCGCTCCACTTTCTGAAGCAGGAAGGTTGTGAAAAGGACTAGTGATTTGTTGCTGTGTCTGTCCGGTGTGGCTCAGCAGGGAGTGCCCTTGTTTGTGGGTTAAAAGACTACAGGTTCACATCCCACTCCAGAGACTTGAGGTAGTACCACACTACCAGAGGAGCTGTTTCCTAATAAACAAGTTATAGAAAATTATAGTATATAGACAACTGCTTCAATGGGGCGAAAGGGGGTTAGGGGCCAGAGAGTTTGGATATTAACACAAGGTCCTGTCTGACCTTATGAGAAGGCATAACGGATCCCATGGGATGAATTTCAGCGGACATTATCCCCCATTACTGGGGCCAATATTTATCTTTCAATCCATACCACCAAATCTGATAGCTATTATATTGCTATGAGCTTCCTGTGCACAAGGTAGGTGTTTCCTAACTTAAACAGGGAGATGCAGAGGAATTTAACACTTCTGATAGGGTGAAACAGAATTACAAGCCCCTTTTCTATGTTCATGATGGTGTACTTCATGTATGTAAATCCATGTAACATCTGTATATGTGTTAGTTTTGGGGACAAGGCAGGAGAATGGGGTTAAGGGGGAAAGATAGATCAGCCATGATTGAATGACGGAGTAGACTTCATGGGCCGAATGGCCTAATTCTGCTCCTATCGCTTGTGAACTCGTAGCCAGATGCAGTAATTAGTAAGACAGCAGCAACAGTACTGCAAGCTAACTGCAGAGGGTGGTGCTGAGTTCACAAGGGCATGTGAGGGCTCGTGTGAAATTGCAGTATTTCCAGTTTGTGATGATCACTGCAATTTATTTATTTCATTAGAATTTGGATGTTTAAGAATCGTCATAGAAAGATGACGTGTAAAAGATTTGAAGAGTCAACTCTTGAAATTCTAGTGGGCAAAAAGCAAAAGGAACACTGCAGAGGAAAATACTGCAGACAAGCAAGTTGAAGAGTGAGTGACAATTAAATTTCAACCCACCGGTGAAATCACGCAGCTTGTGCTTTTCAGTGTTACAGTGTTAAATACTTTGTGTTTTGTGTTAGGAGAGTGGTGTATGATGGGGACGATAAGTGGCGATTCACTTCTATCAGAAAAGCAGAAAGGTTTTTCTCTGGAAAATTGAAGTCACTGGAGTATTTAAAAAGGTTTAAATATTCAATTAAAGGAACTTAGACACGTAAGTCCATTCATTACTAATGTGAACAACTTGATGTCATCTACACAATCTGTTTTTTTTAATGTGCTTGTTAACTTGTAGGTTGCTGTTTATTGCATACGTAGTTAGTTACAGTCTTTAGCATAAGTTGGTATAATAGATAGTACTTTGGCTGTGGGCTTGGGTTTTCTTGGTTGAGCGCTTATCCTGGTGTTATCGCACATATACTTTGTGTTGTAATTGTAATTTACGTAATATCCACAGTGAGTAAATAAGTATGCACACAAACGGTTTCAAGGTATATAATAACACGGGTTAAATTATTGGACCATCAGCAGTGTTCTGCACCATTGATCCAGAGTCATGGCAGCAGGAAATTTAAATTCACGTAATTAAAGCCAGACTCGGCAATAGTGATCGTGACGTTACTGGATTGTTGTTAAAAACCCATCAGGTTCACCAATGTCCTTCAGGTAAATCTGACAAATGTGACTCCACTAAGGGTGGAGACAAAGGATCACACAAAGGGTGGTGGGTGGATGGAACAAGCTGGCAGAGGAGGTAGTTGAGGCAGGGACTATTGCATCATTTAAGAAACAGTTAGACAGGTAAATGGATAGGACAGGTTTGGAGGGATATGGATCAAGCGCGGGCAGGTGGGACTAGTGTAGCTGGGGCATGTTGGCCGGCGTGGGCAAGTTGGGCCGAGGGGCCTGTTTCCACACTGTATCACTCTATGACACTGTTTAAGAAGGAAAAGAGATTTTAAAAAAGAGGGAACTATTGATCTGCTAGCCTTGTATTCATAGCTGGGAAATGTTGTATTCACTAATAATAAGAGGCATTTAGGCAGGCACATGAACAGACAGGGAATGGAGGGATATAGAACACATGCAGGCAGATGGGATTAGTTTAATTTAGCATCATAGTTGGCACATATCAAATTAGGGAACATTATTTGCATTACGTAAAATAATTAGTTATAACTAGGTTTTGTTTGTGGAGGAGAGAACCAGTTAAAATGTATTTTAGAATTGACAAGTCTTGAATATAAGCATCATAGACACCAACAATCCTGTTTCCATGTAATTCCCTGCATTAATTGAACATTATTGTCTCGAAGAACACAGCTGCCATTTGAACCATGGGTGACCACTGAAATTGATAAGCAATTAGTCAGAAGAAGGGTCTCGACCTGAAACGCCACCCATTCCTTCTCTCCAGAGATGCTGCCTGTTCCTCTGAGTTACTCCCGCATTTTGGGTCTATCTTCGGTTTAAACCAGCATCTGCAGTTCCTTCCTGCAGTAAACACTTGCACAATGCTGCTCTATTAAATAATATATATATAAGCCTTTATTAGTTTTAGCTTGCAGTAGCAAAAATTGTCATTATTGTCATTGAAAATACTTTTATTTATTTTTCAACTTGGGCCGGTAATGCTGTTGCAAGCAAGAATTTAATTGCTCTGTTGCCTCTTCATATTAATATTAAACACTCTAGACTATTTTTGAAAATCTTGTGGGAAAAATATCTTTGTTATTGTGAGACAAACTCTGGCCCTTAGCCCTCTTTCCCCATCTATTGACACAGTTGTCTGCATAATTCAATCTGTATATTAATCATTGTTATTATTAAATCGTTGAAAACATCGGCGACGCAGTGATGCTGGTTTCTGACGGGCATTCAGATACTATGTACGACAGTGATCGCAACTTCTACTGAAGTGCGATCACTTTTACTTACCTAAGAAGCTTTTTAAAAAACTCGATTCAGATATCACTAATTTTATATGGGACTATAAATCACATAGAATACAAAAAACCCATCTGAATAAACCTAAAGTATTGGGGGGTCTAGCACTACCTAATTTTATGTATTATTATTGGTCAGTAAATATTAAAAACATGATTCAACTGATGGATAACTCCGCCCAGCAAGTAGACTGGATTGTAATGGAGAAAGAGGATTGCTCCTCTAGAAACATTGGAGCGATCCTCCTCTCTCCAATGAAACTGAATAACATAAACTATAATAAGAACCCAATTATTCATAGTACAATCCGTATTTGGAAACAAATAAAACAAAATTTAAAATTAAGAAAATTATCACTTTTATTACCTATAGTCAATAACCCATCATTTAGTCCTTCTATTATAGATAAAGCTTATACACAATGGGATAGACTAGGAATTAAAACGCTTGGTGACTTGTATGAAACTGGAAAATTACTTTCATTTCAACAATTACAAATAAAATATAAACTCGGAAATAATCAATATTTTAAATATTTTCAAATATGCGACTATTTGAAAAAATATACAAAAGATCATTATAATAATCCAGTAGATGTATTGGACGAGGCAATGCAGATAAAAGCGGAATCAGCAAACTTAATATCATATTTGTATAATATTATTTTAAATGTACAAATACCACCTACGGAGGGTATCAGAAGAGACTGGGAACAAGAGTTAGCTATTAAAATTTCAAAGGAAAGTTGGAATGAATACTTATTAAACGTGCATAAATGCTCGATTAATGTAAGACACACTTTAATACAATTTAAAATTTTACATAGATTATATTATTCGAAAACTAAAATTCATAAAATTTTCCCAAACGTATCATCTATTTGTGATAAATGTCAATCCCAAGAAGCAACTATAGCGCACTCATTTGTCTTCTGTACAAAAATTCAAAAATTTTGGAATGAAATTTTTGAAATCTTTACAAAGTTATTTAAAACAAGACTGATACCCAAAGCAGAATGGATTATCTTCGGAATAACGGAAGATGATCCAGAACTAAATGTGTTTCAAAAGAAATTAATGGACTATGGGTTAATAACTGGAAAAAAGCTAATTCTAAAATTTTGGAAGAAGGCTCCAATACCAACTATAAATATGTGGATTTCAAATATGTTTGAAACATTACACCTAGAAGAGATAAGACTCCTCCTAGCAGGTAAACCAGATCACTTCCACCTGACGTGGTCTGCATTTATAGAATTATTACAAACATAGGGTGCAAAAGTACTTTAAAAAAATAAAAAATTGAGGTCAGGTAAGGGGGGATGATAGTTGAAGAGTTGGTATGTCCTATTTACGTGATGCTCAAAAAAAAACATTTGTTTCTCTTTTTTTCTCTTTCTCTTTTCTTTTCTTAGGGCCTATTTCTTAACTCTTTTTCTTTTTGTTTTTAATTTCGCTCTTATAGGGTCTTCGTCCTTTTTTGTTGTTACATTTTCTACACTTTTCTACACTTGCACTTTTTCCTTCACTTTCTTCTTTCTTTCAATCTTTTCTTTTTCTAGTGTAAAAAAATAAATAAAGGGAGTACATTAATTGTAAGAAGATATAAATGACGAGTATTAATGTATGTGGTTGTAATGTAATGTACTTCTAATAAATAAAAATTAAAAAAAAAAAAAAAAAAACTTAATCGCAACTTCTATATAACATGAAGTTTCTTAGGAATGCAACTACCATGTTCCAGCAGATAATACGATAGATAACCTGTATTTGGATGTACAGAGGCTGTCGATAAGGTCCCACACAGCAAGGTCATGCATAGGGTTGGAACACATGGAATTGGAGGTAATATACTAGTGTGGATAAGAATTAATTAGCAGCTGCAAAACAAAGAGTTAGAATAAATTATTGGGTTGGCAGGCTGTGACTAATGGAATACCACAAGACCTGACTGTTCACAATCTTCATCAATGGTGTGGCTGACAGACCAAAGGTAATGTATCCAAGTATGCTGACAACATTAAACTAAGTGGAAGAGGAGGTACAGAGGCTTCAAAAGGACACAGACAAGTTGAGTGAGTGGGTAGTAGCATAGCAGATGGGCTGGTGTGTGAAACAAAAACATCAGTAGGAAAAATAAGTGCTGAGTATTTTTTAAAGGAAACAGCCACTGGTGTTCAAAGGGACCATAGGACAGGAGTAGAATTAGGCCATTCGGCCCATTGAGTCTGCTCTATCAATGATTTGGCTGGCCTTGGTGACTGCTCACCGAGAACTAACATGAAGTGAGGCAGGCAGCTAGGAAGCCTAGTTAAATGTTGCCTTTATTGCTAGAGTTGTATTATAAGAGTAAATTTATTTTACTCCAACTATCTAAGGCTGTGGTGAGATCGCACCCGAGTTATTTCTTCTTCACTCCTTTCCCGATGGGCAGAAGATACAGAAACTTGAAGGCTTGTACCCACCAGACTCAGAAACAGCTTCTTCCCCTTTGTTACCAGACTTCTCAATGGTCCTAGCATAAGCGAGGGTGCAGTCCAAAAATTTCAATCCAGTTCATCAAAAGACATTGGACTTTTTTCCGTAGAACTCTTCAGGCTACAAGGCTGAGAAACTATATTCTGCACTTTCTTTCTTGTCATTCAACCTTTTGTACTACTGTTTGGCTTGATTGTATTCATGTATAGTATTATCTGATTTGATTGGACAGCAAACAAGCAAACGTTTCTAGCTGTTCCTCGGTACACTCAACAATAATGATAATAATAAACCTAAGCCTAAATGTTGATCTTTTCTTTTTTTTTTAATTTAAAAAAAAATGTTTTTTATTAGAAGTATTGTACATTGCAGTGATATTAAGCAAAAATAAAAGTATACATTTCTTGTACCACTTCTTATTTTAAACTTTAAAGAGAAAAAAGATAGTGAGAGTTAGCAAAGATAGTGAGTGAGTGAAAGAGTGGTCCAGGGAAACCCGTAGGGACCTAAACCACAAGAAAGAGTTAAACAGAAAACAAAAGAAAAAGAAAGAGAAAAAAAAAGTAAGATAAGATAAGACAAGATAAAAGGGATGTACCTACTTCGTATCTTTACTCACCCCTCACCAGGTCCTGAAACCATTTATTTTCAACGTTTTGTTGCACCCTATGTTTGTAATAAGTCGATAAATGGAGACCAATTCTTTTGGAAATGGTCTGATTTGCCTGCTAAGAGGAATCTCACGTCTTCCAGGTGTAACAGTTCGGACATATTAGAAATCCACATTTTTATCGTTGGTGTGGGAGCGTTTTTCCAGAATTTCAGAATGTTTTTTTGCCATTATTAAGCCGTAATTAAGGAAGCTCTTTTGAAACGAAGTCAGCTCAAAGCTGGCTTCCATTGTTCCGAAAATAATCAGTTCTGCATTCGGTTTCAGTTTTATTTTAAATAATTTCGTAAAAATTTCAAAGATTTCATTCCAAAATGTTTGAATTTTTATACAAAAAACAAAAGAATGTGCTATAGTTGCCTCTTGGGTTGGACATTTATCACAGATGGAAGAAACATTTGGATAAAATTTACTTATTTTAGCTTTTGAGTAGTATAGACTATGTAAAGTTTTAAATTGAATTAGAATGTGTCTTACATTAATCGAGCATTTGTGCACATATAGCAAGTGTTTATCCCAACTCTCTTTCGAGATTTTTATAGCTAGTTCTTGTTCCCAATCTCTTCTAATTCTATCAGATGATGGTATTTCTATATTTAGGATGATATACAAATATGATATTAAGTTAGTTGATTCCGCCTTTATATTCATAGCATTGTCTAATAGGTCTGGAGATAAATTTTGATATTCTTGTGTATATTTTTTCAAACAATGTTGATCTTTTCATCTAGAAAAATAATGGACTTGTTATTGGGAGAGAGCAATGAAGATTCGCCAGACTGGATCCTGACATGGCAGGTTTATCATAAGAGGGTGGATGGAGTGAGCTAAAATTCTAATCTTCAGTATTTAGAAGGAGAGGTGACCTCATTGAAACATACAACATTTTTTAAGGGTTATTAGGATGGATATGGGGAAATTATTTTCCTGGCTGAGAAGTTTAGAAATAGGGGTGACTGTCTCAGAATGAGGGGTAGGCCATTTAAGACTGAACTTTTAAGACAACTTTTAAGCCATGTTTATCTCATAGCATTTTCTGAGGAGTTGTGAATAGGGGCGGCACAGTGGTGCAGCAGTAGAGTTGCTGCCTTACAGTGCTGGAGACCGACCGGGTTTGATCCTGACTATGGGTGCTGTCTGTGTGGAGTTTGTATACGTTCTCCCTGTGACCATGTGGGTTTTCTTCAGGTGACCCACATTCCAAAGAGGTGCAGGTTTGTAGGTGTATTGGCTTCTGTAAATTGTCCCTAGTGTATAGAATAGAACTAGTGTGCGGATGATTGTATTTGGCACGAACTTGGTGGGCCAAAGGGCCTGATTCCACACTGTATCTCTGAACTAAACTAAACTAAACTAAGGTGAACGTTATGTGATCAAGCTGATGCATGGAAAATAACTGATGACGCAGCTGAAAATGTGTGAATTGTAAACAAAAATGTTTAAACATGCAGAGAATGAAATTTAAAAAAAAGTCTCAACAATGAAAAATAAAGGCAACCCATATGTGTCCCATGAATCTCTCCAGGGTATCAAAACAGAAAATGCTGGAAGAACTCAGCTGGTCAGCCAGCTACTGTGGAAAGAGAAGCCGTAAATGTTTTAGGTGTGGGTCTCTTCCAGAATGGTCAATGAGTTGGGGTTCTGCCCTAGCGTCTCAGACCTGAAACGTTGACTCTGCCAGACCTGCCGGCATTTCCAGCACCATAGACAGACACAAAATGCTGGAGTAACTCAGCGGGTCAGGCAGCATCTCTGGAGAGAAGGAATGGGTGGCTTTTTCGGGTCGACACCCTTCTTTAGACTGGGAGTCCTCTCCGGAGACGCTACCTATCCCGCTGAGTTACTCCGGTTTTTTTGTATCTATCTTCGGTGTAAACCAGCATGTTCCTTGTGTAGGAAGGAACTTCAGTTGCTGGATTACACTGAAGATAGACACAAAACGCTGGAGTGACTCAGCAGGACAGGCAGCATCTCGGGATAGAAGAAATGGGTGACGTTTCGGGTCGAGACCTTTCTTCATAATTGTAGAAGGGTCTTGACCCAAAACCTCACCCATTCCTGCCCACCCGTCCTGCTGAGTTACTCCAGCATTTTGTGTCTATCTGTAGTTCGTTCCAACACACGGGTGTTTCCAGCACTTTCCGTTTTGTTAGCACTGAGAAGGGTCCATGAGGCACATGCATTGAGCTTTCGTAGTGGCCGACCTGGCTCAGCCCATGTGACTGATGGCGATTGTCAGAACAATGCCCCACTGCGATGGTCTTTCCCGCCAAGCCCTCACTCCGCACCCCTCCTTGGGGACCCTGTGGTTCTGAGATCACTGCTCGGCAATCTCTTTGATGAAATGCTCAGACCATCCGTCTGCTTTGATCCTGAGCCCCGGCAGTGGGGAGTTGAATGTGTGGGAGGTTGCAGTAAATATCAGCTCCAGCAGTTATATATATATATATTTTTTCCAAACTCATCGGAGATCATACAGTACCCTCTGGAGCCTTGTGGTCCCCGCAGCCTACAATTTGATGCCATTAATTTGCTCTTCTAAGCAGGTTAGCCTCAGCTCTGGTCGTGTCCTGGAGTGTCTGCCTTTTGTCTGCGTGCTTTCCCAGGCTGCTAAATTAACTGTGCATTTCATTACCGGGCTGGCAGGCTTGAATATAATTGAAATCAGGAGAGGGTTGGGGAGGGGAGGGGGGGGGGGGCGGGTTGGTGGGAGAGGGACATCACGTGTGGTGAAGCCGTGTTCAGAGCTCCCCTCCGGACTGCCTGTAATCCACACTGCCAGTCGAGAGGCTGGCTCCGGTAGACAGCAGCAAGAGAGCTCCGGACAGATGTAACACAGAAGAGGGAGAAACCCCTCTCAACGTCGCACACAACTGGAGTTGGGATGAGGAGAGGGTGTGGGATCATCCAGCATCAGTGCAGCTGCAGGGAACTGCTCCAAACATGCCTGAGCATCCATACGGAGAGAGAGACAGTCTGTGTACGTTAGTGCTCCTGCCTCTTTTCTCCTTAACCAAGAAAGCTGCTATTGTTCCTGTCGAACAGGTATTGTGTGAGACCTTTATTCTATTGTGAATAAAAAAATAAGCATGATTTTACTGCTGAATATTGTTAACCCTCTCGCTGCATCAGACCGACTGGAATTTACTTCCTGGATTGATTAATCGATTGTATTGTTGATTCATTACTGGGGTTTGGGTGGGACTGAAGTTTAAATGAATGAGAAAGGCTCATCGCAACAGAAGAGGGATTGACAATGTGGATGTTTCCTCGGTCCAGTTACAGGAGGTATGATCACTTATTTTAAACTGAGATTTAGTGAAATCTCCTCACTTGGAGTGTCGGAAATCTTTGGACTTCTCCACCCCTGAGAGGTATTTAATCACAGGCAACATCATGACATTTGTGTTCACTAATGTAACCGATGGATATGGAGATCAGGAAATAGGCAGCTTTTATAAATCCAGTATTCTAGAACGAATGTTTTGGAATCGTTCAGCCGGATGCTTCGTGACATCAATAGCAGTAAATAACAGCAGCATTAAAAACAAGGAAGTGGGTTTTTTCCCAGGTAATAGTTTTGTTGGGAAATGGAAATAAATTTAATTTCTTAGGAAGTGTGGATTGACTCAAAGGGTGACAATGGTTATTGGTGTTTGTGCATCTTCAGAGACTCTGAATACATTGGCTTGCCACTTGCCTCAGCGGGGAAGGTTGTGTTCACACTGAGAGCGAAGAATGTTGCGCCTACTAATACTCCAAGAGCAGTACTGAGTCAGTGTGGGACGGTTGGGTATGCCTAGTGCCAATGGCACGGTAATCTGCTGGTCTATTGTTTCAGTTAACTGACCAATTTTACAGAGGCTTGCACTGTTGACATTTTGCCATCACCACAAAATAATCCTTACCCCTGCAACTCATCCAAGTTCTCTTTGTCCAACCTTATTGTGGCCTCACTGGCTACTATATTGGCCAGGTATATCGAATCGAATAATTAATTAAACGGGAAATATTTTGAGCGGTAGTTTAATTCTGTTTTTATTTATTTCCGATAAATATGAGAAATTTGTTGAAAATTAATTGAAAGTGAACATTTTGGAGAACACAGTGAACTGCAGATGCTGGAATCTTGCATAAAATAGAAGATCCAAGAGATACAAGATTTACAAGGAGAGGTAGCTGAATGGACAAAAAATGGGCTTCATAGTAGGAAGCAGAGGGTGACAGTGGAAGGTTGTTTTTCGTACTGGAGGCCCGTGACTAGCGTTTGGTGCTGGGCCCATTGCTGTTTGTCATCTATATCAATGATTTGGATGAAAACGTACTTGGCATGATTGGCCAGTTTGCATATGACGCTAAAGTGGGTTGTATTGTAGATAGCGAAGATGGTTGTCAAAAATTGCAGCAGGATCTTGATTGATGAGCTGCCAGAGGCAGAAGTAATTGAGGCAGGTACAATCGAACATTTAAAAAACATTTAGACAGGTACATGGATAGGATAGGTTTAGAGGGATATCAGCCAAACGCAGGCAGGTGGGACTAGCATAGATGGGGCATGTTGGTCGGCATGGGCAAGTTGGGTCGAAGGGCCTGTTCCATGCTGTATGACTCTATGATTGTATAGTCTTGGTTGACCAGAGACCCTGTTTCTGTGCTGCATCTCTTTACGACTCTATGATTCTACACCTTTTATCCTGATGCATTTAAATACATATTTATTCACGCATTGTTGTGCATCACTAGCTAGACTGACTTTAATTGCACATCTCTAAGTACCTTTGCAAAGGTGACATTGGTGCTAGGCTATTTTCTTGTATCACTTCAGACAGTGTGGTGAAGATATACCACGGTTATGCTGGCAAGTATTTTGAGCCAATGCTCAAAGTGGAATGTTAGGAGGTTGTGTTCCCAACCTGGTCGTGTCTGATGGTTGTGGGTTTGGGCGGCACCTTCAAAGATGCTTTATTGAGTTGGTCCAGTGGATAATGTAAGTGATGTGCCCTGCAGTCACTTTGGTTGAGGGAGTGAACGTTTAAAATGCATCACTGAAGGAGTGCTTCATTCTTTTTTTTTCTTTTTTTCTTTTTTTTTATTAGAAGTATTTTACATTACAGTAATCTGCAATAACGTAAATTTATACAGTTCTTGTACCACTTCTGTTTTTCAACTTTAATAGAAAAAAAGGATAGAAAGAGCTAGCAAACACAGTCAGTGAGTGAATGAAAAAGTGGTCCAGGAACACACATGTGAACCTAAACCACAAGAAGTAGTTAAAGAAGAAAAGAAAAAAAGAGAAAAAAGAAAATAAGATAGGACAATATGAAAGGGATGCACCTACTTCTTATCTTTACTCACCCCTCGCCAGGTCCTAAAACCATTTATTATCAACATTTTGTTGCACCCTATGTTTGTAATAGGTTGATATATGGAGACCAAATCTTTTGGAATTGGTCTTGTTTACCTGCTAGGAGGAATCTCATATCTTCTAGATGTAACAATTCCGACATATTAGAAGTCCACATTTTTATTGTTGGCGTAGGAGCATTTTTACAAAATTTCAGTATCAGTTTTTTTGCCGTTATTAAGCCATAACTAAGAAAACTCCTTTGAAACGCAGTCAGCTCCAAACTTGCAGGAGTGCTTCATTCTTTGTGCCATTGAGCTTTCAGTGAGAACTTAATCCAAGGGCTTTCCCACCTCAGAGAAGGGAGGAAGTTGGGCAGAAATAAAAGAGGAGAACAAAGAGTGTAGATGAGTGGGAAAGTGAGGGGGGAATGAAGGGGAATATTGGGACCTCGATTCTGTACATAGATGATTGAAGTCTATGTGTGTAGTAACTTTCCCATTTTGCGGCTCACATTTTTGCATAGTTATGTGAGCATAATGCATACAAGTAAGCTTCACCAGGGTGACATCCTGAGCAGAAATCACTGAGATAATCACCCATCTTCTGGGTTAATTGCATATTTGTCATCCCAAGTATTAAAGTGAGAGGATTGTTTGGCTGTGCCTGTAATTCAGTGCATTTGGGCAACTCATTGCATTGCCTTCGTTAATGAACATGTAATTTGGACACCTATGACCTCTTGTTCAGCCTGGAAAGATTGATTCTGATTTAATGTGCATCTTCTGTTGTCGCTGTAGCTCTCCACTGCCCTTACTGTTCGAGTTGAATTATATCTGGCTTTGAACCATGGAACTGAACCAAGTTTATGTTATGTAGTTAGAGCAGAGTGGTGTGGTTGTATAAGGAATGGAAGGACATGGTGTGGGGGGAGGGGGAGAAAAGCAGGATTTGGTTTTGGTGTAAAGTATAGACAATGTCAAAATATCTCCTCATAATCAGCGCCTCGCCAATTTTTAATCTCAAAATCATAGATATATGAATAAGAGGGATTTAGAGGAATATGGGCCAAATGCAGGCAAATTGAACTAGCCCACTATGGACAAGCTGGGCTGAAGGGCCTGTTTTCATGCTGTATAGCTCAATGACTATGACATTACAACAGAATCACATTTCCCTGAAATAATTATTGGCACTTAATTGCCTTACACCGTTGGTTCCTTCTTCCTGGTTCATCCTTGTATTGACTTGCCTCTTTGCTGGTAATAGCCCTGTCCCACGGTGCGAGTTCATTCCAAGAGCTCTCCCGAGTTTAAAAAAAATCAAACTCGTGGTAAGCACAGAGAATGAGTAGCGGGTACGTCGGAGCTCGGGGACGTCTCTTAGCGCTAACGGCAGGCACTCGGGAAGACTCGCTAACGGCACGTAAGCACGGGAAGACTCGTGAAGATTTTTCAACATGATGAAAAATGTCCACGAGAGCCCCGAGTACCGACGAGTGGCCATTACCGTAAATCTCCGAGTTCGAATCAGGGCAAACTCGGGAGAGCTCTTGGAATGAACTCGTACCGTGGGACAGGGGTTTAAGACTGGTATTCATTGCCCATGCCTAATTGTGAAGGGGTGGTGAGTACTTCTAGTGTGGCAGAGGTACTCCCACTGCGCAGTGCTGAAGGACCAGCGCCATATTTCTGTAAGAATAAGCTGGGGACTTGGAAAGAAACTGGAATGGGGTGCAATTCCCAATCACCTGCTCCTCCTGTCCTTCCAGGCGGTACAGGTCATGGGTTTAGAAGGTTCCGTTGAAGAATTCCACATTTCATATAGGCAAATGTCAAATACATGATAAATAGATCAAGGTAAATGTTTCGCCATGAATGGTGGAACAGGCATCAGGAACTGAATGGCCTCCTCTAGCCACTATTTGTATGTCATTAAGTGAAGGAACTCTGGATTCCAGAGTTCCTTGATGGTGATGGACTGAGATCTAGCTCTTTAGTAATAGATTGGATAGTCATATCCTGGCCGGTTGTATCACGAGGTCCAGCACTACTCCACCATGAGTATGAAGAAGGGTCTCGACCCGAAACATCACCTATTCCTTTTCTCCAAACATGCTGAGTTACTCCAGCAATTTGTGTCTATCTTCGGTGTAAACCAGCATCTGCAGTTCCTTCTTACACATCTTGTCTGCTTCAGCATGGCTTCTTCAGTCAACAGTGGCCTCAAAACTTTAATTTAATAAACTTAAAACACCTTTTGATGATTCAATATATTCAATATATTCTACACTCTGCACCTTCCCCTTTGCTCGATCTATTTTACTTGAATTTGACTTGACTGTGTTTATGCATAGTATTATCTGATCTGATTGGATTACATGCAAACAAAATACTGTACTTTGATACACATGGCAATAAGAAACTTAAACCTCAACCAAATGCCCCTTTTGCCTTTCTGTGTGGGAGGAGTTGATTTGATTGGCTACCTCTTTCCAAAAGCTGGAATAGGCATGAAGGTCCAAATGGTCTTTGATGCTGCACAATACTGTTATTCTCTCATGATAGCAAAGCAGGATGGAAGAGAACTATTGTTTGCATTTGGAGTGGGGTGGGAGAGCAGACAGTAATGGGAATGTAGAACCACCCCTTGCCACAGGGCGTGGCTGAACCAAGCATCGCAGAAGTCTTTAAAGGGAGACTGAATAAGTAATTGAGGGAGAAAGGAATAAGGGGAAATATCAGGGCAGTAGGTGGAGGCTAATATAGAGCATAAACACAGGCAGGGACCAGATGGGCTGAATGGCCTACCCTCTGAGCTGCAAACACTGCAATGTGCAATCGGGCAGTGTCTTCTCAACGTGAGCCTGCCAGATTAATGGGTGTCACAGTGGTACGGCTGGTAGTGCTGCTGCCTCACAGCGCCCGAGACCCAGGTTTGATCCTGACCTCGGATACTGTCTCTGTGGAGTTTACACGTTCTCCCTGTGACTACGTGGGTTTCTTCCGGGTGCTCTGGTTTCCTCCCACATCCCAGAGATGTGTGGGTTTGTAAGTTTGTTGGTCTCTGTAAATTGCCCCTTATGTGTAGGGAGTGGATGAGAAAGTGGGATAACATAGACCCAGGGTGAACGGGTGATCGATGATTGGTGCAAACTCAGTGGCTGAAGGGCCCGTTTCTGTGCTGCCTCTAAACTGAACTATTGTGTGGAAGGACACAATGACTTTAATTCACGATGTACCAGCACAAAGCTCACAGGAGTGAAATGTGAGAAAGATTAACATCAACTCGAAGAAGAGAGAACAGAACAGGTGAACAAATGTTTGGAGAAAGAGGTCGGCTTCAGTGAGAATCCCAGGGGAGCAGGAAGGTTGAGACTGGGAGTTCCAGAGCTCAGGCATCTAAATCCTGATCAGAATGCAAGATAGGCAGCTGAGTAAGTATTTGTCATCTTGTTCACAATTTGTTTGCTGATTGATTTCGAAACACCGCAAGTTTGTGTTAAAATCACATAATGTGTTCAAAACCGGAACCATAATAATCTGCCAGTGAATCCTTAGTCAGATAATAGTCTGTCTGGAGTAGATGAAGGTGTTGTGATGTACTCTCTTCCAGACTTGTGTTGACTATCGATTTATAGACAATAGGTGCATGACTAGGCCATTCGGCCCTTCGATCCAGCACCGCCATTCAATGTGATCATGGCTGATCATCCCCAATCAGTACCCCGTTCCTGCCTTCTCCCCATATCCCCTGACTCCGCTATCTTTAAGAGCCCTATCTAGCTCTCTCTTGAAAGCATCCAGAGAACCTGCCTCCACTGCCCTCTGAGGCAGAGAATTCCACAGACATAATTCCACAGATTTACAGTATAATGTGCTCTTACTGACTGTACGCGAAAGGCATAGAGCAGTAATAATGCTTACAGCAAATCCCTGTCCACCACACCAGCAATTAACAGTGAACAGTAGTGATTCTCTTCACTGTATGTCCCAATACACACCTTCATTAACAGGAGAAGAAGCCAGCATTGATTTCTATTGCAGACTTCAGTGTGCCTGTCCAAAGTTATGGAGGAAGAAAAGTCTCTCTGCTGGATGGCATACTCCTGCAACTTTATAACCATGTTCCATTATTGGAGACGGGCACTAAACCAAATGCTAAATACCTTTGATTTGCTGAGGATTACTTTATTTCAAGATTACTTTATTTAAGGTGTAGGAAAGAACTGCAGATGCTGGTTTAAACCGAAGATAGACACAAAATGCTGGAGTAATTCAGCAGGATAGGCAGCATCTCTGGAGAGAAGGAATGGGTGACGTTTCGGGTCGAGACCCTTCTTCAGACTGGTCTTGACCGAAACGTCACCCATTCCTTCTCTCCAGAGATGCTGCCTGTCCCGCTGAGTTACTCCAGCATTTTGTGTCTATCTTCTGTACTGTTTTATGTCCTGTATAATATTTCCATGGTAAAGCACTTTGGGAGGTCAGGAAAACCCTCTGTAAGTTCAAATTATTTTCCCAAAACACATTTTGTTTCTTTTTAGCTGTTCGACACGAACATTGTAAGTCAAAGCGACTGTTCCTGTGCTGTACTATTCTATGTAGCGTGTAATATATCAGTGGCAAAACACTTTGGGAGATGTTGAGATCAGGAAAACCCTCTGTAAATACAAATTATTTTCCCGAACACATATTGTTTATTTTTAGTATTTATCATTGTATTTAAGCTTCGGTGAGGCTGGGCAGTGGGGATGGTGGAGGCTTGACTGGTAGCCAGCTGTAGCTCAGAGGGACATGTTCTTCCCTCTGGAGTCCCATAACCTTGGGTTCAAGTCCCACCTCAGGGACCAAAAGCCAAGGTCCGTGCTTCCATGCAGGAGTGCTGCACTGTCATCAATCAGCTGAGACACTGAACTGACATCCTGACCTCATTCCCAGAAGATTGCAAATGATCTGATAGTACGACTTTGCTGATGATCCCCAGGCAATATTTATCCATCCGCTGAAATCGCTAAAATAACAGATTATCGGATGATTATCTCACTGCTGTTGGTGGGATCCTTCTGTGCACAGATTGTGTGTTGTATTCCTGACATTGCAGTTCAAAGCACTCTGACAGGGAGTGAAGTACGCTACTGAAATGCAACTCTCTCTTTTCGCTCCTACTGCTTTCACACTCATTATCATGGTAATAGAGTGAATTACAGACTACAAGGGAGAACATCTGGGCCCTGTTTTGTAGCAATTCATTGACATGGGCAGAAGAATTGAAAAGGCCATCTATTTACTTAAAAACCAAGGGAGGATTTTTATTCTATTGAGCTCCATTAACAGTTGACAGATACCACCAGCCTGTTGTCGGTTTCCCTGTTATTTCCGTGTGCTTAAATGTTATTATTTTCACATATTATCTGTCAGGGCGGAGCATTCCCAGTTCCCACTCTAATGGAGAATGTAATCAAGTTGTCCACAGAACTCAGCTGTGTTAGAATCAAACGGTTCACAGGAACGGAACCAAACCCGGGGACTATACTCTGTAGTTGAGTCCAATAAATCTCAGTTCATGCAGCAAAACTATGTGAAGCACAGGGCAGCACAGTGGTGCAGCTAGTAGAGCCACTTCCTCACTATCAATTGTTCAATCCTAAGTTTGAGTAACTGTGTGGAGTTTGCATGTTCTCCCTGTGACTGTTTGAATTTCCTCCAAGTGCTCCAGTTTTGTCTCACATCCCAAAGACGTGCAGTAGGTTCATTGGCTGCTGTATGTTGCCCTGGGTGTATAGGACAGTGGGGGGAATTAAAGATAGGATTCATGTCTGTTTCCAGGCTCCATCACTCTATTCTGCCATCAGGGTTGGTTGAGGTTCTGATTGGCCATAGTTGGGCCAGATTCAGGTTGGTGTTTATTTTCCACCTGAGCAGGTCTTTAATTCTCCTCCAGCTTGTCCTCGAAGGTGCAGAGCTGTTGAATCAGTGCTCAGGTGGGAAATGACAGGAGATGATAAGGTCGCGGTGTTGCAAATGCTGTATCTTTGCAGAACTTCCTTTTTTACATCGCCCGCTCTTGGCCTCGTGTCCTCATTCCAGTGCGAGATTAAACTCCCACAGGAGTGGGGAAGTCTTCTTGTGAACATTCATCCAGCGACCTACGAGTCAAAGCTATTCGTGTCTTCAGTGTTTATGCGATTGCAAGGACATCAGAAATAGGACGGGAAGTCAGTTGTATAATCTCTCCCCGAAGATTGCTCTGAAGTCAAGAGCATGTTTCGTCAAGCCTACATTCCTGCCATCTCCATATTCCTTGATTCCTCAAGGGTCTGTCCCACTTGGCCGTCATTTACGCGACAGGCCGGTAGTGACTATCATGCGTCCGCACAGCCGTCTGGAGCGCGTGACGTCATTTGAAGAACGGTCTCGACCCGAAACGTCACCCATTGCTTCTCTCCAGAGATGCTGCCGGTCCCGCTGAGTTACTCCTGCATTTTGTGTCTATCTCCAATCGTCTTGGCCCCGCTCTGGGAGTAGGAGTGGGGGCAGATCCGGATCCGCAACGGCAGTGAGCCCCAGGCCGGGCTCGGCGATCGCCTGCCTGCTTCTGCTGCTGTTGGAGGTGAGACGTTGCGCCGCGCCAGGGTGTCCCACTTGGCCGTCATTTACACGACAGGCCGGTGGCGTGCGAAGATTTTGTGCGGAACGAAATCCTGGCGCGCTGCGCGATACCGCCCACTCCACGCCAATCCATGCGCCCGTCCCGCACTACCAACACGTTACCCACACGCTACCCACACGCTACCAGGTCGCGTAAATGGCGCACAAATAATGGCCAAGTGGGACAGGACCTTAAGTGTGCAGAACTCTGAGATCCTGTCTCTAAGAAGTAGGAGCACAAGTGAACCATATGGACTCTCGATCCAGCTGTTCTTTTCATTAAGATCAGTCTCGCTGATGCTATGTCTTAACTCCAGGCTCCCTTAACCCATGATTCACTCACCACCCAAACATTTCTCAAACACAGTCTTTATGACCTTAAGTCTTTATGACTGTGCATTCATAGCCCTTTCATCTTCAATATTTCCGCACTGGAAAAATGGTCCTGACCATCGCAATAAAGAAACATTCTCATCCCCATACTAAATGCATAGTCTCTTATCCCATTTTTGCTCCCAGTTGTAGATCCTTTACTTAAGAGGATATGGTCTCTCACATTGACCCTGTCAATCCTTCTTGTTTTGTACTAAATCGCTGTCTCCATCAATGTCACTTGCTGAACACTAAGTGCTTGATGATGTTCCTATAGCCTAACGTTTTGATACAAAATCCACTGTGCTCCACTTTAATGGAGCTATTAATATGTAAAAAAATAAATAAATGGTCTGTAAGCAAGTAGAGCACAATAGAAGAACCCAGGAGAAAATGACTCCGAGGACTAAGCTGGTTAACAGGACACGGTTCTGCCTCACACTTGACAGCGGGAAGTGAAAGCAGCATTAAGTAGTCTGTGGGTGTGCCTAAAATTGATTGCCACCTCTTAAAATAAATGGCTTGCTAGGCCTTCAGAGGGCAGTTTAAAAATCAACCAACTTGGACATGTACACAGATAGGAAAGGTTTAGTGGGATATGGGCCAAACACAGGCAGGAGGGGACTACAGTAAATGGGGCATTTTGGTCACCATGGGCAAGTTGGGCTGAGGGGCCTGTTTCTGTGCTACATGACTTTAACTTGTGGAACTTGAGTTACTGGCTGAAGATACATATCCAGGATAGCTCACACCACCAGACTCAGGAACGGCTTTTGAACAGTACTGCCGTAAGCTAGGGTACTGTCTGAGTTTCCTCTAACTCATCAAGTTCAAGTTCAAGTTCACATTAATTGTCACATGCACCGATTGGTGCAGTGAAATTTGAGTTACCATACAGCCATACAAATAAAAAGAACACAATACACAATAGAGTTTAACATAAACATCCACCACTCCACGTTTCTCACTGTGATGGAAGGCAATAAACTCATTGAAGATATTGGGCTTTACCTCTGGAACTCTTGCACTATAAGGCTGAGAACTATTAAATTTCCAGTAGCCCTTGCTGTCTCTTCCCCTTCTCAGCTACCTCAGCCATCTGGCTCCTCCTCTTCCGCCCCCTCCACCCTACATCAGTCTGAAGAAGGGTTTCGGCCTGAAACGTTGCCTGTTTCCTTCGCTCCATAGATGCTGCTGCACCCGCTGAGTTTCTCCAGCACTTTTGTCTACCTTCGATTTTCCAGCATCTGCAGTTCCTTCTTGAACATTTTCCCTCACTCTACTTATTGTCCTTGAGTTTGACCTGATTGTATTAATGGACAAAGGACAAAGGACAAAGGACAAAGGACATTTATTGTCACATACACCAATTAGTGTAGTGAAATTCGACTTGCCAATGCAGCACATGAATAAAGATAATACACAACATTAAAGAATTTAACAGAATTTAACAATAAACATAAAAACATCCCCCCACAATGGTTCCCACTGTGGGGGAAGGCAGCAAAGTCCAGTCCCATCCCCAGTTCACCCATAGTCGGGGCCTATTGAGGCCTCTGCAGTCGCCGCTACGGCAGCACGATGCTTCAGGTCCTCTCGCCGGATGATGGAGCTCTGGCGTCGGGTGAACACTCTCAGCGGCCCGGAGTGTCTGGAGCGGCCGCTTCCTCCCAGGCGACCATGGCTCCCGAAGTCCACGAGCCTCGCTGGTCGATGCTCCGACTTTGGCGACCTCGTCGTCAGATCCCAGGCTCCGCGTTGTTTAAAGTTCAGCGCTGTCCGCGGCTGGAAGCTCCGCTGACCGCAGCTCCGCGATGTTGGTGCCGGCACAGTGGTGCAGCAGTAGAGTTGCTGCCTTACAGTGCTGGAGACCCTAACATGATGAAGGTTGATGCCGGCGGTCACAATAATGAACTTAAACGTAAGGTAGGCAATACTTCCCTTAACATCGTGGTGAACCATTACAGGTACCCACTTTTTGTTCCAGAGTTTGGCTCTGAGCTTGGATTCCGGCAACTAGGCATTGTGGGCTGGGGAATTAGTGTTATATTAACAATGCCTCTTGCGGTTTCCCCACTAGTGCATTTATCCAACAACATTCGAAAAGCCTGACACCATCCAGGACAAAGTAGTATTTTTGTCCACCCCAAGGTATTTTCCAAATCCCTTTCCAAACACCCCAAAGTCCTTTCATCCTACCAATGGGTCACAGAGAATGCAGATCGCACCATCCACAGAACATAGCCCAGTAGCTTGCCTCAGTTATTCCAACATCACATCTCAAAGCTGTGACCTGTGCCACCAAGAAAGATGTGAGCAGCAGGTAGAGGAGAATACCATCACCTGCAGCTTGCCTTCAAAGTCTTCTGCCATCCTGTCTTGGAAATTTATCATGCAACCTTCATCATGTTAGGGTCTAAATCTGGAGCCCCCTAGCCAACAGCAAAGCAAGAGTACCTTCACCAGAAAAAGTGGAGTGTTTTTTAGAAAGCAGCTCACCAGCATTTTCTTAAGGGTAGAACTGCAGATGCTGGTTTACAAGAGTAGACACAGAGTGTTGGAGTAGCTCAGTGGGTCAGGCAGCATCTCAGGAGAACATGGAGAGGTGAAGTTTCAGGTCAGGATCAGTCTAAAGAAAGGTCCCAACCCAAAAAGCCATGTTCACCTGAGACGCTGCCTGACTCACTGAGCTCTTTGAGAGTCAAGAGTGTTTTATTGTCATGTGTCCCAGATAGGACAATGAAATTCTTACTTGCTGCAGCACAACAGAATATGTAAACATAGTACGTAACGGGAGAAGAAAAAAAGTTCAGTGTGTGTATACATACATGCACGCATACTCAATCTCAATAAATAAAAATAATAGTGCAAAACAATGATAGTCTGTCGCAGTTCAGAGCTTATTTGTTGTTGTGTTTAATAGACTGATGGCTGTAGGGAAGAAGCTGTTCCTGAACCTGGATGTTCCAGTTTTCAGGCTCCTGTACCTTCTTCCCGATGGCAGTGGTGAGATGAGTGTGTGGCCAGGATGGTGTGGGTCTTTGATGATGCTGGCTGCCTTTTTGAGGCAGCGACTTCGATAGATCCCTTCGATGGTGGGGAGGTCAAAGCCAGTGATGGAATCCAGCATTGCATTCAAAGAATAGAAACTAGTCTTTTCTTAAGGGTAATTAGGGATGGGCAATAAATGCAGATCTGATCAGTGACATGTAGATTAATAAAAATTGAGTTGTTTATACAAATAGTAAGTTAATACTTCAGAACATGAAATATTCCAAATAGTTGTACCTGTGTTGCTTTTGGTTTATTAGTGTCATATGTACTGGGATACAGTAAAAAAAAGTCAATACTATTGGTGTCTCAGTTTAACCAAGGTACAATATTTAATGAAGTCATGTATAAAGTTAGGCCTCCATTTCTCATGAACAAAACCTTAATTGCATTTCTTTTTTTTTCTTTTTTTAAATATTTTTATTTTATTAGAAGTAAGTACAATTGTATACAATCATATTTTCATAATACCTTTTATGTACAGCTTCTTATTTAAATTTTTTTTTGAAATAAAGAAGAAAAAGAAAAAAGTTAGATAATGAAAAATAGAAAAATGTGAGATATATAGTGTGTGAAAAAGAAAAATAAAGAATGAAAAAAGAAAGTTGAGACATAGAACATAGAAGAAAGAGAATAAAAGAAGAGAAGAGAAGAAAAGAAAATAGAAGGAGAATATTTTATAATCTTGACCATCCGCAGTCACGGATTAGCTTTTACACCTGTTTTGCACCATATGTTTCCAAAAAGACGACAAATGGAGACCAACTCGTTATGAATTGGTCAAATTTATCTATTAGGAGGAATCGCATTTCAATTATTCTGTCTGAACAGGGCACCTTTATGGGCCTGTCCCACTTAGGTGATTTTTTAGGCAACTACAGGCGACTAGTTTGTCGCCACATGTTTGCCGGTGGTCGCCGGGAGTAGTCTCCTCAGTCGCGCAAAAAGTCGTAACATCAACAAGTAGAACATTATTTGACGACAGTGGGTTTGACGCCAATGAGCGTAGCTTGACTTCTCCTGACGTAGTTGCTGTCGAAGGTTGTCGCCAGGATGACGTAGGTTGTCGCCGGTTTTTCGGCGACCTGCTACGACTATGACAGTCGCCGGCAGTTGCCTAAAAAATCGCCAAGTGGGACAGGCCCATCAGTGACACAGTATGATCCTACCAAAATCAGGGTGAGTGATCAGTTAGGGTTCGTACTGTTGAGTGTGCAGCAACTTTCAACAACTGCCAGACCTTTAAAGCATTATGTTTCCAACAATATAACAACCTGTCAAAGCCCAGGAGCTTGTGCTTTGGTTCAAGGTTGAGTGTTAGACATCAATCAGCCGAAGTAACAGATGAAAAGTGCTGCATTAAACCAAAATGACACAAATGCAACTCGGAAAAGGCAGTCTGCATTCAGCTTAGTTTACAGATACAGCATGGGAACAGGCCCTTCAGTCCATCGATCACCCTTTCACACTAGTTCTATGTTATCCCACTTTCACATCCTCTCCCGACACACGAGGGGCAATTTACAGAAGCCAATTAACCCACATGTTTTTGGGGGGTGACCCGGAGAAAGCCCAAGTGGTCACAAGGAAAATGTGCAAACTCCACACAGTCAGTACCTGATGTCAGGATCAAATCTGGGGCCACGTGCTGTGTGGCATCAGTTCCACCATCTACACCACTGTGGCATCCCAAGGTGTTTTCCAAATCCCATTCAAAACTTTCCAAAGCAGCTTAACAGCTAGTACTTTTGAATGTGGGGAAAAAACGCAGCTATTTTGTAGACAGCAAGATCCTAGAGTAAGGATGGTGATCTGATTGATCCTCTGAGTGCACTGCAGAAGGGTAGGGAACAGACCAGGCTGGTATTTATCACCAAGTTCAATAGACAGCAGATAATAGACTATAGGTGCAGGAGTAGGCCGTTCGGCCCTTCGAGCCAGCACTAACATACTCTTCAATATCTACTCTTTTTTTCTCCATGAATAAAATGGAGTTGTTCATACAGATAGTAGGTTACTACTTCTGGACCTTTTACAGAGAGCACTTTTGATCATCACTTGCGCCTCTGACAGTGCAGCGCTCCATTGGTGTTGTGATAAGGAGTCAAGTTTCTGGAGTGGGACTTGAACCCGCAACCTTCTGCCTCTGGAGCAAGAGTGCTGTCCACTAGGACACAGCTGGCTGGAGGTCAGCTCAGGTACAAAACTAAAAACCACCCTGAGTCCAAGGATATGGAAAGTCCCATACCCGACCCCTCAGCTCCCATCATATCTAATTGGGTCCATGGTGGGTAGACAGTCCATACAGCTGACACTGGTTGTAGGAAATGTTGCTTACTTAGAAAATTTTGCACTGACCCAAGTTTCCACATACACAGCAATTCGTAATAAATAAACACATTTCTTGCTCTGTACGGAGGCAGCTAATTGTAGAACCAGCTGCGGTTGACACAAGCTTCCTTGACTGCTGAAGCGGATTAATGTCTTTCTGCTGAAAAGTCTGTAAAAACCCTGCCGACGTGAGCAGACTACCAAGGGGATTGTAGCGTGTGATTTACCTCTCTCATGCCCATGTGCTCCTGGCATCCCATTTCAGCTGAAGGTCGTAGCTACAACCAACATCTGTAAACTTAAATATGTATTTATGGAAAAGAACAATTGTCGACCAGAAACTGCCAAATTAAATAATAAATTTGTCAACAGGCCAGTTGGCATCTGAGAAGAAAAGGCAAGATAATGTTTTGGTTTAAAGCCTTTCATTTAAGTTTGCAATTAAGGGTTTACACCCTTTATTGTTAGCGTGCCTTTCTTCTAATGAATGGCTTGCTGTGTAGCTTGTAAATGGTCTGCTTTTATAACCGCTGTTATTCTACTAAAAGTAGAATGCCACCTAAGGTTTCCTTGTAAACACACAAACAGTGTCCCCTTGTGAGAGGCCACTGTCTCTCCTTCCACCCCCCTCCCAACAAAGGGGAAGAGATGTTTACATTGGACAGAAATATTATTTAATTCTTTCCCATCCTCCAATGTTGGTCCTGCCCTTTCTGCTATCTGGGTCCCTAGGTATGGTATTTCTTCTCTAAATCTCCCTCTTTCTCTTCCTCATAAAACATATCCTTAACCTTGCTTCCTCTACCATTTTCTGTTATTTTTACGGCTGTGTTGGACATGCTTGTGAAAGTGCCTTTGGGCCATTTCAGTATTTATTCGAAGGCACAAAACAAATGCTGTTGATATTGTGTATGATGGAAACTGACAAACAGAAATAATGTATTGTTTAAGAAGGAACTGCAGATGCTGGAAAATCGAAGGTAGACAAAAATGCTGGAGAAACTCAGCGGGTGAGGCAGCATCTATGGAGTGAAGGAAATAGGCAACGTTTCGGGTCGAAACCTGTCTGAAGAAGGGTTTTGACCCAAAACGTTGCCTATTTCCTTCGCTCCATAGATGCTGCCTCACCGGCTGAGTTTCTCCAGCATTTTTGTCTACAGCACATAATGTATTAGTGTTTCACAACAGAAACTGATAAATTGGGTCTCCAGCACTGAAACAGGCCATTCAGTCCAACCAGTCCATGCTGGTAATTATGCTTCAATCAGGACTCTTTCTGTCTTTTCTCATCTACATCTATTCCATCTTCTCCTCCTAAAAACATATTTGGTGTTTGCTTCATCTGCTCCCTTGGGACTAAGCTCCATATTATCATCATTTGGTTGGCTAATTTTTCTTATTTATAATGAAATCAAATTGGACACTCTTAGAGAGACACAGTTGCAGGAATCTTACTTGGAACAAAAGTGCTGAACTCAACAAGTCGGTTGGGCGGTCACAGTGGGGCAGCAGTAGAGTTGCTGCCTTACAGCGAATGCAGCACCGGAGACGTGGGTTCGATCCCGACTACGGGTTCTGTTTGTACGGAGTTTGTACGTTCTCCCCGTGACCTGCGTGGGTTTTTTCTCCGAGATCTTCGGTATCTTCCCACACTCCAAAGACGTGCAGGTTTGTAGGTTAATTGGCTTGGTAAATGTAAAAATTGGCCCTAGTGGGTGTAGGATGGTGTGAATGTGTGGGGATCACTGGTCGGCGCGGACCCGGTGGGCCGAAGGGCCTGTTTCCACGCTGTATCTCGAAACTAAACTAAACTAAAGTCAGGCAGCAACTCTGGGGGCAAAGTTAGAGAGACAAAATAGACTAGATAGGCAAAGTTTCAGGTCGGGACCCTTCTTCAGACCCAGTTTGAGATGAAAACCTGCAAACCAAGTTGAGATGCAAGTCTGAGAAGGGTCCCGACCCAAATCCATGTCATCCAGAGATGCTGCCGCACCTGCTACTTACTGCAGCACTTTACATTCCAGAGAACTATTTTGCGTAGGTAGCAACCGATGAGTCATGAGGCTGTGGTTCTAATTGTCTACTTGGCAATTTCTCAATCTCAACGGACCATGAAGACTGTCTGGCCAAGAGCTGGATCTTTTCCAGGCATCTGGGGGTGATGATTCGATCATTAATCTTTTTCTGACCATATTTTTTAAGGCAGGGCAGCATGGTGGTGCAGAGGTAAAGTTGCTGCCTTACAGCGCCAGTAGACAAGGGTTCGATCCTGACTACGGGTGCTTGTCTGTACGGAGTTTGAACGTTCTCGCCGTTTCTCCGAGACATTTGGTTTCCTCCAACACTCCAAAGACGTACAGGTTTGTAGGTTAATTGGCTTGGTATCAGTGTAAATTGTCCCTAGTGGGTGTAGGATAGTGCTATTGTGCGGGGATCACTGGTCAGTGTGGAGTCGGTGGGCTGAAGGGCCTGTTTCTGGGCTGTATCTCTAAAGGTCTGGGGGAGCATGTGCTACCTGCTCCATGGTCGGATAGTCGGCGACTAAACCATCTCCCCCACCTGGTTTGCCAGGTGAGGGGGGGGGGGCTGTGGACCCCGAGCAGGACCAAAACCAAGACCTGTCAAAGGGCGGATGAGCTCCTAGCGAGAAGCTGCGTTAACTGTCATACATAGCATTGTAAGGCACCGTGCCCATTGATGTTTTCAACGATGATGATGATCTCTAAACTAAACGAAACTAAATGTGACTGTGTTAATCAACAGGCATGATATTCCCTCTTGTAAGAAAAACTGAACAACATAATCAACACTAGTGTGCAAATCAAAGATCCTAGAGTATCTCGTACAGTGGGACAGCCCCTTTTGATAAAGACAAAAGTGAGCGGAACATAAATGACTTTTCTGGTCCCAATAGCTCCATCATTGTTACCTGGAAACCAGTTAGTGAGAGACAAGATTGTGGCTCTGTGGGTTTGAGAAGGTGGGCTTCAGGTTTTGCTGATGAAATCTGCTCCTCGAATTTTTGGTTATGTTAAGGGGCTGTCCCACTGTACGAGGTAATTCAAGAGCTCTCCCGAGTTAAAAAAAAATCAAACTCATGGTAAGCACGTAGAATGTACGTAGCGGGTACGTCGGAGCTCGGGACGTCTCTTAGCGGCTCGTAACGCTAACGGCAGGTACTCGGGAAACGCAGTAAGCTCGGGAAGACTCGTGAAGATTTTTCAACATGTTGAAAAATGTCCACGAGAGCCCCGAGTACCTACGAGCGGCTATTACCGTAATTTTCCGAGTTCGAATTAGGGGAAACTCGGGAGAACTCTTGAATTAGCTCGTACAGTGGGACAGCCCCATTAAGGAGCCACAGCGGCCCTTTGTATGTTCCTCACCTCCACTTCCACGACTCCGATGTGGAGGTGGGAATTGGAAGAGGTGTACCAAAATCTCCATTACTCCTGTGCCCATTTCTCTGTGGCAGTGAGAGATTTTATCTGCTGTGCTCACATTTGTTGCATGATTTGTGGGTGTCCTTGGAGCTTTGATCATCACTCAATCAGTGTCTAGGAGGAAGACAGTTCTTAAGGTTGCAGATGATACAAAGATTTGTATAGGTGTTGTGGGTTGTGACAGGGAACGCAGAAGAATGTCTTACAATGCTTGGCGTAAATTAGTTTTGCGGTTTCTTTCTTTTGCCGTGGGTGGATTGATCCATGATTGATGAAGACGACTACATCTGAATGGGACAAGCTGCTTTCTCTTGACCTTTCTCATATCCATTTGTGAGACTGGAATGAAATCTCAACTCTTTAAGGACAGTTTGAAAGTCTCTGAACATGGAAGCTTCATTTTCTGGATACACAGTGAGCAAACTCTTGGAGAAAATCCATTGGGACATTCTTTAAAAAAATGTTCTTTTGGAACTAAAACAAATGCATTACATACTTTATTTTTGGATGTTAAAATCTGTAGATGGGACAGGCATGGGAAACATTCAGGAATTTATCATTCCAGAGTTAACAACCTGACTCTATGCCTCCAATTCCAAAGTGGAACTAGGCAGAGATTTTATTAAAGTCATCTTGTTCTATTTATTTTAGATTGTTTACTTTGGTGCGATGTATATCTGTAAAAGCAGTTGATACTTTGTAATATCTAAAGGTATACCCAAGCACAAGCTTATTGTGCAATTCCTTTGATTGCTTTAAATATGTGAATTCATTAGCGTTGCGTAGCAGAAACTATCCGGTCCAATTTCCGGATAATCTGATGTTAATTGAGGCATAACTATTGATTCTGGAGAATACTTCTGTTCTCTCTGGGCATGGTGCCATGGGTTCTCTGAGAAATGGTGGCCAGGGTCAAATTATAATCAGAAATATTTCAGGATAGAATATTGGCTTTTGTAGCTTATCTAAGATGTTGTGATTTGTTTAATCCAGAACAGACTGTAGCAAAATATATGAGTTTAGAGGAGTTGTGCAGGGCAAATTTCCTTTCCAGAGAATGGCAGGTGCCTGGAATGCACTGCTAGGGGGTGGTAGTGGAAGCAAATTCGATAGTGGCATTTAAGAGACTTTTAGATAGGCACATTAAATATGCAGGGAATCGGGGGGGGGTTATGGATCACATGCCTGCAGGGGAGATTAGTTTAATTTATCATCTTGTTGGCACGGACATCGTGAACCGAAGGACCTGTTCCTCTGATGTACTGTTCTTTGTTCTTATTTCATTGTTTGAATTTAAAATTATCCTGGTGCTATGCAGGGATTCAAATGTGCATCCCTGCAACCATGAACCAGAATTCTGGCTGCCAGACAAACAACTTAACCACTTACACACCCTTATCTCAGTGATGCATCTTGAGGACAGAATCTGTCCGTTCGTGCATGTTGAACTACGTATGTGCAGCACAGGTTTGAATCTAAATATCCCTGACTATTTGCCATTGGACCAAGACTTCGCTGAAGAAGGGTCTCAGCCCGAAACGTTGCCTATTTCCTTCGCTCCAAAAGTGCTGAGTTTCTCCAGCACTTTTGTCTACCTTCGCTCTACCAATCCTGCATGGTGTGATGGGAATATGGAGGGAATAAAATGGGATTGGTGCGAATAGGTACTTGATGGTGGGCAAGAATTGGATGGACCAAGGGATCTGTTTCTCAGCAGCCTATGACTTCATAGAAACATAGAAAATAGGTGCAGGAGTAGGCCATTCGGCCCTTCGAGCCTGCCCGCCATTCAATATGATCATGGCTGATCATCCAACTCAGTATCCTGTACCTGCCTTCTCTCCATACCCTCTGATCCCTTTAGCCACAAGGGCCACATCTAACTCCCTCTTAAATATAGCCAATGAACTGGCCTCAACTACCTTCTGTGGCAGAGAATTCCAGAGATTTACCACTCTCTGTGTGAAAAATGTTTTCCTCATCACGGTCTAAAAGATTTCCCCTTATCCTTAAACTGTGACCCCTTGTTCTGGACTTCCCCAACATCGGGAACAATCTTCCTGCATCTAGCCTGTCCAACCCCTTAAGAATTTTGTACGTTTCTATAAGATCCCCCTCACTTTTCTAAATTCTAGTGAGTACAAACCGAGTCTATCCAGTCTTTCTTCATATGAAAGTCCTGACATCCCAGGAATCAGTCTGGTGAACCTTCTCTGTACTCCCTCTATGGCAAGAATGTCTTTCCTCAGATTAGGAGACCAAAACTGTACGCAATACTCCAGGTGTGGTCTCACCAAGACCCTGTACAACTGCAGTAGAACCTCCCTGCTCTTATACTCAAAAGACCACTTCATGTGGCCTTCTTAATCAAATGTTTGTCCTGTTATCTCCTGGGAATGTTCTTGCTTACTGTTCTGAGTCAATATCTCTTGCCTAGGGGAATCATGTGGAAATTTCATATGTTCATAAGTAGTAGGAGCAGGAATTAGGCCATTCGGCCCATCAAGTCTACACCACCATTCAATCTTGGCTGATCAATTTTCCCTGTCAACCCCCATTCTCCTGTCTTCTCCCATAACCCTTGACACCCATACTAATCAAGAACCAATCCATCTCCACCTTAAAAATATCCATTGATTTGGCCTCCACAGCCTTCTGTGGCAATGAATTCCACAGATTCACCACCCACTGTCAAAAGAAATTCCTCCACATCTCCTTTCTAAAGGTACGTCCTTTTATTCTGAGGATATGGCCTCTGGTGCTAGACTCTCCCACTAGTGGGAACATCCTCTCCATTCTCTTTCCAGAACGGGATATCTAGATTAGTATGGAAGAGCCATATAGAATGAACAAATGCATTTGTGGTCTTTCGCAGCCTTCCCCATCATCCGTGGTCTGAACCTTGAACTCGGGCATCGTTTTTTATTTGGAATAACCCTTTGAAGTTTGTTCATTTTCAGAACATCTGGTCGGTTTCCTGAATCTAATTCTGTTTAGCTCAGTTCAGTTCTGTTGTTATTGTCACGCGCGCACCTGTGTTTTATAGCCTCTGCAGCTGACTTCACCTTTTGTTGAGTGTTTTACAACATGTTGATTTGTAACATTCACTTGAGGCATGACAGCACCATTCCCAAAGTTGTTTTGCTGACACATCACATTTCAGTTTTAAATGCTTTTATTTAGCAGCTAACTGTGTTGGATTTGATATTTGGATTAAATTAAACAGAACAACAAAGGCAATCTCTATTGAGAGATTTTTTTGAGAGATACGGCATTGAGATAATCTCTTCAGCCCACCGTGCAGGCTGACCATGCACCACCCATTTATACTAATCCTACACTAATCTAAGGTAGACCAAAGTGCTGGAGAAACTCAGCGGGTGCGCAGCATCCATGGAGCGAAGGAAATAGGCAACGTTTCGGGCCGAAACCCTTCTTCAGACTGATGCAGGGTTGGGGGGAGAGCTGAGAAGGGGAGGAGACGGCAAGGGATACCGGAAATTGGAGAAGTCAATGTTTATGCCGCTAGGGTGCAGACTCCCCAAGCGGAATATGAAGTGCTGCTCCTCCAATTTCCGGTGGTGCTCACTCTGGCCATGGAGGAGCCCAGGACAGAAAGTCGGATTCGGAATGGGAAGGGGTGTTGAAGTGCTGAGCCACAGGGAGATCAGGTTGGTTAATGCGGACCGAGCGGATTTGTTCGGCGAAACGATCGCCAGCCTGCGCTTGGTCTCACCGATGTAGATCAGCTGACATCTAGAGCAGCGGATGCAATAGATGAGGTTGGAGGAGGTGCAGGTGAACCTCTGTCGCACCTGGAACGACTGCTTGGGTCCTTGAATGGAGTCGAGGGGGGAGGTAAAGTGACAAGTGTAGCATCTCTTGCGGTTGCAGAGGGAAAGTGCCAGGATAGGGGGTGGTTCGGGTGGGAAGGGAAGAATTGACCAGGAAGTTACGGAGGGAGCGGTCTCTGCGGAAAGCAGAGATGGGAAGGTGTGGTGAGTGGTGGGGTCATGTTGGAATCTAATCTAATCCTACCTAAAAAATGTATCTCCATATTGTCATCATCTCCCTCTCCACCCCCCCTCCACACCCCCACGTCCCCCCCCCCCCCAGGATTCTACCACTCACCTAAACATTAGGGCAATTTACTGCAGCCAATTAACCTACTAGCCCTCATGCCATTGAGATGTATGGGGAAACTGCAGCATCAGGAGGAACCCCACGTAGTCACAGGGAAAACGTGCATGGACAGAGGCAGAGTTAGGGTCCAGAGCACCAGGGGTCAGGGACGTGGGTAAACTTGTGGCCAGAGCTAGTGTCGGGAGTGCTTATAAATTGTTTATGTATTTCTTTAAACTTAAGCAGGTTCACTGGAAAATGTATTATACTGCTGTATAACACAGGTTTAAAAAATGGAAATGTGTTTGGGTGATGATGGAGAGGAATATCCAATAGTTCAGAAAATTCTGCTAGTCCAGCACCACCAAATTCCCATGGTGCTGGATTATTGGAATTTTACTGGAGTGTTAGTTGGCAGAATATTTAAATTTATTTTTCACTTTAGATTATAACTTTTCTGATCCATCGATCACTCCAAACTCCGATCACTCCAGACTACGTTCTGTGTTGGGTTCTGCCAGAAGAAGGGTCTCGACCCGAAAACATGACCTCATCCTTTTCTCCAGAAGTGCTGCCTGACGCGCTGAGTTACTCCAGCTTTTTGTGTTTATCCCCGGCGTAAACCAGCATCTGCATTTCCTTTCTGCACAGGTTCTGCCCATGTTCTGCACTCACTTACTGAGGATACACTGACTTTACTGATGGTCCAAGGCCCCTGTGAGTGTACATGTGTACATTTAGTGTAGGAAGGAACTGCAGATGCTGGTTTGAATCGCAGATCGACACAAAATGCTGGAGTAACTCAGCGGGACATGCAGCATCTCTGGAGAGAAGGAATGGGTGATATTTCGGGATGAGACCCTTCAGACATTTAGGATTGTTTGAAGATTATTGTTCATGTGTGCCAATAATGGGTATCCTACCAATGATCAGTGATATTAGGTGATTATTGACATGCTTAAAGACTAAGTAGGCCCACCTGTGATTGTCCAATATGTATGGCCTATGGACAAGGCTCCAGTTAAGCACGTTGGTTTATTTCATATTAAATCTGTATTTGGTGACAATATTACAGCAGGCAGAACAGAGACATAACTCTCAGATCAATCAAACCAACTGACCACACTAATGAAAGGGTTTGTGATTGATTTTAAACACGTAAATTATGCTCTGTCCACTGGGGAAATTATCTTGCCTTTATTGGGAGTGTATTGCTGTAGTTTTGCTCTGTAAACAGACTGATCTCTGAGTTTGTGGGGGAACACAATACATTGTTTTTCCCACTTCCAACTAAATTAGTGTTACCGACAAATACTCTGTTATATTTCAATCCTGCTTGAAATACAGTCAATTCCCCTGAACCCCCCACTCTAACAATGACAATTGGGATTGCTCGTTGCCCAGAAAAGACTGACATGTGGATGGTAGATAGTTTTGGGAGACTGTACATTGAGAGTGCATTGGATCATGACAGTTGATGTACAATAAATGGCCTGTAGGCCACATCTGGGCAACAAGTCCACATGCTCCTTACCTCCGCAGAACCCAGCCACCTGGGCCCTCTGCACCGCTCTGATACCAAAAACCATGCCGAAGAAATCACCACAGCACTCTGTTTGAGATTGCCGCTGAATCAATAAACTGCCCAACCTCTCCACATAGTCAATACTCTCTAGTCCAAGAAACCATCCTGGTAAAACCTCTTCTAAACCACCTGCAGAGCCTCTGGGATGCCAATGAAAACTCGATTGGTGCTTGACTCTGGTAGATACAAGGATGATGAGTGGATTAGACAGAGAGAGGGAATAATAGACAGGTCAGTGATGGAGATATGACTTCCAGTATTAACTTGATGGGGAATGTCTGCTGTGGCATTTTACCCTTTTCTCTTCTCTTGAGATTGATTAGACAATGTAACACCAACAGTGTGAATGTGAAGAGCCACACCACTCCAATTAGACCAAATGTTGATTACAGTGCTCAGCAAGCTGTTTGATAATTGATACCTTGAATAAGCTTGGATTATTAAAATCTGAACAGTTTCCATATATGTGTAAATTAATCGGTTTGTACTGACATAAGTGCTGAAGGGCTGATTTGCATGGTGGCCGATTTCCACATTTTTGATGTGCTTGTTACTAGAAATTCAGGGCTCATAGCTCAGAATGACTCTGTTATATTTGTAACCCCAGCCAACAAAAGCATTCTTTCTGTAAATTACTTGAAGGGTGGTGATTATTTTTGTGTGAGTGTGAGGCAAAAGTTGGACACAACAAGCTCCCACAGAAATCATTGTGATAAATGTCAGTTTAGATATTGCTGGTGAAATGGAAATGGCAACCCTTTGAATGGTATTGAGGTATAATTGAGTAGCTTGCCACCTGATAGTATGAACATTGATGACTCCAATTTTAGGTAACGACCAAGAAATAACCCTTACTTCCACTTCTCCCTTCCTTTCCCCTGTCCTCACTTTGTTTTGCACCCATTTCTCCACTTCCCCCTCCCCTTCCATCTATACTCCTTCCTCTCACTTCACAATTTGCAACTATCCTATCCTTAACTCACACCTTTCATTTTTTTCATCTCTGGCCTTTGTCCAACCATCTACCTATAAAAAAAAAAAACTCACCACCCATCCCTCACAAGACTTTGTCCCGCCCCACCACTCACCCAGCCTTCTACCCTACCCCCACCACAATTAGTCTGAAGAAGGGATCCAACTCGAAACGTCACCTATCCATGTTCTCCAGGGATGCTGGCTGACCCACAGGTTACTCCAGCACTATGTGTCTGTTTATAAACCAGCATCTGCAGAACCTTGTATCTACATCTATCTTGATAATGGATTGGATATAATAATAATAATAATGGATGGGATTTATATAGCGCCTTTCTAATACTCAAGGCGCTTTACATCGCATTATTCATTCACTCCTCAGTCACACTCGGTGGTGGTGAGCTACTTCTGTAGCCACAGCTGCCCTGGGGCAGAATGACGGAAGCGTGGCTGCTAATCTGCGCCTACGGCCCCTCCGACCACCACCAATCACTCACACACATTCACACACATTCACACACATTCACACACATTCACACGCAGGCAAAGGTGGGTGAAGTGTCTTGCCCAAGGACACAACGACAGTATGCACTCCAAGCGGGATTCGAACCGGCTACCTTCCGGTTGCCAGCCGAACACTTAGCCCATTGCGCCATTTTGCAACTGTTTCATCCTGCATTACTTCCTAATCCAGTAGGTACCCTTAGAGTGTCAGGAAACACATCAGGATAGCAATTCAGAAGGTGACGTGCTGCTGCCTTATAGCTCTGGAGACCTAGCTTCAATCCTGACCTAGGGTACTGACTGTGTACAGTTTACACATTTTCTTCTGTTTCCTCCGGGCGCTCTGAATTCCCATTTCTCAATGATTCACTGGTAGATTAAATGGTCTTTTGTAGTCGGTTAGTGGCAAAGGTAAACCATAGGTGAAAGGTGTGTGTGGGAAAGAATGAGTTGCGTAGGTGCAGGGAAATAAGGAGAAAGGTGCATGACACTGATGGGATAGTGCCGTTGAACTGCCAATGACTCGATGGGCTGAATGGGCTCCTTTTACATCATTTGACAATAATAATAATAATAATAATAGATTTTATTTATATAGCGCTTTTCAGGTCTCAAAGTCGCTTTACAATTGAGAGTCAGGAATAAACAAAACAAAATAGAGCAGTAAGACAGAGGGGAGGGGAACATGGGACTAAGGGTATGCAGAGGTGAAGAGATGGGTCTTGAGGCGGGACTGGAAGATGGTGAGGGACTCAGAATTTCGGACCGGTTGTGGGAGGGAATTCCAGAGCCTGGGAGCTGCCCTGGAGAAGGCTCTGCCTCCAAAAGTGCAGAGGTTTGATTTCGGAGTGGAGAGGAGACCAGCTGATGTGGATCTGAGGGACCGTGAGGGTTGGTAGGGGGAGAGGAGGTCAATGAGATAAGGGGGGGGCAGGTTGTTGAGGGCTTTGTAGGTGAGGACCAGGATTTTGTAGGTGATCCTGTGGGAAATGGGAAGCCAGTGAAGTTCTTTGAGAACTGGGGTGATGTGGTGCCAGGATTTGGTGTGGGTAATGAGTCGAGCGGCTGCATTTTGGACCAGTTGGAGTCGTTTGATGTTGCTGGAATTGATTCCGAAAAGAAGAGAGTTACAGTAGTCCAGTCGGGAGGAGATGAAGGCATGGATGAGTCTTTCAGCAGCGGGGGGTGTGAGAGACGATCTGATTTTTGCAATGTTGCGGAGGTGAAAAAATGATGTTTTGACAACATGGCGGATGTGAGGCTCAAGGGAGAGGGTTGATTCAAAGATCACGCCAAGGTTGCGGGCCTGAGGAGATGGGGAGACAGTGGTGCCGTCGATAGTGAGAGTGGGGTTGTTAATTTTAGTGAGTGTTGATTTGGAGCCAACGAATGTTGGTAGTGGAGTACAAATGTTAAAATTGAAAATTTCTACCCTGAGCAGACATAACTAAACCATGTGAGTAGAAATACAGGTTTGTATTTCTGTATTTGAAATATGCAGGTTTGACCAGAGATCTCTAGGAATTACTAATGAATGCTCCAGATAGTACAGCAAACAAACCACTTGTCTTTAATGGGTAAAAATATCACACAAGGCCAATAATTGATTGCTGAATCATCTAATCAACCACGCAGTGAGTCTCCTCGTATCTGAATTGGACGTCAGGCTCCACAAGGTGGTCAATAAACTATTGTGGACAAGGCAAAAAGTGATCAAGGCAAAAAAGTACTGGGGTAACTCAACGGGTCAGGCAACATCTGTGGAGGGAATGGACAGATGACATTTGGGTCTGGACCCTTCTTCAGGCTGATGGTAATAGGGAGGGGAGTTCAAGTTCAAGTGAGTTTATTGTCATGTGTCCCTGACAGGACAATGAAATTCTTGCTTTGCTTCAGCACAACAGAACATAGTAGGCATTGACTACAAAACAGATCAGTGTGTCCATATACCATTCTATAAATATATACACACACAGTTAATTGGCTAATATATATACAGACAGTTAATTGGCTAATAAAGCTCAGTGTTTTGTCTGAGCCAGGTTTAATAGCCTGATGACTGTGGGGAAGTAGATGTGGGGAGGGGGAGAAAGCTGGAAAAGAAGTGGGAGGTCAGGACAAAACCTAGAATGTGATACAGGTGAGGGAGGTTTGATTCGCAAATGCGAGAGTAAGTAACAAAAGCTAGAGATTGAAAGGAGATAAAAGAGTGTCAGATAATGAGAGGAGGAGTGAAATGTACACCCAGAGGAATGGATGTAAGTGGAGATCTTATGAGAAAACCTTCTGGGATACATTCAGTTTTTAGACTTTAGACAGTGCGGAAACAGGCCCTTCCGCCCACCAAGTCCGTGCTAACGTGTACACTAACTATATCCCACACACTAAGGATAATTTACAATTTTACAGATGCCAATTAAACTACAAACCTGTACGTCTTTGGAGAGGTCTGTGGGAGGAAACTGGAGCACTGGAGAAAACTCATGCAGTCATAGGGAGAACGTACAAAATCTGTACCGACAGCACCCGTAGCAATCCTCTGTCTGTGTTCCTATTGAAGGAGATGAAAAGCTATCTTAATTGCACCCTTTGCTCACCCAACTGCCATGTTGTAAAACATAGGATCAGTTCTCAGTCTAAGCACGTCCTGAGTTCTGGTGAGCCAAAGTATCTTCATGGGGGAAAAAGACACAAAGTGCTGGAGTAATCAATGGGTCAGGTAGTGTCTTTCAAGAATATGGATAGGAGACTATTTGGGTCAGGACCCTTCTTCAGACCATGTTCTTCATGTTCTCGGAGATGCTGCCTGACCTGCTGAAGTTACTCCAGCAATTTGTGTCTTTGTTGGTAAATCTGTTTCTTGTGTCTGCTCGCTTGATGGGGAGGTGGAGATGTTTTGCTACAGAAGTCATGTGTGGCAAAGACCCTATAGCGAGCAAGATAATCCTCTCGACGAAAAAGATGTAGTACGGTCATGGGCAGATTCATGGGTAATTTTTGCCCCCATTTCCGTAATCGGCTTCCGTCTCAGCACCAAAGATCCCATAGGATAATAGTGCGGAGACGGAAGCCGGTTACGGAAACATCCTCGTAAAAATAAAAGTTATTTGGTAAAAATCTTCTCATTTTCAGAATTTTAATTTATTAACACAAACTGTTCCCCCGCAACGTTGATTACACTGCGAGTCGGGTCGGGTCCAGTTGCGTACTACACGTCAGCCCATTGCATTTAGCAGGAGTGGTCTATCTTGCTCCACTATAGGATCTTTGGTGTGTGGTGTGTTAAATCTTTGGAGCCGTGCTGAGCGCTCTTGGTGGTTAATGGTAATGGTTAACAATGTAAATACGTTGAAATATTGATGAGCCAAGAGAGAAATGACCTATTTCCTTTACTCGTTTGCAAATGAACTAGAGTTGGAAGAGAGGTTTTCCCAGCCCCACCCCCCTAACCCCCTCAAGAACACTCCCTGGTCTGCTTAATGGCAACTCTGTCTGAATTCAATGAGGTGGTTTGAGTTGCGTTTAAAATGACACCACTTCAAACAGGCTTCACACAATCTGTGACATATTAATAGGAAGCTAAGATTTTACTCCACTTAATATTTTAATGCTAATGCCTCAGATAAAGATTACATCCACTCTTATAGTTCAATTACATCTTTTCCTTTTATAAAACTGAAATAGTATCTTGTCCAAATGCTGTCAGGAGGAGTGCTCACTGGATGTTTGATGAGCCTTTAAAATGACATCTGCTTAGTGATTGCATTTTGCATCTTACCCATCCATCAGGGGCAATACTTTATGTGCTGTGGGGGTGTATGCAAGAGTGGATGAGCTGCATAATCGCATAGGCTTCTATATAAACATGTCCATGTTGGAATTGTTTTGCTGCCCATTGTCAGTTGCCAAGAATTGCTGAATGGTTGCTAGGTTATGAGGAAAGAAGAAAGAAAAAATAGCTGTAAAGAAAGACCTACATTTAGAATAGACTTTTCACAACTATCAAGTATTCCAAGCGCTCTAGAGTCAATATAGAACTTTAGAAGAGCAATCAGCATTGTACTGTTGGAAATATGAATCCACTTTACCGTCAGACAGACTAATGAATAGCGATGAAACAATACACTGTTGAGCTGAAGATTTTAACAATTAACTGTTTAAATGTTCTAGTGGATGTCTCTAACAAATATCTGGGGAGGTTCCCAGATGCAAAGCTAAGGTATTGCTTATTTGCAGGTTAAAATAAATCTAAGTGCTGGCTGGAGGAACTTGTGTGAGGAGGAACTGCAGCTGCAGATGCTGGTTTAAACCGAAGATAAACACAAAAAGCTGAAGTAACTCAGCGGGACAGGCAGAGTTACTGTCTCCCGCCGAGTTACTCCAGCTTTTTGTGTCTATCTGCTGGAGGAACTTGCCAGATCAGGTAACATCTGTGGAGGGAATGGAGAGACAGTGTTTTGATTCGGTGCCAACAACATCGACTGCCCCTTCTCTCCTCAGATGTTAACACAAGCGACTGAAGGTGGTGGTTTGCAAAAAAATAATAAAGAGCTGGAGTAACCCAGTGTGTCAGGTAGCTGGTCTGCCGAGATACTCCAGCACTTTGGTTCTTTTTTTCCTTCCACAATTGCTGCCTGACCCACTGAGTTCCTTCAGCATTTAATTTTTGCGCAAGATTCCAGCATCCGCCGCCCCTTGTGACTCCATTTCTTTACAGGATATTATCCTGTTTAGCTTAGTCCCCCATGCTCTAGTGCAAATATGACTTGATTAGTCTTTTGTTCTGAAAAGAAAGATCACAATAGCTGTATTTATATTAGGTTTGAAACCATTTGGTTAGATATAGTGACTCTTAACAAAAAGGTATGCATGCAAGTTATTTTTCCATACCACATGATTCTTTAAATTACAAATGCTGACTTTTCTTTTCCCTAATGAAATTGATTAAGAGAGGATTTCAAAAGACCCTGCTCCTTGTATTGTGCTGGGAGATCTGTAATATCAATACAACATCAGAGGTTTTCTTTTAATTTATGCAAAAGACAACCGCGCACTATTCCCACATTAATGTGCTGAATTGCAAGCCAGGTTTTCAGAAAATCAGTCGGGAGGAACTGCAGATGCTGGTTTAAACCGAAGATATACACAAAAAGCTGGAGTAACTCAGCGGGTCAGGCAGCATCTCTGGTGAATAGGAATAATGATGTTTTGGGTCGAGACCCTTCTGTCTGAAGAAGGGTCTCGATCCAAAACATCACCTGTTCCTTTTCTCCAGACAGAAGTGTCTCGACCCGAAAAGTCACCCATTGATCAATCTGAAGAAGGGTCTCAACCCGAAACGTTACCTATTCCTTTTCGCTAGAGATGCTGCCTGAACCGCTGAGTTACTCCAGCTTTTTGTGTGCGTCTTCAGAAAATCAGGTTGTTTGCACTAAAGGCTATCACACTGCTCATACTCCACAAATATCTTCTCCCATTCCAAATATTGATGCCAATTCTTTCTGTTGAAAGAATATGCATCAACCACTTCCTGTGTTAGTATGTTCCAAATTTGAACCATTATCTAAAATAAATAATTTTTCCCATGGATTTATCATTGATTATCTTGAATGCATGACTTTTGATTGTGGAGTCTCAAACATTTCTGCATTTACTTCATTGAACACATTCGGAATTTTAAAAAGCTTATTGGATCACCTCAAGGTTATTTGTCCTCGTAAAAAAACAGACCCAACTTGTGCAGCTTTTAACAAAGCCTGTAATCTGTCTGCTCTGATATTATTCAAAATACATGTGAGTTTACTCCACTATTTTTTTTTTAATAACATTGTAGAATGAAGACCAAACCTCTGCTCAACACTCCCACTTGTTGAGAACCTTGGGCAGACCTGACCAATGTTCTAAACAGGTTTTCTTAACTTTTGACACTACTTTTCCATTTAGCATCCCCACAAATAAATTCCACTGCACCGCTGGAAATATGTTGAAGATTTATAATGCTCCCTTCAGCAGTTTATTTACCTGAAATCATTAGGTCTTGCGCCCATTTCTATCTTGTTTTCTGGGGTGTAGATGACCTCTCTGTTTTTGACCTTGCAATACATCATGCACATTCAACTTAATCTCATAAATCTTAAACTCGTTCTCAGATGGACACATGGATATGCAGGGAATGGAGATACAGTATATGGATCATGTGCGGGCAGAGAAGATTAGTTTAACTTGGCATCATGTTCAGCATGAATTTTGTGGGCTGAAGGGCCTGTTCCTGTGCTGTACTGTACTGTTCCATGTTCTAGTATTTCTCAAACTAATTGTTTTTTATCAAATTATTAACTTAATTTAATTACCACAACTACTGGGGCAAGATTAGAACTTGGTTCCCTGGATTGTTGGTCTGCACTGTATCTCTTTGTTGCGAGTCAAGTAACTGCATTACACCAAGAGGAGCATTCTCTGTGTGCGCTACTTGAACTAAGCTGTACATTTGACTTAAAGGCTCTCTTCAACTTCCTCGTCCACCATAACCAACTCTTGAACAAAGCCTAAGAGGAAGTGTGCTTGTGACATTCATGCATATTTTTCTTTACAAACTGTGGTTAGGTCCAACCACCTGCTCTTTGCTGAAAGTGTCCAGTCCATCATTGCATTCTACGGCCTGTATAAAAAGAGTCACTGTGGTTACTTTACAGCTCTGATAATGATGGGATTTAGAAACTGTTACCAAGCATTCACTGAGGCAGCAGAATTATTTTTCATTTCCCACTGCTTGTACATCCAGATTTCTTTCCAGAGACAATTGCATCTGACCTCAAATTGATGGGATTTGGCCCTGGCCCAGGCACTTGTGAATCAATCTGGCATGGCCCAGTTTAAGTTCTTCTTTGAATTAACAATTCAGTTCATTACTCCTTGTATGCTCAGCATTCATCAAAAACTAATGAGGAAAGTTATATAAGTTTTTTATTCTCATAGAGTTTAACTTCTTTTAGTGTCTATGAAAAGAACTGGAGCCTATTACAGGTACACTAACGAGGCATGGAGCTAGAATGAACATGCAGGCAAATACGGTAGCTCTGCTAATCATAGAATGGAACAACATAGAGGGAGACCAATCGACCCATCATGCCTGTGTTGTCTCTTTCAAATACCATCCAACTCGTCCTACTCCTTTGCTCTTGATGTAGTGAATAGATTGTCATTGGTTTGGAAATGGGTTTGTGAAAATGTGATTATTACTGGACTGGACTCAACTCAGAAGCATCATGCAATATTGCTATTGGATTCCTTTTTGTTGTTTGCCTTGGTATGGACTCCGAAACTGAGTTGGGTAAAGCATGGGTGGGGCGGCACGGTGGCGCAACGGATAAAGCTTCTGCACCAGAGACCTGGGTTCAATCCTGACCTCGGATACTGTCTGTGTGGAGTTTGCATGTTCTTCCTGTGACCACTTGGGTATCCTCTGGGTGTTCCGGATTCCTCCCACATCCCAAACACGTGCGGGGTTATTGGTTAATTGGCCCCGTAAATTGCTCCTATTGTGCAGGGAGTGGATGGGCGAACTCAGCGGGTGAGGCAGCATCTCTGGAGAGAAGGAATGGGCGACGTTTCGGGGAAGAAGGGTCTTGACTCGGAACGTCGCCCATTCCTTCTCTCCAGAGATGCTGCCTCACCCTCTGAGTTACTCCAGCTTTTTGTGTCTACCTGTTCATACTAGTTGTCTGTTATCCCACCTTCTCATCCACTCTTTACATGCTGGGGACAATTTACAGCGATCAATTAACCTACAAATCCGCATGTCTTTGCGATGTGGGAGGAAACTGGAGCACCTGGGGGAAGCCCACATGGTCACAGAGAGAATGTGCAAACTCCACACAGACAGCACCCGAGGTCAGGATCGAAGCTGGCTCACAGTAGCACATCTACCAGATGTGCTACTGTGCCACGCTCTGTGTTTTAAGACCTCTAGCACCTCCTCCTTTGTAATGTTGATATGTTGCAGGATATTATTGTCCCGCCTCAATAACTTCCATGTCTTTACCTTCGGTAAATACAGATGAGACATTTATTTAAAACCTCGCCCAGTTCCTGTGGTTCCACACATTGATCATCACACTGATCTTAAGGTGGCTTATTTTCTCCCAGTACCCTTTTGCTCATAATATACTTATGGGGTGTTTTAGGACTCATTGGTTCAGCATGAATATCTCGTGGCCCCTAGATAAGCCTTCAATTACTGTAATGTAATTCACAACCAGAGTTGGTCAGTATTGCAACACAATTGGACAGTCCCTAGTCTCCTGCTTCTTGAAGGCACAAGGTCTGATTTCAAAGGCAAACAGCCTATGAAGATATTGCAAATTTATTCTTGGGCATTACTTTGATGCACCAAATGAACCACAGCTTAAATTAGATGAAAGAAAATCAATTGGGTCACCTGGACAGACACATGAGAGACTGCCGACACTGGAGTCTGGAGCAAAAACAAATGTCTGAGAGAACCCAGTGGGTCGGGCAGCAGCCGTGGAGGCACAGTGATGGTATCAGTGATGTATCAGGAATGGTCCACTATACTATCTGCTGCTCTGCACTCTCACTCTGATGCAAGGTCTTGACCCAAAACATCAACTATCCTTTTGCCTCCACAGACATTGCATGTGTTCCCCCAGCACTTTGTGTTTTGTTTAAGAAGGAACTACAGATGCTGGAAAATCGAAGGTAGACAAAAATGATGGAGAAACTCAGCGGGTGAGGCAGCATCTATGGAGCGAAGGAAATAGGCGACGTTTCGGGCCGAAACCCTTCTTCAGACTTTGTGTTTTGGGTCACTTGGACAGCCTTGATCTCCAGTCACAATCATTCCCTTTGTTAACTCTACCCTCCCCCCTCCCAGAAACACTTTTCCAATCAATGTTTCATACTTTCAAGAGAAAGCTAGATAGGGCTCTTGAAGATAGTGGAATCCGGGGATATGGGGAGAAGGCAGGAACGGGATACTGATTGGGGATGATCAGCCATGATCACATTGAATGGCGGTGCTGCCTTGAAAGGGCCGAATGGCCTACTCCTGCACCTATTGTCCATTGTCTATTGTTTCAATGATATTTTATTGTCATGTACACCTAGGTCACATGTGTACATACGACAATAGGATTAACAAACTCATCAGGAAGGCTGGCTCCGTCCTGGGGGCGGAGTTGGATTCATGGGAGGTGGTCTTGGATGGGAGGATGCTCCTCAAATTGTGGAGCATCCTGGACAATACAGCTCACCCCCTCCTTATCACACTGGCCAACCTGAGGAGCTCCTTCAGCAACAGACTGGTTCCACCAAGATGCAGCACAGAACGCCACAGGAGATCCTTCTTCCCTGTGGCGATCAAACTGTACAACTCCCCCCCCCCCCCCTTCTGTCGTGGGGTAGACTGAGACTGACTCCCCTAATCCCCCCCACCCCAATCTTTGAACATCCCTAATCCTTTCCACTCATCACTTTAATTTCATGTTTCATGTATTTTGTGTTTTTATGACTGTTGGCTGATCGATTTCTCTCCCGGGATCAAGAAAGTTCTATCGTATCACATCGTATAGTGAAATAGCTCTTTTGCCTACACACTAATTTGACTATACTTAGGCACAATGGTGATGAGTCCTTAACTCTGCCTCTCTCTTCACACATGCGGTCTGACCTGCTGAGTATCTTCAGCATTTTCTGTTTTTATTTAACTATTGTACAAACATTCTAGTTGCCGTTAGCCAGCACAGTCAGCACATTGAAGTGTGATCCTATTGGACTGGCCCATTAATTGTCAGCCTTTCATGGCAACTCTGCTCATTGAGTGAAATAAAGATTACCAATAGAAAACAGAGTGATTCTGAGGGGAGAATATTGTAACAGTTTAAATGCAAGTGACGAAGAGTGCGTATATGTACAGTTTGTATGTTATGTACAGACTTCTTGGCTGCATAAAAAGCATATTGCTGCTTGAAGATTAATCAAAGAGTTGGTTGCATGTAAGTGTCAATAGATATTTCTATGATGGAGATTGACAGATTGTCAGGGGATATGGGGCAAAGGCAGAAGAATAGGGTTGAGTGGGAAAGATAGATCAGCCATGATTGAATGGAAGAGTAGACTTGATGGGCCGAATGGCCGAATTCTGCTTCTAGAACTTATGAACTTATGTTTTATTGGTTATTCACCACACAGAGAGTGGTGAATCTCTGGAACTCTCTGCCACAGAGGGTAGTTGAGGCCAGTTCATTGGCTATATTTAAGAGGGAGTTAGATGTGGCCCTTGTGGCTAAGGGGATCAGGGGGTATGGAGAGAAGGCAGGTACGGGATACTGAGTTGGATGATCAGCCATGATCATATTGAATGGCGGTGCAGGCTCGAAGGGCCGAATGGCCTACTCCTGCACCTATTTTCTATGTATCTATGTATCTCAACTCTATCTCAGTATGGGCAGTGGGCAGGTGCAATAAACCTGCACGGGAAGGTAGACGCTCCCGCCCCCACGAGTCTTGGGCAGATGGGGCTCGTCAGCCTGGGAAGGCATTCCATTTAGGAGAGGGAAAACTTTGATTTAAAACCTCCACTGCCTTGTGGCCATATCCAGTCATGGAAAAGGCTCCAGGAGTAAACCTCAAGAAAATCCGGAGTCGGAGCCCCTAAGGCAGTTCGTCGTTGTCTACAACCTCGCTCTGGCAGCTCCTGCGACGGTGCTGGTGCCAAACTGTAATGGCCCTGCTGTTCCTTTGGATCGATCAGCGACGTGGAGAGGGGGGGACGTGCTGCATGGGCAACAGCCTGTCCTCCATATGACAGCGCCCAGGCTTGCATCCGACCACACATCATCGTAAGCGACGCTGCTCCAGCCGAGGTTTGGAGCAAGCAGCCAACAACTAGGATGCACCACCCATGGTCAGTCATGACCGAGGGGGGCCTACGAATCTCAAAGTGATTCGTGCACAGCGAATTGCATTGAAAAGTACCTGGTGTTATCCAGCCAAACTTGAACAACAACTTTGCAGAAAGGAAAAACCTGCAAACTCCACCAAAGTGTGTGACTACTTAATCTGTCACTTTTCTGCTGGGGTGATCGCATTGGCTGGGACATGGGCTGAATAGTTTTTCATTTGCATCATTCAAGAAGTTTACAAAAAAAACATGTTTCTGTGTTCCCAGTTTGTTTAAGGACATTTGCACATTGCCTTAAACGATGTTTGTCATGCATGCACACCTAGCTGGGTACAGGCTGCATGTTGCTGAGCAGGTTTTGGTTTAGTATCCATGGCTCACAGTGGGAAGTATACTCTCTTGTGAATCCGATGGTTGTGGGTATTTATGATAATCTGACAATGTCACCATCACGATTTTTTAGTTTAGAGATACAGCGTGAAAACAGGCCCTTCGGCCCACCGGGTCTGCACCAACCAGCGATCTCCGCACATTAACACTATCCTACACAAGTCTTTCTTGACGTCCTCTGAGTGAGGGCTCTATGTATGTATTTATGTATGTATTTAATCTATGAACCAATGTTGTATAACTCCACCAATGTAAAGCACTTTGGCCAACGAGAGTTGTTTTTTAAATGTGCTATATAAATAAAAGTGACTTGACTTGACTTGATTACACACTAGGGACAATTTACACTTATACCAAGCCAATTAACCTACAAACCTGTTAAAGAAGGAACTGCAGATGCTGGAAAATCGAAAGGTACACAAAAATGCTGGAGAAACTCAGCGGGTGCAGCAGCATCTATGGAGCGAAGGATATAGGCAACGTTTTGGGCCGAAACCCTTCTTCAGACTGATAGGGGGTGGGGAGAAGAAAGGAAAAAAGGAAAAAGGCGGAGGAGGAGCCTGAGGGCTGGGGGAGGGGAGGAGACAACCAGAGGGCTGATGAAGGGGAGGGGACAGCAAGGGCTAGCAGAATTGGGAGAATTCAATGTTCAAGCCCCCAGGATGTAGACTGCCCAAGCGGAATATGAGGTGCATTTCCTCCAATTTCCGGTGTTGCTCGCTGTGGCCATGGAGGTGGCCATGGACAGAGAGGTCAGATACGGAATGGGAGGGGGAGTTGAAGTGCTGAGCCACCAGGAGGTCAAGTTGGTTATTGCGGACCGACCGGAGGTGTTCGGTGAAACGATCGCCAAGCCGGTGAGACCAAGCGGAGGCTTGGCGATCGTTTCGCCGAACACCTCCATAGATGCTGCTGCACCCGCTGAGTTTCTCCAGCATTTTTGTGAACCTACAAACCTGTATGTCTTTGGAGCGTGGGAGGAAACCGAAGATCTCAGAGAAAATCCATGCAATCACGGGGAGAACGTACAAACTCTGTACAGACAGCACCTGTAGTCAGGATCGAACCCGGGTCTCTGGAGCTGTAAGGCAGCAACTTCACCGCTATGCTACCGCGCTGTCCTGAATTTATTCCAGAGTTATTTAATTAGCTGCATCTGAAATCCACAGTGGCTGTGATGAGATTTGATCTCTTTGGGTCATTCGGAATATTTTTTCTGCAAATATCAAGTCTAACTTCTCCTGCATATACATTTCCATGTCACTATCTATTCTTCTTCTTTTAAGACATTACTTCAAACCTTCTTCAACTGCATTGTCCTGACACCTCTTTGAGTAGGAAGGAACTACAGATGCTGGAGAAGGGCCTCGACCCAAAACGTCACCCATTCCTTCCCTCCAGAGATGCTGCCTGTCAAGCTGAGTCACTCCAGCATTTTGTGTCACCTCTTTGAGTAGCTTGGTTCGTCGGACGGAATAACCGGGGGGTAGCTGGAGACGTCGGAAGCAAAGGGCAAGTAGGAGGGTGAACCAGGGTGATGCCTCCAGCGCCTCCAAGGTCGGCTGCAGGAGGTGACCCCAAGACACAAATGTGGCCGGACCAGGAGGGGAGAGGGATGTCGGTTCGTGGGATCCGCTCCAGTACATCGTGTATGCGGGCCGACTGGACTTTGGAAAACATGGAGGAACTCGCATGCGTAATATATGCCAGAGACAGTTGCATATGAGACAAAGAAAGTGCCATCGAACCATTGTATTGGCTTCATTGTGACGTACTGATTCCCTGTGTCCTTTCAATGCCTTTGTAATTGGAAATCAATTGCATTGTGCCGTCTCTCAGAGGGCACTGCATGTGATCCTCTGATTTATCACAGTTCCAGTGTTGGGCTGCTCTTTGCAGTCGTGTCTGTGCATATCTTGGCACACTGCCCTAAGTTTATCCTGAGAGTCTAGCATCGCCCAGCCATATAATGATGACTTGATAATAGGGTTTATTTATCATTATCAAATATTTACTCACCCTGTTTGTTTGAGCTTAGCTCTATTCTTCAGTTGCACAGATTTGCATCGCACTTCATCTTTACTGGTGTAGGATCTGTGCCGTGGGATAGGAGCGATTTGTCACTTTGTGTAAACGCTGCGTATCTGAATATGGAACAAATGTGCCTGAGGTGCAAGGAAGGAGTTAAGAGCGATTTTTGTGTTGTATTGGCTAAGTCCTGCTGAAAGGAACCATATTGCACTGGAAATACTCAATGGCACCCAAGGAGAGGGAAGGCACTGTTCATTGACTCTGCTCCTTAATGCTGCTCTCTTATTCATGAATGCACTTGCTCTGCCCTTGGCATCCGTGACATTAGCTTTCAAGGTCGTGATCCTTTGGAAATTCCTAAACAATGGCGGGGTTACCTCGTAGCTCCAGCAACCAGGGTTTGATCCTGCATGTTCTCCCTGTGATGTGATCACAAACGACTCCTCCAGGTGCTCCGGCTTCTTCCCACATGGGTCGGTAAGTTAATGAACTGCTGCAAATTGCCCTTAGTATGTAGATGAGTGGTGGATTCTATGGGGGTTGTGGGGATAAGGGGAAACATTGAAGGGAATGTGGGGAGAATGGAATGGATGAGTGAAAGATTAGCGTAAATGTGTGGCTGATGACTGACCCAAATTTAGTGGGCGGAAAGGTCGTTTTCCATGCTCCATGACCACTTCCTTTCATTTCTCTTTTAAGAGGTTTCTTATTGTTTTCTTCATTGACCAAGCTCTCCTAATATTCGCAGTCCCTTATGTCTCCATATTTATGCTCGACTGTAAAATCTCCTTAAAATATGCCCCCTTTGAAGACGTTCTTTTCCTTGGAGTGCAAGTGAAAATTGTTTGTCCATTTCCCTGCGGGATATGGGGAGAAGGCAGGAACGGGATACTGATTGTGGATGATCAGCCATGATCACATTGAATGGCAGAGCTGGCTCGAAGGGTTGAATGGCCTACTCCTGCACCTATTGTCTATTGTCTATTGTCCCGCTGAGTTCCTGCAGTAGCTTGGTATTTGCTGACGATACCAGCATGCACAGTCACTTGTGCCTGCCCTAATATCTCCTTGCGTGGTCCATTGTCAAGTGTTTGATACTTCTCCCATGATGTTCTCTTGCATCGAAGATGCTCATCCTTTGTGGGATTTGAACACACAACCTTCTGTCTCAGAGATGAGCATCGTGGTTGGCAGCTCACTAACGTAAGGGGTGTCCTGAGCAGAAATGAAAATGTTCTCAGCCTAAGTGAAACTGGTTCTTGGTACCCTTTTGAATGTATCACCTTGACTCAAACCCAACAAGCCGCCTCCTGCACCAGCCTTGGAGGAGCTCTTTCCTCATGCCAATGTGAACATGATTTCCAGAGGCAGCATTTACATCAGAAACTTGTTAAGATTTTCAACCCTCAGGAGATGTGCGATTATGATTTCAGTGTTAGCACACCTTGCTTGAGGACATTCCATATTGACGTAAACCCTGAACTACTTTACAATACTTTGCATCCATTGTTCTGCAGATGCAAGGAATTCCAGATTACCTTTTCCCTTCTGCACAACATTTTGCTGAATTTTCTCCCTCCTTGCTTCAAAGAAAATCCATGAGGTAGGAGACTATTCAGCCCATCGTTGAGCACCTAACCCAACACTAGGGCTGTAGCCTTGCAGGTCACAGGTCCTCGAGTACACTCACTCAAAAGTACTTTCTGAAGGTCTCACCAGGATCTTGTACAACTGCATTAGGACCTCCTTGCCTCTAAACTCAAATCCTCTCGCAATGAAGGCCAACGTGCCATTAGCTTTCTTCACTGCCTGCTGTACCTGCATGCTTACTTTCAGTGATTGATGTACAAGCACACCCAGGTCTCGTTGCACCTGCCCTTTTCCTAATCTGACACCATTCAGATAATAATCTGCCTTCCTGGTCTTGTCACCAAAGTGGATAACCTCACATTTATCCACATTATATTGAATCTGCCATGCATTTGCTCACTCACCCAAGCTATCCAAGTCACCCTGCAGCCTCATAGCATCCTCATCACAACCCACACTGCCACCCAGCTTTGTATCATCCGCAAACTTGGAGATGTCACATTTAATTCCCTCATCTAAATCGTTAATATATGTTGTAAATAACTGGGATCCCAGCACCGAGCCTTGCAGCACCCCACTCATCACTGCCTGCCATTCTGAAAAGGACCGGTTAATTCCTACTCTTTGCTTCCTGTCTGCCAACCAGTTGTCTATCCATGTCAATACCCTACCGCCAATACCATGTGCTCTAATTTTGCACACTTATCTCTTGTGCGGGACCTTGTCAAAGGCTTTTTGAAAGTCCAGATACACCACATCCACTGGCTCTCCCTTATCCATTCTACTTGTTACATCCTCACAAAATCCCAGTGATCCGGTGATGAAGCTGTGTTTGATCTCTTCAAAAGCTGGTCGGTTGTCAGTCCAAACAGTGGAAGAGCAAACTTTGCCTTTGTTGACTGTCTTTGGTTTCTGATGGATTTTGCAGGCAGGAAAGGGTTACCGTAAGTTATGTAACTGCAGCAATTGAACATATCGGTGGGAGCAGCCATTTCATCTCTGCCTGTGACTGCATTTTGCGTACAGGCACTTCTATAGGTTGCAGTCCAATTTGTGAGTTGTATTTTCAGCTTTTAATCACAGTAGTCAGAGTCCCTCTTTGCATGTAGGACAAACAGCACATATGATATCTTTACCAGAGTAGTTTATGCAGCAGGACGTTAAACAGCTGGAGGGGAAATGCAAATGGTCTTTCATTGTCTTTACATCTACAGCCTGAGATCCTCAAACACAGAGTGCAAGGTAAGAAGATATGTCTTTACCAATCACGCCTGCTTCATGTTTGAGTGTCGGTTCAGAGCCTATGATACTGCTGTGTGATCTTGCTTATTGGCTGTGCCTCTGTTATTCCTGGCCTTGCATTTGGCTCTGACAGGGGTGGAAAGATACCCACTGGAGCACTGTTGGTCCTTTAGAAAATCTTCCTCAAGGGTCAGCTCCTCCCTGTATAATGGTGGAGTTCTTTCCCCCACTGCCACCAATTCCAAGGCTTTTGCTAGACTTTCTGACTGGCCACTGCAGCCCAGACCGAGTCAAAATTCATAGAGTCATCGAGGGTCTGCATGGAAACTGGCCGATCGGCCCATCTAGCACTAATCATCAACCACCCTATTTGCACTAATCTTACATTAATCCTGTATTTTATTCTCTCCATATTATTTTCAGTTCCCTCAGATTATACCACTCACCTGTACACCGGGGACAGGTAACAGTGGCAAATTAACCTACATAGAAAATAGGTGCAGGAGTAAGCCATTCGGCACTTCAATACGATCATGGCTGATCATCCTAAATCAGTACCCCGCTCCTGCTTTCTCCCCATATCCCTTGATTCCGTTAGCCCCAGGAACTATATCTAACTCTCTCTTGAAATCATCCAGTGAATTGGCCTCCACTGCCTTCTGCGGCAGAGAATTCCACAGATTCACAACTCTCCGGGTGAAAAACTTTGGAATCTTTGGAATATGGGAAGAAGTTGGAGCAGCTGGGGGAAAACCTACGTGGTTATAGGGAGAACAGGCGGACTCCACACAGACAGTACCCGAGGTCAGGGTTGAACCATGATCTCTGGAGCTCCAAGGCAGCTGCCCTTCAGCACTCAAACTCAGCAAAACCAATGGCAATCTCTCAGGCTGCGGCCAGACCTTTATCGTGGAATCACTAGCCTCCTTTGGGTGGAATGATCAAACAATTTTTTTCCCTTGTTTCCAGAGGGAAAAATTGTGAAGGCTTGTGCGATGCGTGTTGGAAGACGAGGGGTCACGATGGAAATGAAACTATTACAAGGTAGGTGCTATATCAAGGTGCGGTAAACAACAAGTTCCTATTGTTCAAGAAGGAACTGCAGATGCTGGAGAATCGAAGGTAGACTAAATTGCTGGAGAAACTCAGCGGGTGTGAAACTCACCCGCTGAATTTCTCCAGCAATTTTGTCTACCAACAAGTTGCTATTAGTGGGTCAGTTGATATTAACTCCATGATAATATCCTGTGGAGTATGTCCAGAGTAGGAGGTGCCATGACCTCTGCTATGTCATGGACACACAACCCAGGAACAGGCTCTTCAGCCCATTGTGTCCAAACTGACCATCAACCACCCATTTACTCTCTGCAATCCCACCCTTTCCCCTTTCATCCCCATAACCTCCCTATTTTCACCCCCTTCCCCTCAACCTTGAACCCTGGCTGATATTGCACCTATCCTTCCCCTCCCACTCGGCCCTTGTCAATCCTTTGGCCAAGTAGTTCTCAGCTCTCTCATCTTTTTGTCTCACACCTTGTGTGTGTTCATCTCTGGCATCTGTCCAATCATCTGCACATCAAATCGCCCCCTCGCCTGTGTTGACCTATGAGCTGCCATGCTTTGTCCTGCCCCTCCACTCTTCTCTCCTCACACCCCCGCAATCAGTCTGAAGAAGGGTCTCGACCCGAAACGTCATCTATCCATGTTCTCCAGGGATGCTGCCTAACCCGTTGAGTTACTCCAGCATTTTGTGTCTTTCCTTGGTAAACCAGCATCTGCAGTTCCTTGTTGCAACATCTTCACCTATTTACAGTAATCGGCACTATTCCCACTTTAGTCGCCCCTCATTCGCAGGCTCTGCCACTCACCGACATACTTGGACCAATTCACCTACCAATCCACACTTCAGTGGGATCTGGGTTCGAACCTGACTAGGGGTGCTTGTCTGTATGGAGTTTATACATTCTACCCGTGATCTACTTGGGTTTTTTCCAGGAAGCTCCGGTTTCCTCCCACACACCAAAGACGTATAGGTTTGTAGGCTAATTGGCTAGGTATAAATGGTAAATTGTCCCTAGTGTGTGAGGGATAGCATTGGGCCGAAGGGCCTGTTTCTGCACTGTATCTCTAAACTAACCCAAATAAACGAAATCTCTCCTTGTCCTGCACATCTGCCAAATATTCTGATGCATGGCACATGTGTTGGCCCATTCTGGCAATGATACTGAGCACTTGTGCCACCCCAAAGGCCAGCAAAATTATGTTTCTGCAAACTCCCTCTAACTTACAATTAGTTCTGAATGTTTCTACAGCTCCTGCTACATTCTGGTTTGTGTGGTTCCAACTCCCTGGTGTAAGGTGAGTACTACCATGTTAGGCATTTGCCCCACCTAAATCCTGACAATGCCATTTCTCAATATTGGTGACCGATTGTGAGTTGAAGTTTAATATCTAACTGAGTTAAAATTGAGCCCTCTTTGGGATTTGAAGTGCATCTTTTATTGCTTGGAATCTAAATGGAGGGCATGTGGGACAAAGTGGGCATCAGTCAGTCCCTGGAAAGCAGCACTTTTAATAACCTGAATCAGCAACTGGCCTATTTCATTGCATCGGGAAATCCATCAGTGAGAGCTGGGAGTGTATATCAGAAACTGTAAAACTCTCTGCATACGAACACTCAATCCTTTTTCCATACTCAGAAAACTGGCTCCCTTATGGTGTAATTTGTGAAAGGCACCCATATCTTCCTGGGAGAATGGCAAAATCAGGAAAATAGTTCTTAATATTTTCGCCCCTTTAATGATGATTCATCTCCCCTCAAGTACGGGCACTATGGTAGAGTTGCTGCCTTACAGCGCCAGAGACCTGGGTTCGATCCTGACCACGGGTGCTTGTCTGTATGGAGTCTGTACATTCTCCCCGTGATCTGTGTGGGTTTTCTCCGAGATCTCCGGTTTCCTCCCACACTCCAAAGGTGTACAGGTTTGTAGGTTAATTGGCTTGGTATAAATGTAAATTGTCCCAATTGTGTGTAGGATAGTGTTAGTGTGCGGGGATTGCCGGTCGGCGCAGACTCGGTGGTCTGAAGGGCCTGTTTCTGTGCTGTGTGCTCTCCCCACTCCCCTGCTGAAGTCCTGCCTCCCTGCTCTCTGCCCCTACCTCACTAATCTTTTCAACTCCTCATTGTCCCAAGGAATTGTCCCCTCTGCTTTCAAAACTGCTGCTGTCACACCAATCTTAAAGAAACCTGGTCTTGATCCCTCCTCTCTCATTAACTACCGCCCCATCTCAAACCTCCCCTTTCTTTCAAAAACCCTGGAGCGCATCGTCGCGTCACAACTTCATTCCCACCTCCTCGCGTATAACCTATTCGAACCCCTCCAATCTGGCTTTCGCCCCCTCCATAGCACAGAAACTGCTCTCCTCAAAGTCCTCAATGACCTCCTTACCTCTGCTGACTCTGGCTCCCTCAATATCCTCATCCTCCTCGACCTGAGTGCAGCCTTCGATACCGTCAACCACAACATCCTGCTCACCAGACTTAGGGACCTTGGCATTGAAGGTTCTGCACTCAGCTGGTTCCGTTCTTACCTTTCCAACCGATCCCACTTCATCTCTCTCCATAACCACACCTCTGCCACAGCCACTGTCACTCAAGGCGTTCCCCAAGGCTCCGTTCTTGGTCCCCTCCTCTTCATCATCTACATCCTCCCCCTTGGTCATATACTCCGTCACTTCAACCGGGACTTCCACTGCTATGCTGATGACACCCAGATCTATCTCAGCACCAAGTCCCCCCACCACCCCCTCTCTCCCATATCAACTCCTGCCTATCAGCCATCAAATCTTGGATGCAACTCAACTTCCTTAAATTAAACAGTAGCAAAACAGAATTTCTCCTCATTGGCTCCAAATCAACACTCACTAAAATTAACAACCCCACTCTCACTATTGATGGCACCACTGTCTCCCCATCTCCTCAGGCCCGCAACCTTGGCGTGATCTTTGATTCAACCCTCTCCCTTGAGCCTCACATCCGCCATGTTGTCAAAACATCATTTTTTCACCTCCGCAACATTGCAAAAATCAGATCGTCTCTCACACCCCCCGCTGCTGAAAGACTCATCCATGCCTTCATCTCCTCCCGACTGGACTACTGTAACTCTCTTCTTTTCGGAATCAATTCCAGCAGCATCAAACGACTCCAACTGGTCCAAAATGCAGCCGCTCGACTCATTACCCACACCAAATCCTGGCACCACATCACCCCAGTTCTCAAAGAACTACACTGGCTTCCCATTTCCCACCGGATCACCTACAAAATCCTGGTCCTCACCTACAAAGCCCTCAACAACCTGGCCCCCCCTTATCTCATTGACCTCCTCTCCCCCTACCAACCCTCACGGTCCCTCAGATCCACATCAGCCGGTCTCCTCTCCACTCCGAAATCAAACCTCTGCACCTTTGGAGGCAGAGCCTTCTCCAGGGCAGCTCCCAGGCTCTGGAATTCCCTCCCACAACCGGTCCGAAATTCTGAGTCCCTCACCATCTTCCAGTCCCGCCTCAAGACCCATCTCTTCACCTCTGCATACCCTTAGTCCCATGTTCCCCTCCCCTCTGTCTTACTGCTCTATTTTGTTTTGTTTATTCCTGACTCTCAATTGTAAAGCGACTTTGAGTCCTGAAAAGCGCTATATAAATAAAATCTATTATTATTATTATTATTATTAAACTAAACTAAACTAAACACTCCATAGATGCTGCCTCACCCGCTGAGTTTCTCCAGCATTTTTGTCTACCTTCAATTTTCCAGCATCTGCAGTTCCTTCTTAAACATGGGTTTAAATAATATTAATTCATTCATGTACCATGTGCAGGTACACACATGTGTATTTGTGTGTGTATCTCTGTGTTTGTGTGCATGCTGCATGTGTATAGCTTCCCCAGTATTTTGTAAGTGTGCGCACATCTGTTTTTTGTGTTTTCTCCCAATATGTTTTAGAGTCATAGTTATACAGCAGTAACAGGCCCTTCGGCCCATCAAGTTCACACTGGACATCAGCACCCATTCACATTACTCCTGAGTTAATCGGTTTTAAAAATTATTTTCTCATTCACATTAACTCTTTCAAGTTTCCATTATTAATTTACACACTAGAAGCATTTTACAGTGGCCAATTAATTTACACCTTGGCATGTGGGAGGAAATGGGAGCATTGTGGGATGCTCATAGGTCACAGGAAGAATGTACAACCTCAACAAGGACAGGGCCTAAGGTCAGGATTGAACATATCGAAGCTCCAAAATTGTTTATTTCCTGGGGCTGCAAACAAAAACAGGCATTAAAGTTTTCCCACTGTGGAATTCAAAGCCACGTGGATTTGAGGAAAATATCAGAAATGGGTAATTTAGCTTGAACGTTAAATTTGGCGATTTGATGCAGTACAAGCACTTTGGGATGTGAAGGGTGCTACACAAACGGAAGGTACACAAAAATGCTGGAGAAACTCAGCGGGTGCAGCTGCATCTATGGAGCGAAGGAAATAGGCAACGTTTCGGGCCGAAACCCTTCTTCAGACTGATAGGGGGTGGGGAGAAGAAAGGAAAAAAGGAAAAAGGCGGAGGAGGAGCCCGAGGGCTGGGGGATGGGAGGAGACAACCAGAGGGCTGATGAAGGGGAGGGGACAGCAAGGGCTAGCAGAGTTGGGAGAATTCAATGTTCAAGCCCCCAGGATGTAGACTGCCCAAGCGGAATATGAGGTGCATTTCCTCCAATTTACGGTGTTGCTCGCTGTGGCCATGGAGGAGACCCAGGACAGAGAGGTCAGATACGGAATGGGAGGGGGAGTTGAAGTGCTGAGCCACCGGGAGTTCAGGTTGGCTATTGCGGACCGACCGGAGGTGTTCGGCGAAACGATCGCCAAGCCTCCGCTTGGTCTCACCGATGCAGATCAGCTGGCATCTAGAGCAGCGAATGCAATAGATGAGGTTGGAGGAGATGCAGGTGAACCTCTGTCGCACCTGGAACGACTGCTTGGGTCCTTGAATGGAGTAGAGGGGGGAGGTGAAGGGACAAGTGTTGCATCTCTTGCGGTTGCATCATAAATGGAAGGCTGCCCTTTCTCACAGGTCTGGGTTCATGAATAACAACCTGGCCCTATCACGTCAACCAATTGCTTACCTAAATCGAGGTGATTCGTTTTGACAACCAATAAATGATCAGCCTGGGACCTGAATCTGAAGACGGGTCTCGACCCAAAATGTCACCTATTACTTCTCTCCAGAGATGCTGTCTGTCCCGCTGAGTTACTCCAGCTTTTTGTGTTTATCTTCAGCCTCTGACCTACCTTTACCAGAGCTTGCTTCACTCATAGTAACAGGGGCGACTATTTCCCACCCATTCTCAGCCTTTTCCTAATGAAATAGCAAGATCGTGATCAAATATATTTGTTACAGTAGTTTTAGAGTTTTGGCAGCACAGTGGTACAGCTACTGAAACTACAGCCAGTGACCCAAGTACAATCATGACTTCATAAGGTCATAAGGAATAGGAGTAGCATGAGGCCATTCGGTCCATCAAGTCTACGCCACCATTCAATCATGGCTGATCTATCTCTCCCTCCTAACCCCATTCTCCTGCCTTCTCTCCATAACCTCTGACACCCGTACTAATCAAGAATTTATCTATCGCTGCCTTAAAAATATCCACTGACTTGGTCTCCACTGCCTTCTGTGGTAAAGAATTCCACAGATTCACCACCCTCTGACTAGAGACATTTTCCTCATCTCCTTCCTAAAAGAACGTCCTTTAATACTGAGGCTACGACCTCTTGTCCTGGCCTCTCCCACTAGTGGAAGCATCCTCTCCACATGCACTCTATCCAAGTCCTTCACTATTCTGTGTGCTGTCCATGTGGGGTTTGCACGCTCTCCCTGTGGCTGTGTGGGATTTGTCCGGGTGCTACGATTTCGTCCCATATTCCAAAGAAATACAAGTTGGAGGGTTAATTGGCCATTGATAATTACTGCTTGGTGTGGGTAACAGACAAGCTGGGGAAGTTACTGGAAATATAAAGAGCATAAACTGAGATTAATGTCAGGGAATGCTTGATGGGATGAAGGGCCTGTTTCTGTGCTCTCGTACTCTCTGTCTCTGTGAACAGATTTATAAACTGGAAGTCTGAATCAGTAATCTGGAGACGTGAGTTCAAATCCAGTCATGGCATCTGGAGAATTTAATTCAATTTATATCTAAATCTGGGATTAAAAGATAGTATAAGTAATGATGACTCTAAAAAATACTGATTGTTTTAAAAATCCAGAAGGAAATCAATTAAATTTACCCATTGTGAATCGCACGTGATTCCAGACCAGGAATGATGTGGTTACTTGCCCAACCAGCATCTCAATTCACGGGCAATTAACATTGGCCAATAAATGCCCAATATTCCAGCATGCCTCTGTGCCTCAAATGGCTAAAATACAACATTGGGCCCCTTGCTTTTGAAGATAAATATCATCTTTGTTTTGCAATGAGGAATTACATACAGCCTGCTTTCACCTCAAATCTGACGAGTTACAACTATGCACACACCCAACATAACAGTCCTCTGCTGCAAGCAGGTAAATCTTACACAGAGCTTAGATTGATCTGGGGCTGTCCTGCTCTGGTGATGTATCTGATCAATAGACAGTCGTCATGAATTGAGGGGTGGACGGAGATGAAAATGATGGGAATATGAGTGTCTGTAATCAATGGGCACATTTTTCTTTTAGCCAAGACAAATGTACTGAACAGAGAGGTTTCAAAGTGTTGGTCAAAAACGTGAGGAGGTTGGTTACATGGAACATAGCACAGCACAAGGACAGGCCCTGCGGCCCACAATGTCTGTGCCGAGCATGATGCCAAGGTTATCTCAGATACAGCTGCAGATAGCCAATATCCCTCCATTCCCTGCATATCCACGTGCCTATCCAACAAGGGAGGAGGACTGACTGAACTTTGTTGCCTTCCACCACAGTGAAGAATGCCTGTGGTGGGTGTTTGTGTTAAATATTATTGTGTATTGTGTGTTCTTTTTAAGTGTATCGCTGCTGGCAAATTCATTTCATTGCACCTTTGGGTGCATGTGAGGAATAAAATTGACTTTGACTTTGTCTCTTAAATGCCACTATCAATTCTGCCTCCAAACACCACCACCCCTGACAGTACGCTCCAGTTCTGTGTAAAAGAAGTTGCCCCATTCATTTTGAGACGACACCATTCTCTGCCTGCCCATTTCTGCTTGTCTGTCGCCCTGTCCCTCTCTGCCTTTCTCTCTCTCTCTCTCTCTCTCTCTCTCCCTCTCCCTCTCCCTCTCCCTCTCCCTCTCCCTCTCCCTCCCCTCTCCCTCTCCCTCTCCCTCTCCCTCTCCCTCTCCCTCTCCCTCTCCCTCTCCCTCTCCCTCTCCCTCTCCCTCTCCCTCTCCCTCTCCCTCTCCCTCTCCCTCTCCCTCTCCCTCTCCCTCTCCCTCTCCCTCTCCCTCTCCCTCTCCCTCTCCCTCTCCCTCTCCCTCTCCCTCTCCCTCTCCCTCCCTCTCCCTCTCCTCTCCCTCTCCCTCTCCCTCTCCCTCTCCCTCTCCCTCTCCCTCTCCCTCTCCCTCTCCCTCTCCCTCTCCCTCTCCCTCTCCCTCTCCCTCTCCTCTCCCTCTCCCTCTCCCCTCTCCCTCTCTCCCCCTCTCCCTCTCCCATTATTTATTTTTCCCCTGGTCTACATCCACCCTCACGTGACCCGTGGATGTTAAGCAGGATTAAGTCAGATTCAATCACAGCTCATCCTACTGGACACGGTGTAAGCAGTCTGGGGAGAGGGGGTGGGGGACATAGTCAGCGTTGTTACTCTACATGACATACGTGGCCTCTTGCAGCAGTGGCAACGGCCCAGGACCCGGTCACGGGTTATATGACGGTACGTGAAGTCATTCCGACTACTGACAGAATTAAATGGATCTCTGGAGAGCCTGTTGACATCGGGTATGGAGACTTGCTTCAACATTGTACTATAACCTAATTTAGTCCGAGTCAAGTGCCAGTAGCTGGCTGCCAAGTGCTAACCAGGGCCTTTGAGTTTGGAATCTGTATTGGTGTTGGATGGCGTTATATTCGACTCACTACGGGTACCAGCTGCTCCTCGCCTGTGGCCAGCTGTCCAAGTGATTGGGGAGACAGAGAAAAGAATAATCGTAAAGGGAAAGGTAGGTCAACTATGAATGTGTCAGCTTGCGCCATTGTACAGGGTCTTGGTGAGACCACACCTGGAGTATTGCGTACAGTTTTGGTCTCCAAATCTGAGGAAAGACATTCTTGCTATAGAGGGAGTACAGAGAAAGTTCACCAGACTGATTCCTGGTATGTCAGGACTTTCATATGAAGAAAGATTGGATAGACTCGGCTTGTACTCGCTAGAATTTAGAAGATTGAGGGGGGATCTTATAGAAACGTACAAAATTCTTAAGGGGTTGGACAGGCTCGTGCAGGAAGATTGTTCCCGATGTTGGGGAAGTCCAGGACAAGGGGTCACAGTTTAAGGATAAGGGGGAAATCTTTTTGGACCGAGATGAGAAAAACATTTTTCACACAGAGAGTGGTGAATCTCTGGAATTCCCTGCCACAGAAGGTAGTTGAGGCCAGTTCATTGGCTATATTTAAGAGGGAGTTAGATGTGGCCCTTGTGATTAAAGGATCAGGGGGTATGGAGAGAAGGCAGGTACAGGATACTGAGTTGGATGATCAGCCATGATCATATTGAAGGCTCGAAGGGCCGAATGGCCTACTCCTGCACCTATTTTCTATGTTTCTATGTATAGCGCTGCATTAGAAGTACACGTGCTTTACACCAGAAGTGGCAGATTTATCACTCGAGCCATTGGTTCCCCTTACACTTCCAATGCTCTTTCCCACTCACCATTCTGCCCCAACAAGTTATGTGTTGTTAAATCAGTGTTCTGTCTAGGCTCCTGAGTCTGGAGTTTTTCCCTCAGTGCGAATTGTGTTAATTTACTAGTTTTGGTACCAGAACAGTAATCCAACAAACTAGACCGGTGATCAGGAGACTTGGGATCAAGTCCCAGCTCTGCAGCAGAGGAACTTGAATGCAGTTAATTAAATACGTCTGGAAAATGAAGCTTTTATAAATCATCTTGTTCCATTGTTTCCCCTTTGGGAAAGATCCCTTGACCCACATCATTTGTGACTGGCTCTTAACTCAATCCGCAGTTTTACATCCCGTGAATGAATTTAAAAATATGTGACTACTGACAGGAAACGCTTTATAGGTTCCCAGTGTGAATTGGTGCAGAGGTGATGAAATTTTGAATCATTCAGTGGAAGGCACAGTAGGAACCAGTTTGAGATATCTCAATCTTGCACCGGCTTTCCAACCAGTTCGGAGACAATAGACAATAGACAATAGGTACAGGAGTAGGCCATACGGCCCTTCGAGCCAGCACCGCCATTCAATGTGATCATGGCTGATCATCCACAATCAGTACCCCATTCCTGCCTTCTCCCCATATCCCGTGACTCCGCTATCTTCAAGAGCCCTATCTAGCTCTCTCTTGAAAGTTTCCAGAGACCTGCCTCCACTGAGGCAGAAGATTCCACAGACTCACAACTCTCTGTGTGAAAAAGTGTTTCCTCATCTCCGTTCTAAATAGCTTACTCCTTATTCTTAAACTGTGGCCCCTGGTTCTGGACTCCCCCAACATCGGGAACATGTTTCCTGCCTCCAGCGTGTCCAAACCCTTAATAATCTTATATGTTTCAATGAGATCCCCACTAGCAGTTGAGCTAAAGGCAAAAAAGTACAGCATGATCAGATACCTAAACTCGTGCTTTTTTCACTAGGAGATGAAAATATAACAGATTCGCAACCTAGGAATGCCATCTGCACCTCTGGAGCATCACATAGTGGTCAGTGTGGATTTACTTATGTTGACATAAATTTGTCTAAAGTTAAAATTAAATAAAAAAGATATTCTGCTCTCTATCCACCTTGGATATAAGGATGTAATTGGAATCTCCTGGAAACACCAAGGGCTTTAAATGGGGTAGCCCATGATATCATCAGCACAGTCACTGCTGTAAAGGGCCTGTCCCACTTGGGCGACCTAATTGGCGAGTTCTGGCGAGTTTGCCCTCGACTCATACTCGCAGCATGGTCGACACGAGGTCGTAGGAGGTCTTTGTAACTCTCCTTCATGCTCGAGAGTAGTCCCCGTGTACTCGAGGCCTCAGCTAGGTCCCGGCGTATTTTTCAGCATGTTGAAAACTTCCCACGACTAAAAAAAGGTCGCCATGGAAAAAATTGATACTTTTTTTACTCGTAGGTTTAGTCGTAGTAGGTCGTAGTAGGTCGGCATGTTAGTCGTAGGTAATCGAGGGTAGTCGAAGGTAGTCTTAGATAGTCTTCATCATAGTCGAAGGGAGGTCGAGGGAGATCGAAGGAGGTCGTCCAATTTTCCCGAAGTTAGTCGTAGCTAGTCAGAGCTAGTCGAAGCTGGTCTTCAACATAGTCGAAGGAGTTCTTCAACATGACATTTTTTCAAACTCTCCTAAACTATTCTAAACGCGCCAATTAGGTCGCCCATGTGGGACAGCCCCTTAAGAAACATGGCAGCCAGGGAACAAAACAAAGTGAACATTTAGATTTGAGCAAGGTTTCCTGAAATTAAGTATTTATCAACAAATCGTGATGGGAAATCTTAAAGTTCATTTTTTCCCTGTGCTTAAAAACCTTGACTTGTGAAGTATGCACTTTACCACTGTTTTCTTTGCAAGGAATTATTGGAAAAGGAAGAAATTTGTCCTTTGTCAAATGCATTAAACTCACACTGTGACGATGGCTGCGCGTTGCGTGCCACAAGAAATCTGATTTTCGGAAACGAGAACAATGGCCATGCGCTCCCTCGTCAAAGATATAGCCCATGTTGCCATGAACAATCCTGTAGCCCGGTGTGCCTTCCTTCATACAGACTTGCGATTCTTTCTCATCGCACTGCTAGTTGTTATCTTGGTGTGTGGGATGTCACCTGCTATCATTTAGATTGGGTGATGGAGAAGCAGTGGGGAATTGCCACTGAAGGCCACAGTAAATGCAGAAAAAACAATACCTTCTCCTGAGTGCAATTGCTAAGCAATTGTTGGCTAAAATTATGGATGGAGCAATCTTACGCTGTGTCAATTCAAATCTGTGTAAAAGTTTTCTTGTATAAGCTTGCATTTATGTGCATCTGTGTGTTGGAATGTATATCATGTTTAGTTGTGTGCATTTGTGTAAATCATATTTATGTGTAGTTTTGTGTTTGCATCTGTGTATTATTTTGTGTTTAAATGTTTGTATTTACTTAGTAATTTACTTTTATTTGTATTTATTTAATATGATTACTACGAACAGGTATACACATGTGTATACTATATATATGTGCATATGTCACATCATATGTACCTCTGTATCATATGCACAACAGCATCTGCACATCATGGTAAAATGTGCGTCTGTCTATCATATTAATTTGCCTGAGTGAGTGCATATATACTAAATTATAATCGGGTGTGTGTAAGAAGGAACTGCAGATGCCGCTTTATACTGAAGATAGACACAAAATGCTGGAGTAACTCAGCGGGTCAGGTAGCATTTCTGGAGAAAAGGAATAGGTGACGTTTCGGGTCAAAACCCTTCAACAGACTCTTGTATATGTCTGCATGTGTGCTCATTGAGCTTCTCACGCTGCTGGGCTTAGCGGGAATAATCATATCTTCTTGCAAGGGTCTAAAATGCAATCGGTCTGAATAGGTCTCGGTCTATTCTCAACTCTTCATACCATCTGTTTCTTATGACCCGCAAAATTTTAGACTGTAACATAGATTGCAACTCCATTTAACACATTGACAATGTCCATCAGTAATATGTTTCTTGGAACTTCCAGGTTGGAGAGCTGATGTTTCTCAAGGTGGGAAGGTGATCGTGGTCTGGCCGCTCCTCTTGCCTGCCCTTCGTTTGTGATAGGATTGGATTTACATGGAATGGCGCAGAATACAAAAGTCATGACTTTCTACATGGAGCTGAGGACCGGTCACTCCAGGAATTGTGTCCAAATGCCTTCAGAATCTCCGGGACGGGGCTACCTGAACACAGCTCAGTACGAAGCCCCCAGCCGGTCACCATGCCAATCCTCCTCCGCCAATTCACTGACCCCCCGGCCCCACATGCAGAGACGCAGCCTGCAGCCAGAAGCCAGAGTCGACTTCTTGGGCTTGCCTGGCCGAGAGAAGATCGGGTCCTCGCTTGTCCGCACTCGATCGGAGACCAACCCCTTTCGGGAAACGATCGCCAGCAGCCCAGGGAGGTCCACTGCTCCCACCTCCCCGGTGGGAGTCAGAACTCGCTCCTTCTGCCCCTCTACCTTGGAGAATACAGTAAGAAAGGCGAACTTCAATACTGGAGGTAAAAGCTCGGTCGTTACTTTCAGCTACATCGAAAAGGCCAAGGTGAAGACCATCGTTAATCCTTTCAGCACATCGGTGGTTTCTCAAGAAGCAAAACGTCTTTCCACAGCGCAATTTCCGTCAGCTGGATATAGAAGCCCACAAACTGGGCACAAAGCATTGTCGAGTTTTGTATCAAAACTGCCTCAGATGGGAAGTCTAGACATGGTGACTGTGGGAGCCTCGAGCAGGCCATCAGATGGGTTGGTGGCCGGCCAATGCTTGGTTGACAGTGTTAGTACAAAGTGCCCTGATGCTCAAGATTCCCACATTGGCCTCCAAAATGGGAACAAGATAGACCACTTGTTCACATCAGAACCATCACAGACCAGTAGTCAGGACCTGGGAACAAACCCAACGACTGCATCCACTTTCAATGAAACATCCAACAATAATATCGACTTATCTAATCACAGCTCAGAGCCATCAATTGAAATGGAGAGTCCAAACAGCCCTGGCTTCAAACAGGTACTTTCCAGAATGATATGCACTTGATTAAGTCTTGACAATTAGATTACAAATGTGCGGTTGGACTATTACATTCTCCTGGGTTGAGTGCTTGGATTACTTGGTTGTGGGAAGAATGGATAAGCAGATATGGGTTCTTCTAGATAGATACAAAATGCTGGAGTAACTCAGCGAGACAGGCAGCATCAATGGAGAGAAGGAATGGGTGACGTTTCGGGTCGACCCGAAACGTCACCCATTGCTTCTCTCCATTGATGCTGCCTGTCCCGCTGAGTTACTCCAGCATTTTGTATCTATCTTTGGTTTAAACCAGCATCTGCAGTTCCCTCCTACACATGGTTCCTTCTAGGTTGCACAGACTGTGTAGTTACTCTTTATCCCATACAGAATTTCCAGAGTTATTACATTGCACTTCAAATAATGGGTAAAACTGGTATTGGCATCAAGGTCAAATTCAAGTGTAAATGTGTTTAAACAGGGGTGAGGGGGTACAGTGCTGGCACTGAAATGGTGTCCATTGAACTTCTGGCACTGAAATGGTGCTGTGGGTAGTGATAAAGAGCTCTGGCTAAGGATTTGATAGAAGGGCCACCATACACTGCCTGGGGGGTGGCTATACACTCTTTGGTCCCCACGACAAACTCTGCACTCGCCATTGACCCCATCCTCCTCCCACAGAGTAATTCAGATTGTTCACAAACTTTGCTTCCATTTTGACCTTCCTGCATGTTAATCTCCATAACAGAGCTTCTTAGTTTAGTTTAGAGATACAGCACGGAAACAAGCCCTTCGGCCCACCGAGTCCGCACCGACCAGTGATCCCTGCACACTAACACCATCCTACACACACTCGGGAAAATTTCACAATTTTACCAAGCCAATTGACCTACAAACCTGTTTAAGAAGGAACTGCAGATGCTGGAAAATCGAAGGTAGACAAATATGCTGGAGAAACTCAGCGGGTGAGGCAGCATCTATGGAGCGATGGAAATAGGCGACGTTTCGGGAAACCCGAAACGTCGCCTATTTCCATCGCTCCATAGATGCTGCCTCACCCGCTGAGTTTCTCCAGCATTTTTGTCAACCTACAAACCTGTAGGTCTTTGGAGTGTGGGAGGAAACCGGAGCTCTCGGAGAAAACCCATGCGGATGATGAGGAGAGCGTACAAACTCCGTACAGACAGCACCTGTAGTCAGCATCGAACCAGGGTATCTGGTGCTATAAGGCAGCAACTCTACCGCTGCGCCACAGGGCCGCCCTAGACTGTCAACCGAGCTTGGTTCTTGCCACTGCTGCCCTTGCCCTTGCCGTTCATCTTCAGATCGCCACCCAGTGCAGATTCCTCACCACCAGCCTCTCTCTCCATTCTATTGGAATTTCAGCGAGGGGACTAATTAACCACTGAAGAGCGGGTAAGAAATGATCGAACGAAAAGCTTCAAAGTCATAGTGCACAAAAGCAGACCTTTTGACCCGTCCCGTCTGTGCCGACCATCAAGCACCCATTTATATTAATCCCTTTTATTCTCTCCATATATCCATCAACTTCCCGCAGATGTTAAACCTGCCCAGGTGAGTATGACATAGAGCCTGATGTCACAGTCTGCAGACCCAGCATTCATATAGTGAGTGAGATGCAATGTATCTCAGCAGGCCAGGCAGCATCTCTGGAGGAAAAGGATGGCTGACGTTTCGGGTCAGGACCCTTCTACAGTCTCCCGAAGTCTGAAGAAAGGTCCCAACACGAGGTGTCACCCATCCTTTTCTTCCAGAGATGCTGCCTGACCCGCTGAGTTACTCCAGCACTTTCTGTCTGTCTTCGGTATAAACCAGCATCTGCAGTTCCTTTCTGCACACCATTCACCTGGACTGTGGGGCAGATTAGGCGAGTGTCTTGGAATCGATCCAGGTTGCTTGTGGTGATTGGGGTCCCAAGCGTTAAGTGTGTCTATTGACTGGCACTTGTCCAGCTCATTCAGAGGCTGAGTGTTACTGAGACTATTAAAGACAGCTGAGTCTCCAGCAGTGAATTGCCCTTTGTTGTACATGCGTGCGGAATGACAGGAGCGTGTAAACAGGACCGGCAGAAGTCGCCCGCGCTGATCCAGATGCTGGGAGATAGAGAGTGCAGTGTTTATGCTCCACACGACCCCTCTCTCACACTGCCACATCTAACAACCATTACATTCTATTCCATTATGGGGAAGGCCTGTTTTACTATTCAAACCACTTCAGAGAGCCACTCATGCCGCCATTATTTTGGCTCGGTTTTTCTTTTTGCCTTTGTTTGTTTTGAAGTACAGTCTGGTTTGCTCGTCACGTCGCACAGCCTCGCCATTAGAAACACGATACCCGAACTTTGAACGCCGCAATATCCTAACTCCCATAGTAGGTCAACCAGTCTCAACCAATTGGAGATGCTCCCTTTATTCCCTGCAATTTCCTCCCCCACCTTCCCCCCTACCTGTAGATTGATGATGCTTGTGATCCAATCACACATAAGCCAGCATCACTAACTTCACCCCACTATAACACTTATACTAACACTCGTTCCTTATACTTATACTGAAACTTAGCAGCGTTGAGGACGATAGGTTGTCGGTACATCCTAGCTGCTCAGACTGCTGAATCCCTCTATCCCTGATCTAATGAGGAGCCCATATCTGAAACATCAACTTTCTACTGTTTGACCTGCCACATATTTCCAGCTTTATCTCAGATTTCATCTGTGGTGTCACTGACTTCCCTTCGATGTAATTCAAGACTAAATTCCATGTGTGCAGCCTGTTAACCATCTGGGAATTACAGACAGCACTTTCTGGATTGCTACAGCATCTTCATTCCCAAACAGGGGGAGACTTTAAGTTGATATCTGTTTGGTGGAGTAACCCTGGCGAATGCTCGTTGTTCTGCCAACATTGCAGTTGTATTTGTACAATTCACTGGTTCCTTCTTCATATTAGACAATAGACAATAGGTGCAGGAGTAGGCCATTCGGCCCTTCGAGCCAGCACCGCCATTCAATGTGATCATGGCTGATCACCCTCAACCAGTACCCCGTTCCTGCCTTCTCCCCATATCCCCTGACTCCGCTATTTTTAAGAGCCCTATCTAACTCTCTCTTGAAAGCATCCAGAGAATTGGCCTCGACTACTGCCTGCTGAAGCAGAGAATTCCACAGATTCACAACTCTCTGGGTGAAAAAGTTTTTCCTCGTCTCCGTTCTAAATGGCCTACCCCTAATTCTTAAACTGTGGCCCCTGGTTGTGGTCAGGACATTCCTCTCACTGTGGCATTCTCCACAGAGGTGGACAGATCTCTGACCAGTCCCATGCCACATGAAGTGGCCACTGGACAGTAGGTGGTTACATGAAGCAATTCTTAAAGTGGTACCGATCGATTTGACATAAGCTGCATGTCTTTTTTGATTAAAAGCAAGCATAAAAATCATACCCAGAATAATTGCCTAATTGTTATTTGCGTCACTGAAAATAAGACACAGCTTCACAAACTATCGAGTTGGACCAGAAGCTATTTTCAGTGCTTACCTCAGACTCTGGGCGATAACCAAGCAATGCCAATGGTCTATTTATAGATTCTCCTGAACTGACCTCATGAGCAGACTAGCACTCTCTTCGTTCACTGACGTAGACACAGGGTATCACGTTAACACAATGCGGTAAAACTCCGATAATCCGCTATCCAATTAAAAAAAATCTGCCACATTCCACAGGTTGAAACTTTGAGGCCCCTGTTACACCAAATCCCTTGAAACTTACCAGGTTTACTGGAAACAATATTATTCTACTGTTTAACTGCTTGAAAAAATAAATTAAGAGTGGGTTGGAGTATTAATTTTGATACAGCGCGGAAACAGGCCTTTCGGCCCACCGGGTCCGCGCCGACCAGCGATCCCCGCACATTAACACTATCCTACACCCACAAGGGACAATTTTTACATTTACCAAGCCAATTAACCTACCTACATATCTGTACGTCTTTGGAGTGTGGGAGGAAACCGAAGATCTCGGAGAAAACCCACGCAGGTCACGGGGAGAACGTACAAACTCCGTACAGACAGCACCCGTAGTCAGGATCGAACCCGGGTCTCCGGCGCTGCATTCGCTGTAAGGCGGCAACTCTACCCTACGCCACCGAAATAATATCCAAGAGTTGAATAAATCTTTCTGTCTAGCGCCACCAAAGTTGTGAGCTTGGAGGGCCTTGTGGGGCTTGGAGGGCCCAAGGGACTGCGGAAGCATGAATCTTGAGCAGAAAAATCCCAAGTTGCTGGAGGAACTAAACGGGTCATGTAACAACTGTGGACAGATGATGTTTCAGGCCGGGACCCTTCTTTATGTAGTAGTAGGGGGAAGAATGCTGGAAAAAAGAAGTGGGTGCAGGACAAAACCTGGCAAGTGACAGGTTGATGCAGGTGAAGGAGGTTATAGGAGTCACCGTGACTTGTCACATGCGACAATAAAGTATTCATTCATTTGTTGGCCGATGGATGGTGTTGGACTATTGCAGCCTTGCAGCATTTATTCATCTCAATCAAACCTTCAATTGAATTGCATGCCCAATACAAACAATGTTTCAAGACATAAAAGACTACAGATGCTGGAACACAAACAGCTGGAGGAACTCAGTGAGTCAGGGGCATCTGTGGAGGGAAATTGACAGATGACATTTCTGAAAAAGGGCCCTGACCTAAAATGACATCTGTCCATTATCCTCTGCAGAAGAGCCTCGACTCGAAATGTCATCCATTCCTTCTCTCCAGAGACGCTGCCTGTCCCACTGAGTTACTCCAGCATTTTGTGTCTATCCTTGGTGTAAACCAGCATCTGCAGTTCCATCCTACACATCCTGTTTATCAGCATGAATGTTTGGTTTGAAGGTTCTGGTGCGTGACTTGTACCTTCAACCCTATCACCAAAGGAAAGGAGTGTTGCCCATGGAGTCACAGCTAACACTTGGGATGTGTGATTTATGATGTGGATTTCCAGCTATGGGTTAATGATTGTGGAAAAGATGAGGAATTTGCACTATTCATCTTCTCTGTAATGGCAAGTCCCCTGCCTCAATCAGTATCTCATCAATCCCCATTCCAATCAACTCTTCCAATTCTGCCCCCTTTTACCATTTCCGCAATAAATAATTCCAGCTGTCAATGCTCTAAGTTCTGAAATGTCCAATGCTCCTTCACCTCCCTATCTTCCTTTAATACCCACCTTTAGTTTAGTATATTGTCACGTGTACTGGGGTACGGCGAAAAGCTTTTTGTTGCATGCTATTCAATCAGCGAAAAGACTATTCACGATTACAATCGAGCCGTCCACAATTTAAAGTTACAGGATAAGGGGAATAATGTTTAATGCAAAGTCCAGTAAGGTCCGATTTAAAGATAGTCCGAGGGTCTCCAATGTGGTAGGTGGTAGTTCAGGACCGCTCTTTAGTTGTTGGTAGGATGATTTAGTTGCCTGATAACAGCTGGATAGAAACTGTCCCTGAATCTGGAGGTGTGTGTTTTCACACTTCTGTACCTCTTGACCGTACAGATGGACACCAACCGCTCCACATATTGGATGTTGAGTCTCACTGAACAATGAACGCATTTTGTTTTTTAAGGCCTACTCTTGTACATGGGCCAGGGAACACTCCGAGCGGGCTCAGAAGATTGCAAAAGCCAGACGAGAATTCTTCTATGGAACCTCAGAACCGCAGGCCCCAGAAGATAAAGGTAAATGTCGAATCCATCTTGGACATGCTGAAAAGATGTCACTAGCCATTGGCAGTCACATTGATGCTGTCATGGGTAGATTTGTGGAAACTGCTTTCATATTTCCTCAGGACCTAAAACGAGGCCATTCAGTCCATCGAGTCTGCACCGGCTCACAGAGTATTGCCATTCCATGGCCAATTATCCCCTGCCACCTATTCTCTGTACATTCCTAACAACTTCATATTCTACAACCCATCTAAACACAAGGAGCAATTTAGAGTGACCTATTAAATTATAAATCCACGTTAGTGTGGGACGTAGGAGGAAAATGGAGAATCCACGTCATCTCAGAGAGAACGTGCAAACTACACACTGACAGCATCGGAGGTCCAGATTTAACCCCGGTCACTGGAGCTGTGAGGCAGCAACTCTACTGGCTGCACTGCAATCACCCAATGTTAAGAATGTGTTGATGAAAATGGCCTTTGATAGCTTGGATTGACTGATAAACTGTGAGCTTCAATTGCAAATTCTGGTGTCTTTGCCGTTTCCTAAAATTGCTCAACAAGGTGAAGTAAAGTCTGAGCAATGAGATAAAGATTCCCAATGGGTTTCTTAAACAGGTATGTTCTATAGAGGCTCTGCTATATTCCAATGACATGCAGGATAATGGTGTGTGATAGCAATAGATTGCAGAGAGATGATGAGAAACTTGGGGGAATAAAACATGAGATGAGTGTAAATGGGTGATTGATGATAAGTGTAAACTCAGCGGGCCAAAGATCCAGTGTCAATAGTGAATCTATCTTTGGTTCTTTGCACAATTGATCCCCATAATCCTTTGATATATTACAGTTCTGTTCTTATTCCCAGTGGTATTTGGTGCTGTCAGAGCTATGAAGCAAATAAATGCAAGTAAAACAGAGACATGAGAAACTACATGCTGGAGCCTTGAGCGAAACACAAAGTGCTGGCGGAACTCAGCGGTTCAGGTAGCATCAGTGGCAGGAATGGACAGGGTCTAAAGAAGGGACCTAATGTAGATTGATGATGGATGAGAGGGCTTGAAGCGTATCATCATTGGCAGTATGCGTGGCCAGGAGGCGCAGTTGCTTACTGGAGATGAGATCGACACCGAGAACCGTGAAATTCTCCCGTTCATGGGGGTGATGTTCGCAAGATGCTCGAGGTGCACGAGAGAGTGTGTCTGCGACATGCATGTCCCTACCCTTTGTGTAGGTAATACAGAAGTCGTACCGCTGCAGCTGCTTCATCATGCGCTGCAAGCGAGCTGGCGCGGCATGGATGGGCTTGTTCAGGATTGTCACCAGTGGTTGGTGGTCCGTCTCGACCGGGAACGTGTTGCCATGGACGAAGTCGTGTAATTTGGAGCAGGCAAAGACGACAGCCAGCAGTTCCTTTTCGATTTGCGCGTAGTGCTGCTCCGTGTCGGTCATTGTGCGAGAGGCATACGCGACAGGTAGTAGGGTGCCATCATCAGACGGTTGCAAGCAGGCTGCGCCGAGCCAGAATTTCGAGGCATCGCAGGTGATCGCCACCGGACGTTTCAGGTCGAAAAAAGTCAGGGTCGGTGCACTGGTCAGTTTGGATTTTAGAACATCAAAGGCATCCTGGTGTTGCTGGAACCATGACCATGCAGTGTCCTTTTTGGTCAGCTGCCACAGTGTGGAGCTTAGTTTGCTGAGGTTCGGTATGAACTTTAATTAAAAAATTTTTTTTTTTTAAATGACACCATGTAAATCGACACCGGAGACAGTATATGATTAAAACACATCTTTAATCAGCACTGTAACTTGGCAGCATCTAAAGACAAGGTGTTGTCAGTTCATCCTAGCTGACGGTGCTGGGAATAGGCGTTAGTATAGTGTTATGGTGGGGTGGAGTTAGTGATCGGTTCACATGCATCATTAATCTACACCTAACCTAAAACGTTGACTGCCCATTCTCTCCCCAGATCCTGCCTGACCTGCTGAGTTCCTTCAGCATTTGGTGTAAATGCAATCAATATTTCTTGTTATGATAAACTCAAATGGGTCCACTCCTTTCTCTTAATAACAAAAACCCCTGTCCCACGGTACGAGTTCATTCCAAGAGCTCTCCCGAGTTTGCCCTGATTCGAACTCGGAGATTTACGGTATTGGCCACTCGTCGGTACTCGGGGCTCTCGTGGACATTTTTCATCATGTTGAAAAATCTTCACGAGTCTTCCCGTGCTTACCTGCCATTAGCGAGTCTTCCCGAGTACCTGCCGTTAGCGCTAAGAGACGTCCCTGAGCTCCGGCGTACCCGCTACGTTCATTCTCCGTGCTTACCACGAGTTTGATTTTTTTAAAACTCGGGAGAGCTCTTGGAATGAGCTCGTACCGTGGGACAGGGCTTAAAGGCTAGTGCTTGTTGCCACATTGTGTTCAAACATACAGTAGCTATTCAAAGTGTTTTCAGTTCCAATGCATAGAGGTGGATTTAGTTGTGTTCTTGAATGGGGGCTGAGGAGTTGGTGCCTAACACTCTGTTTTCTCCTTACAGCTGAATCGCAGATCCAGCAGACATTAGCAAATCCACACGCCGTTGACGATAATGAAACAGTGCGGAATGAGTGGAACGAGGTGTCCAACGATGGAACATCTGGGACTTGGAAGCCTGTCAATCGCGGCTTGAGGGAGGAGGCCAATGGTCCAAAGGTCTCTCCTTTGCCAAATGGGAATTCCACGAATTGCAAACCAGGAGATGCATCCAGAAGGACCAAGTTCTCGGAGACAGACCTGGACGCGGTGCCAGTCAGACGCTACCAGGAAACCAATCTAGATGAGGTCATGGCTGAAGCCAACATGGACAGCCCAGAGAAGTGCCAGAGTCTGCAACACCCTGGTTCAACAGTAGGATGTGATGTCCAGGTGGACTCTCATTCCATTTCTCCCGGGTTGTCCATGCCAGATGGGAACGCTGGGAGTGGAGGAGAGAGTGGAGAGGAAGAGTCCAAAGCCCCAGACGATGAAGTATTCTACGAGACCTCGTCTGCTGCTGCTGACAGGTAATGTGTATCCAGCGGGGCAAGTGTCAGAGATGGTGCCCCACCATAAAGGTCAAGACCAACAACCAACCTTTAAATCCAACTGTGGAGGAAGGAACTGCAGATGCTGGTTTAAACCGAAGATAGGCACAAAATGTTGGAGTAACTCAGCGGGTCAGACAGCATCTCTGAAGTGATACCCCTTGACTCTCAGTCTGAAGTAGGGTCTCGAGCCGAAACGTCATCTATTCCTTTTATCCAGAGATGCTGTCTGACCCGCTGAGTTACTCCAGTTTTTTGTGTCTGTCTTCAAATTCTACTCACTGAGATACTTGAGAGGCAATCAATTCATATGTGGTGTTACCTCCTCATGCATCGGCATGTAAATCCAGCTCGGTTGACAAACCTATTGTTGAAAGAATTAAATATGGTTGATCATTAATGGGTCCAAGCTGAAATCTTTGAGTGAATTATGAGCTAACTATGCTTGGGACAGCTGGAACTTGCCTCATTCAGGATTGTCTTGATGTCAGAGAGAGCCAGTGATGGCTGTAGAAGTAGTCCATCAGTTCCTTTTATTATTTAAGACAGGGAGCAGTTCAGTCGTCACCGACCTGAAACATTGACTCAGTTTCTCTTCCAACTAATGCAGTCTGATCTGCTGAGTATTTCACACCCATTCTGTCTTGTGTCTGAGCAGTTAAGGAGACAAAAAGGTCAAAGCACATGCCTGAAATGTATTCCCAGCTATTACCAAGATAGATAATGTAATGGCTTCCTGCTGTCAATGAGCTGCCCTTTAGCCCATTGCAACCTGCCCACTCTATTACACACAAGCCCTGTTATTATGCCTTTATGGCATTGGGTGGCAGGGTGGCTGTCCACGATAATGTGTTGAATATGAGTAATAGAGAGATTGTGTTACAGAGAGATTAATAAGCATTACAGTACAGCAATGGTTTTGCAATTATCCTGGATGGCAAACCAATCCACAATGTTTCAGAAGCTGAACATTGCGCGGTGTAATAATGATAATCTCACCCCAGTGTTCTTCTGTGGTCCATCACTATCCAGTGGAATAGTTCTTTTTTTTATTTATTTTTTATTTTTATTTATTAGAAGTACATTACATTACAACCACATACATTAATACTCGTCATTTATATCTTCTTACAATTAATGTACTCCCTTTATTTTTTTTTACACTAGAGAAAGAAAAGATTGAAAGAGAGAAGAAAGTGAAGGAAAAAGTGCAAGTGTAGAAAAGTGTAGAAAATGTAACAACAAAAAAGGACGAAGACCCTATAAGAGCGAAATTAAAAACAAAAAGAAAAAGAGTTAAGAAATAGGCCCTAAGAAAAGAGAAAGAGAAAAAAAGAGAAACAAATGTTTTTTTTTTTGAGCATCACGTAAATAGGACATACCAACTCTTCAACTATCATCCCCCCTTACCCGACCTCAATTTTTTATTTTTTTTAAAGTACTTTTGCACCCAGTGGAATAGTTCAATGGTAGTAGCTGCAGATGCTGGTTTTCACAAAAGGACACAAAGTGCTGGAGTAACTAAGCGGGTCAGGACGCATCTCTGGAGGGAAATGTTCAACGGCGATCTATAACAGTGACATCCTGACACTGAACTAGTGGGGGTGACCAAACAGTGCTGCAGGGTATAAATAGACCTCTCCATCTTCAGGTTTCCTGCTCTTGCTTTCCGTCAGTATCAGAATGACCATTTCTCCGGTCATCTACTGGTTATTTTAGCTCAGTTCCCCACCCATTGGTACGGTCTGGTATGCTGTCAGCGACACATAAGACAGACAAAGGAATGTAATCTGCCTCTGGGCTCACCCAATCAGAGATTTTCCTTTGACCTAAGCATCCCTCCAGTTCCTTTATCTGCAATTTAAAGCTAATTTGTTTCTGTCTCCTCCAGTTATAATAAAACCACAGAGGGCAGGCAGGTTCCTGCTCATTTGGGATCAGATGAGATTTTGCTGAGTTTCCATTGAACAGAATGGAAATCTATTTCCCACACTCACTATAAACACACTGGCTTCTATTCCCCGCTCCCATTAAACTCATCAAGTACTCCATCAGTCTGAAGAAAGGTCTCGACCCGAAACATCACCCATTCCTTCTCTCCAGGGATGCTGCCTGTCCCGCTGAGTTACTCCAGCATTTTGTGTCTATCTTCGATTTAAACCCACATCTGCACTCTCCTACACATTTTGAGTACTCCTTCATGTTCCCTTAAAGCTTGTGCTCCTTTATGTCCACCACCCTCATTAAAGTCACCGGGTTAACATTCTCGCAATCTCTTTAAATTCTTCTTTCCAACGTTCCCTTTAAACTTACAGGAGCCCCGTCTCGCCCGCTGAGTTTCTCCAGCACTTTTGTCTACCTTCGATTTTCCAGCATCTGCAGTTCCTTCTTAAACATGGCCTTTTGCCAGCTCGCTCGTTAAACACATTGGGTTCACTGGAAAACTGGTAATGCTACTGTGTTGCACTAAAAAATGAATTAAAGGTGTGTTGGAGTATTAAAATTGGTAATATCCAATAGTCCGGAAAACGTGATTGTTCTGTACCACTAGAGGGTGCTGGATTATCGGAGTTTTAGTGGTCCCTCTGCTGGACGTTATTTGCATTGCAATGTGCATAATATGGTTAATGCATTGATGGCAGCAAATGCTGGAAACATTCCTCTGGTCAAGCAGCACCAGAGGAGTGAGAAACAAAGTTAATATTTCAGGCAAAAGTTCCTCCATTAAACCCATCCTGAATTGCTGGGAGTTTCCAGTATTGTCCATTTTATTTCACATTTCCAGCATCTGACTTTATTTTATTTTCAACGAGGTTTGCAAGTTGGATTGGGGGGCAAACGGTTATTTCTTTCTACATCATTTGATGCAGGCATTGCTGGCAAAACCAGTATCTATTGCCTGCCTCAAACTCGCCTTGAGAATGTGTTTGCTTGAATTGCTGCAGTCCAGCCAGTGAAGGTAGTCCCACAGAACCAAATCCCAGAGGGATTTTTAAAGACATTTGGACAGGTACATGGATAGGAAAGGTTTCCCGGTGGCTCAGCACTTCAACTCCCCCTCCCATTCTGTATCTGACCTCTCTGTCCTGGGTCTCCTCTATGGCCACAGCGAGCAACACCGTAAATTGGAGGAAATGCACCTCATATTCCGCTTGGGCAGTCTACATCCTGGGGGCTTGAACATTGAATTCTCCCAATTCTGCTAGCCCTTGCTGTCCCCTCCCCTTCATCAGCCCTCTGGTTGTCTCCTCCCCTCCCCCAGCCCTCAGGCTCCTCCTCCGCCTTTTTCCTTTTTTCCTTTCTTCTCCCCACCCCCTATCAGTCTGAGGAAGGGTTTCGGCCCGAAACGTTGCCTATTTCCTTCACTCCATAGATGCTGCTGCACCCGCTGAGTTTCTCCAGCATTTTTGTGTACCTAGGAAAGGTTTAATGTATATACGCCAAATGCAGGCAGGTAGGACTAGGATGGATGGGGCATCTTGGTCACTATGAGCAGATTGAGCCGAATGGCCTGTTTCCATGCTGTACGACTGTGGTTAGATCCCACGACAAGGAAGGATCTGCAAGGTGTTTCCAGAAATTCCTCACTGTTAAATAGGGGCCATTCAGCCCATTAAGTCTATGCCAGCTCACGGGGCATTCCCATCAATCCCATTCCCCGCTTATAGACACAGAATGCTGGAGTAACTCAGCGGCACAGACAGCATCTCTGGAGAGAAGGAATGGATGATGTTTTATGGTTCGAGACCCTTCTTCAGAACCTGGGGTGAAGACCTTGGACATCTAGCAGCATCTCTGGACAGCAGGAATAGGTTATGTTTCGGGTGGAGACCTTTCTTCAGACTGAACTTTGTTTATGGCTCAAGATTCCAGCATCTGCAGTTTCTTGTATCTCACAAGACTCCTCTCTATTATCTCGTGGTTCTGTTAATTATCCCAAACCTGAGAGATTTGGACACTCACTCTCCTGCCGTAGAGGGACCTTCGAGAACATTGGACTTTGTCTGTGGAAATGACGTGCTAAAATGTTTTCAACTATTTTCTGCTCTCTGTATCTTCCCTTTTGCTCTATCTGTTGTACTTGAGTTTGATTTGATTGATGTGATATACCTGATCTGCTGGGAGAGTATTCAAAGTAACAATTTTCACCGTACCTTGGTACATGTGACAATAATAAGCCTGAACCTAATGGGCCTGTCCCACTTAGGCGATTTTTTAGGCGACTGCCGACGAATACGACAATGGAATTCAACAAAGTCAGCACTGGCGACAACCTCCGTCACCTGGTGACACCCTACGACATCCTGGCGAAAACCTACGTTAACCTGGCGACAACCTATGACAGCACGTACGTCAAGCTACGCTCATTGGCGTCAAACCCACGGTCGCCACTGTCGGCGAAAATTTTTCAACATGTTGAAAATCCAGCAGTGACCAGAAAGACGCTACGACTCTTTGGGCGACTGAGGAGACGACTCACAACCATGCAGGCGACACCCCAGCGACCATGTGGCGACAGCCTAGTCGCCTAAAAAATCGCCTTAAGTGGGACAGGCCCATTCAGCTCCTGTAATGTGCCAAGGCCTTCACCCCAGTTTGTAGAGCAGCTCCCTCTACTGGCAGGAGAGTGAGTGCCCAAATCTCTCCGGTTCGGCATAATTAACAGAACCACGAGAAAATAGCGAGGAGTTTCGTGAGATACAAGAAACTGCAGATGCTGGAATCTTGAGCCAAAAGCAAAGTTCAGTCTGAAGAAAGGTCCAGACCCGAAATATCACCTATTCCTGCTGTCCAGAGATGCTGCCTGTCCCGCTGAGTTATTCCAGCATTTTGTATCTATCTTCTAGAGGAACCCAGTGGGTCAGGCAACATCTGCAGAGGGAATTGGACAGATGACATTTCAGGTTGGGATCCTTCTTCAGATGACCCAAAACGTCATCTGTCCATCGAGAGGGGTTTCCGTCTGACAAAGTGAGTTGTGATCTTGGACACACTGCATGAAAAAGCGGTGGAGTTAGAAACTCGCTGGGAGATACAATCGAATGCTCCTGATTAGAACCCAGTCGAACCCGAGAACATTCTCTATTTTCCAATTCCCAACACAATCCAGAGCAGAAAAGCAGAGAGATCTTGTACTGTGCTGCACATTCATTGCTGTTGAGCCACAGCTGAGGACTCCTGATGTACAGAGCAGATAATCCAGTCCTAGGTACAGCACAGGTATGGCACAGACTGATCCAAACCTGGACGTTTTATCAGAAAAAACACCCAACCTGACCCAAATATGCCACATATAACTGGTAATGTGTTTACAGGCTGTTATACTGCTGCAAGTATGAATGTTATCGGTTTGTTTTCGGTACATATAACAATTAAACATCCTGACACAAAATGTCAGCTATCATTTTTCTCCAGAGATGCTGCCTGACCCGCTGAGTTGCTCCAGCACATTGTGACTGCTCTTGACTCTTGATATTATTGTCTTCAGATTTGACAGTTTTTTAATTAATCAGCCATTCCAGCATTGCGACTCACACTCCCAACTATTTGGTTTTATTTTCCATTTCTATTTCAGGTCTATCAGACTTTTAATTTGTATCCATCTGCCTCACCCTTCTAGAGATGTACACTGCAGCTCTCCCTTAGCCGGCCCTGTCGATGCTCACCCAGTCATACAGGGATAAAGCACGACAACAGTTCTTCACATCCACCCATCAGCCACCCAGTTATACTCATGCCCAAATTAATCCCATATTCTCATCAGAGGTTGCACAATGGCTGAGCTGGTAAAATTGCAATCTCGCGCGCCAGAGATCTGGGTTCAATCCTGACCTTGGGTGTTGACAAGAGGTATTTGCACGTTCTCCCTGTGATCGCAAAGGAGTTTCCCCTGGGTGCTCTGTTTTCCCTCCCACATCCCATTTGTATGTTAAGTGGTTTCTGTAAGTTTGCCCGAGTGTGAATGGGTGATTGCTGGTTGGCGTGGACTCTATGGGTTGCAGGGCCTGTATCCATGCTGTATCTCTAAACTAAACTCAACTCAACTCAACTCAACTCAACTCAACTCAACTCCTCGCAGATCCAACCACTCACTGATACTCTGGGGCAAGTTTACAGTGGCTGATTAACCTCCCATCCAGCACATCTGAGGACTGTGGGAGGACATATACACATCAGGGAGAAGGAACAATCTCCACCCAGAACGCACCTATCAGGCTTGAACCTGGATCTCTGGTGCTGTGAGACAGTGTCTCTACCAGCTGTGCCACTGTGCCAGCCAGCTCTGATTACGGGTCTCTAATGTGAAACATTCATTCTGTTTCTCTTTCCACAGATGCTGCCTGACTGGCTGAGTGTTTCCAGTATTTTCTGGTTTTATTTCAGATTTTTGTCATTTGTGGTTCTGTTTTATTTTGTTCTGTCACCACTTGAGTTATTCAGCCTTTCCAAGTGTCTGGCCAAACACTGACCTTAACTTGTGTGGGAAAGAACTGCAGATGCTGGTTTAAATACTGACCTTTGGTCTTCACCCCTCCAACTTTCTCTGCAATGTAAAACTTGTTCCAATCTTAAATGTCCTCAGTTCAGATCAAAGGCCAGCAATCTAAAACTTTGAACTCTTTTCCCTGCACAGATACCACCTGACCTGCTGAGCATTTCCAATACTCTGTGCTTTTTTTGTCACATTAGTCGAGTCCCATTGAGGTTGGCTTGGGTATACAGAGACCTTGGCTAAATGCAAAAGGAAAAATATATCCACAGTAATGGGGAAAGAGATGAGGAGTGAGACTAATTGGATTGCTCTATCATAAAACAGCCCAACTTAGATGGGCTGATTGGCCTCGTTCTGTGCAGCATGTTTCAATGTCTTTGCCTTCTTCAGGTCACCAGACACAGAGGTCAAAAATCTGCTTCCATCTGTGGCCTTGATCTGCATTTCCCGGAGCCTCTCTGAAGAAGGCACTGACACCTTCAGCAAACAATTTGAGTGCATCCTGGAGTCTCAATGTGCCAAAGGCACCTCCTACACCAGCCTGGACTCAGTGGAGATTCTGGCCTCTCCAAAAAGGAGCCAGGGGAATTACTTCACCTTTGACTTTCCAGCCCTGACCCCGGAAATCCAGGAGCAGATCAAGGAGAATGCCCGTCTGATTGAAGAGAAGTTTTTACCCTGGCCCAGTGCTAATTCATCCACAGACTCTAGAGTGGACTCGAGCTGGTCAGGAAGCCCCAGGTCCCAGGTGTCAAGAGTGGAGAGGAAGCCAAGTGCCAACCCGATGGTGGGCCACAGCAAGTCGGAGAACCTTCTCACCAAGTGCCAACTCTACACAAGCAACAACTTACTCAAGGGGGTCTGTGAAATGGACACTGATGATCCACAGTCAGATTATTCATCCAGGTAAGTTGCAAACTGTTCTCAACTTGGCCCAGTGATGGTTTCTGAGTTTGAACTGTACTTCTGGCAAAGCAACAACATATTCCAATCCCTATTTGTGACATCGCAAGAGTGGCACAGAGGTGCAGCTGGTGGAGATGTTGCCTCTCAGTTCCGGTGATCTAGGTTCAATCCTGACCTCTGGTGCTGTCTATGTGGAGTTTGCACATTCTACCTGTGTTGGGTGCTCCTGTTTCCTCCCATACCACAAAGCCATGGTGAATGGAAGTTAATTGTCCCCAAGTGTATAGGTGAGTGGTGGAATGTGAAGGGAAATACTGGATATGTAGGGTGAATATAAATATAGGATTAGTGTAATGACTGCTTGATGCTGGCCTGGACTCAATAATAATAATAATAATAATAGATTTTATTTATATAGCGCTTTTCAGGACTCAAAGTCGCTTTACAATTGAGAGTCAGGAATAAACAAAACAAAATAGAGCAGTAAGACAGAGGGGGGGGGGGAACATGGGACTAAGGGTATGCAGAGGTGAAGAGATGGGTCTTGAGGCGGGACTGGAAGATGGTGAGGGACTCAGAATTTCGGACCGGTTGTGGGAGGGAATTCCAGAGCCTGGGAGCTGCCCTGGAGAAGGCTCTGCCTCCAAAAGTGCAGAGGTTTGATTTCGGAGTGGAGAGGAGACCAGCTGATGTGGATCTGAGGGACCGTGAGGGTTGGTAGGGGGAGAGGAGGTCAATGAGATAAGGGGGGGCCAGGTTGTTGAGGGCTTTGTAGGTGAGGACCAGGATTTTGTAGGTGATCCGGTGGGAAATGGGAAGCCAGTGAATGGGCCAAAGGGCCTGTTTCCCTGGTGATCTCAAGACTTTGCCCACTCGCTATCCCAGTAATTTTTGTGATGCTCATTCCTGGATGTTGTGTATCCATAATTTTAAATATTCCACCGATGACTAGACCTTCAGCTGCCTGGGCCCAAACATCTGGAATTCCCTCCCTCAACCCCAATGTAGATAAACCTATCTCTTGAATCAAGTGTTGGTCATTTCTCCCAATGTGTGGATATGCTGCATTTTTTTCAAAACTCATGTGAAGCATTTTGGGCTTCCATGATCCAACTGTTGGTCCAGAGCACCTTGCTCTGAATGCTGCATCTAAAAAAAAAAAATTGCACATCTTTATTGTCATTTCCTGAGTATTCGCATACCCAGAGGAAACAAAAAAACATTCCCCAACCAGTGTCCATTTCAGTGTGTGCAGTAAAAAACAAAAATAAGTAAAAATACATATATCATGAACAAATGAACACTCTACTCTCTACTAAACATCAACAGGCGTTCCGATCGGCAGCGGCACGACAGTGGCTCTGCTGCAGTGTGTCCAGGTTGGTGGTTGGTGCACGATACTTTGGCAGGGGGCAAAGTCCGTTTATCAGTCTTATAACCTGCGGGAAGAAGCTGAGGAGCATCCTGCTGGTTTTGCACCTAATGCTCCGGTACCTCTTCCCAGATGGCAGGATGGAGAATATGTGATGCCGTGGGTGGTAGGGGGTCTTTGATGATGGAGATGGCTCTGCTGATACATCTCTTCCTGTATATGTCCAGCAGGAAAGGGAGTGGAGCACCAATAATCCTGCTGGCGGTCTTCACAATCCTGTCTAGTTGGTGCCGTTCGTACGCCTTGCAGCTCCCGAACCAGGAAGTGACGCCGTAGGTTAATGTGCTCTCGATTGTCCCCCTATAAAAAGTTCGTAGGTGTGTAGTGGGGAGACCTGCTTTACATAGTCTTCGGAGAGGGTGTAGTCGCTGCTGGGCTCTCTTGACCAGTGCTGTGGTGTTGGTCGTGGACGTCAGGTCATCTGACAGGTGGAGTCCTAGGAACTTCACGCTGTTGACCCTTTCCACATCAGCTCTATCGATGTGCAGAGGTGTATGGTGTTGTTTTCCCGCCCTCCTGAAGTCACAGAGGCTTAACTTGTTCAGATCCTCTGACAGTACCATCACACCTTGAGGTACCCCAAGAATGGTGTAAAGTAAAACTGTTGTAACTGGCAATTACATTAAGGAAGAAAAACCTTTCCTTTTTGACGAGTATCATAACCATCGAATGACGTTTATGATTTTTATTAAAATGTTGGTTTCCATTTACATTACATAATGAATGTCTCGCTATGTTGCTTGTGTGGGTTACCTCTTTGCTCTTCGATTTTCTGAGGTCAAATCAATTAATAACTGACTGTTGGATGATGTTAATGAAACATGGTCTAATTTAAGAAGACATCTTGGTGCCAACAATGTTTATTTGTGGTTGTGAGATAAACTAGAATTGATTTCAGAGTGTAAGATATGTTCAGTGTAACAATAGCCTAAATGACCCTGCCTGCTTCTCAGTCTTCATTGTTTTGGTTCAGCTAATACTTCATCCTTTTACTCACCTCCCTTTTCTGGGCTGATGTTTGTGTTTTGCCAAAAGCACATTTTTCATGCTTAACTTTGCTATATTCAGTCACGGAGCTGTTTCAGGCTTGGATTAACAATCTGGAGATTATGGGTTCAAATACCACCAAAGGCAAATTGAGAAACTGAACTTTAATGAAATTAAAAATGGAAACCCCTCCTCCCACCCCACCAAGCCTCTCCTCCCCACCACCCCACCACCCCACCACCCCACCAAGCCTCCCCTCCCCACTGGTGGGTGAGCTGACAGATCAGACAGTGAGGGACACAGTGGAACAGCGAGCAGAACTGCTGCCTCACGGCACCAGAGACCTGCTTTCATTCCTGCCCTCAGGTGCTGTCTGTGTGGAGTTTGCATGTTCTTTCTGTCACAGCGCAGGTTTCTTCCTTGTGCTCCGGTTTTCTCCCAAATCCCAAATATGCGCTCATTGGTGGTTAATTGGCCTCTGTACGTTCCCCCTTGTGTGTAAGGTGGGTGGTAGATTCGTGTTGAATTGGTGTAAACGGGTGGTTGAGAGTCAGTATGGACTCAGAGGGCTGAAGGGCCTGTTTCTGTACCTCTCTCTCTTTGAATATGAGATCCAACCTAGTCCTCATCAGCCACCTAAGAACCCAAAGAACTGGAGTAAAATAAACCATTGTCAACTCTGAGGGACATCTTAGTAATCAGGGAGTAATCTAGACCCAAGGAATGGGAGTTTAGCAGACAATTGTAGGAGAGAATTTCTCAATTGTCATTAAAGATCCAGCAGGGTTGTGCAAGGCTCACTGCTAACGGGATGGGATTAGTGGTGATTTTTCAGCCCTCGGACACAAATTTATTTTTCCTATCTGGGACACATGACAATAAACTCTCTTGAGTTGAGCCTGTCTTTAACAGTGCCTGCCTATCGAGTCACAGGTGGAGGAAGGAACCGCAGATGCTGGTTTAAACCGAAGATAGACACAAAGAGCTGGAGTAACTCGGCAGGACAGGCAGCATCACTGGAGAGAAGGAATAGGTGACGTTTCGGGTCAAGACCCTTCTACACCCATCCGTCCTATTGGGTGTGCTGCGTTAAGGCCTGGTTTGGTTCCCCCATAGTGATCAAACAAACAGGTCACTAGGAAAGTTGAAAAGGCTGAGATTGGCAATAGTTGGCATTTTCACAACAATGTTACCACAGTCACCTTCGGGTTAATGATTTGCTTTGGCAGGCTGAAGGTTGCATTCCACCAGTGCATGGAGGCGCAGAGTGCAGTGACGTGCAGCTGGTGTCACAAGTCATAATCTCAGCCTTTCAGGGCACAGGACCCCGAGCCAGTGGAACAGGAAGGTCACTGGCCTGGCATTCCTGCCAACCTTCAGGAATAAAAATGGAGCAGTATGTTTGGCGGGGTAGGGGCCAGTGGTTGAAAGACAGAAGGAGAATAATAAAATTGTGAAAAACAACAACAGAACAGGCCCAATGCAGGATTTATTTACAGGGCCTTGGTAGTCGATGCATCATTTGTCTGGATCCACTCAAGATGTCAAGAGATTCCATGTGGCAAAATATTATAGAGATAGACCTAAAGTGCTGGAGTAACTTATAATTTAGGCAGAATCTCTGGAGAACATGGATAGGTGTTGTTTCCGGTTGGGATCCTTCTTCAGGCTGTGGTGGGGGGGAAGAAAACTCGAAGTGAGGGGCAGGCCATAGCCTGGCACGTGATAGGTGGATAGAGGTGAGGGGATATTTGACAGGATGAGGCCAGAGATGAAAAGACAAAAGGTGTGAGATAATTTAAAACAATTAACAAATAAACATTGAAGGGGTGATGTGGAACGAAGAATCCACGGAGCAGGAGACGTGGAGTAATGTGGGATTGGGAGTAACTCGGGGTGTGGGTATAGACATGTTAGGCCAAATGGCCTCCAGGAGATTCAAAGAGATGATCTGAAAGATGCCCAAAACAAACTCGGAACAACAAACTAGGAGCAAACAGGCCAGGCAGCACCCGTGGAAGGAGCAGGGCAACATTTCGGGCTGAGACCCTTCTACAGAGTTAAAACATCCTGGGCGAAACTCGGTCCCAAGCCAAAATTGCATCTGTCATTTTCCCTCCGCAGATGCTGACTGATCCGTGGAGTCCTGCAGTATCCTGCTCAGCAGAGTATCCAATGCTCCAAATCTTGGTGAAGTGTTCTTGATTCTTTCATATCACACTGCGGCCAAGCGGTAATGGAAAGTGATGGTGACTTTGAGAAGATACCTTCTTCGCGCGCACACAAATGTTCCTCCTGAAGCACAGGAATGTTCAGATACAATAGTGGCATTTAAGAGACTTTTGGATGGGCATGTGGATATGCGGGGGGATAAGGATCACATGCGGACCGAGGAGATCGGTTTAAGCTGCAATCATGTTGAATGTGGACATCGCAGGCCAAGCGCTGGTTCTTGTGCTGTACTGCTCTATGTGAAAATATATGTCACATATTCTCTTAAATGACAGGGGGAATTCAGACCCTCCCCCATGCCGTATCTGACCACTTTCTCCATGTACAGATCCAGTTCCCTGTTGGGTCTGCTTCTGCTGCCCTTTCAGATAGCGTGTTTGAGTGCAGAACAACTTGCTGGACGAAACAAAAATGTGTCCTCTAACAACCCTAGTAGGTCGGCAGAGGTTTACCAGAATAGCAAAGCATGAGCTGCGAGGGTGTACAGCGCAGACTACAGTGACACGGTGGTACACTCAGACCCCACAGCAGGCATAGAGCTGGGAGAATGCTGAATTGTCACGGGTGCCTTCACATGAGGCATCACTCTAAACTGCTGTTAGTTCAGGTGCTTATTTAACCTTGGGAATTCCGTGGCCATGAACTAGAACTGGGAATTCCCCTGATGCCCTGGCAAACATCCCACCCTCCACATTCGCCAGCAGGAGTAGAGAAACCCACAGCGTAGGATTGAGTTGTGTGCAAGGTAGTATCTGACTTTGCCTCCTAAAACAGTCATTGTGTGTTAAACACTTTGGAATGCTTCAGGGAGTCTTTGCAGACTGTTGTGTCAATACAAGTCTTTCTTGCGTTTATGACTGTGTTATTATTTTGAAAACAGCCAAGTACAATTCAGCGCCAAAGGGTTAACCAATTGTTTTGTAACTCTGTACTCCTACAGAAAGGGACAATACTCTATTGAATGTACTGCGTCTGTATAAAGAAAGTCTCCAGTGTATGTGGAGACGGCACTGGCACAAGGCCAAAGAAGCGCAGGCTGCGGCTCCCTGCCTTCACTTCCTGGTGATGTCCTTTAAAAATAATCTACAAGTGAACGTGTGGTCTAATTTAAAATGAGGTTAGGTGTTGTGTGGTCCCGAAATAGGAGATCTGCTGTCTGGTCTTCGAGTGGGATGTACAAAGCTAAATCAGCTCTCTGGAGGTATGTGGTTAATGATGACATGTTGCTTGGAGCCATCTGGAGCAGTCCTTGCATTTGAACTCTGCACAAAATTGTCTAGTTTGATTGTTGTTGTCCTCGGTCTCCTGCAAGTTTCAACCGCAATGCAGAAGCAAGTATCAAGGGAGTGCGACTTAAATGGATTGTCGTCAGTAAGCTGGTTGGAGCAAATGGGACGAAAATGAGGACATAGTTTAGGTCATGCTTGAAGTACAGTACTACAGTACATTCTGCACACCACGGTACAGAAATTCTTCAGCTGTGTGGAGAATTATGTTAAGCAGGCCATGTGATGTCTCTATTGCTGTAATATTCTTTAGTGTCGATGTCCAAGGTGTCATGTGCTGGTAGCTCGGTCCTATAATAATAATAATAATGGATGGGATTTATATAGCGCCTTTCTAATACTCAAGGCGCTTTACATCGCATTATTCATTCACTCCTCAGTCACACTCGGTGGTGGTGAGCTACTTCTGTAGCCACAGCTGCCCTGGGGCAGACTGACGGAAGCGTGGCTGCTAATCTGCACCTACGGCCCCTCCGACCACCACCAATCACTCACACACATTCACACACATTCACACACATTCACACGCAGGCAAAGGTGGGTGAAGTGTCTTGCCCAAGGACACAACGACAGTATGCACTCCAAGCGGGATTCGAACCGGCTACCTTCCGGTTGCCAGCCGAACACTTAGCCCATTGCGCCATCTGTCGTCCCTATATCTTATGGCTTTCCATGACGCCATCCACCACTTCAGAATGTACAGTGTAAAGCTGGTAGGTCACGTATCTACATCACTGGGTGCGAAGGAGAAACTCTAGCATGAGGGGAAAGGAAGACACAATAACTGAGAGAATTAAGACATGTTGTACCATTGGAAGGTTTGCAGAGATTCACCAGGACTGGAAGACCTCGGTCAAAAGGAAAGATTGGATAAGCTGGTGTTTTTATCGATTGAAATATATAGCATGGAAGCTGACCCTTCGGCCCATCGCGTCCATGCTGACCAGTGATCATCCCAGTCACACCAGTTCTATGATATCCCGCTTTCTCATCCATTCCCTGTGCACTCTGGAAAATTTAACGAGAGACCAATTAACGTACAAACCCGCACGTCTTTGGGATATTGGAGGAAACCAGAGCACCAGAAACCCGCACAGTCATAGGAAGAACATGCAAACTCCACTCAGACAGCATCCGAGTTCAGGATCTGATGTTGGTTTCATTGGAACCGAGAGGAGACTTACGCCAGGAGGTGACTTTTAATGCAATTGGCAGAAGGATCAGAGGGGTGATGTGGAAAAGGTTTTTCACCCAGGCCGGGAAGTTTACTGGGATTCACCGCCTGAAAGTGAGGTAGGAGCAGCGAACATCATCCCGTCTAAATGGTCCTTGGATGATCACTTGAAGAGCAGTGACCGGCCAGGCCTGAAAGGTACAATAGGTGCACAACTTTTCAACCATGTGCAAATGGCTTCCTTCAATGCTATCATTTGTCTGAGATCGTATGAGTCAAGCAGTCTTGCAGGCAATCATGAATGGTAAATGAGAGGGGGGGGGTGGGTAGTAACTAGATTGTACAATGATAGGATGAACAGCAACAAGACAGGGGTGGAAGATGAAAGGGCTGATGTCAACTGCAGGGAGAAGCTGAATCACACTGACCATTATCGCTTTTCACGCCCGCCCATCAAAGTACCAGATGCTCAATTAGATATTACTGCTCTTTCTAAAACTCTAATTTTATCTCTTGTAAGAAAGCACATAAATGAAGTACTGGTAAATTAAGTAAAACTGGCCACAACAAACTTTTAGTGAATCTCTGGACATTTAGAAAAGGTCATTTATAATTCTCAGCACTGAAATAAACTGGTTATTTTCCAAGTGCAATGTGCTGTACCAAAAACCACGTGAGATGTTGTGATCTCAAACTTGTGAGGAACAGAGGAAATAAATGCAATACTAAATGTTAAAAGGAATTTGGAATAAATGCTTAAAGAGGTATGAGCAGGGAAGGATGCCTTCTTGGATGACCTTTCAAAAACCCTATATGGGCACAAAGGGAAGAATACATTGGTCTGACCACATCCAGTACATTGAATGTAGATTGTGTTTCCTTGTGCAGCAAGCAGCAAAGATTTAAGGACCTGTCCCACTTTCACGACCCAATTCACGACCTTTTTTACTCGTGGACATTTTTCATCATGTTGAAAAGACGCCCCGACCTACTTGATGCCACGAGTACCTACGACTAGCATCACGACCTGCTACGACCTACCTACGACCTCCTACGACCTTGTGACGACCATGCTGCGAGTATGAGTCAAGGGCAAATTTGGCAGAGGTCGTGAATTAGGACTTCCCATCGCCCGCTGGGGGCTTTGACATTGGGAGAAGAATGGAACACAGGGGAGAGACAAGACTTTGCCTTCCATCACAGTGAGGAGGAGATTCACTGTGATGGATGTTTGTGTAAAATGTGTTGGTTGCGTGTCTTGGTTCTTTTCTTGTTGTATGACTGCAGAAACCAAATTTCGTTTGAACTTCATACTTGAGGTTCAAATGACAATACATAGATTGTGTAATTGTGAAAGTAGGACAGGCCCTTTACAGGCCCAGACTGGTTCTTGGGATGGCAGGTCTATCTCGAGGGGAGAACATGTATCGGCTAGTCCTCTGGAGTTGGAAAGAATGAGACGTGAATCGTTCAAAGTTCCCAGATGGTTTGGCACTGTTGATGCAGGGAGAATGTTTTCTCTGGTTGAGGGTCAGGCTCAAAATAAGGAGTAGGCTATTGAGGACTCGGATGGAGTGGAGAAATGCCTTCACTGAATGGGCAGTCAGTCTGTGGAATTCCCTACCCTGGAGATCTGTGTTGCTGACTGCTTTTAGAACAGAGATTGACAGATTTCTGGATATTCGCGGAACCAAGGGAAATATGGATAGGGCAGGGAAATGGTGTGAAGTTGATCTTGTTGATGTCAGAATGGGCTCAAGGGGCTGAATGGCCTACTTCTGCAATTCCTTTGGTGTTAATGGCCTACTCTTGTACTAGCCCCATTCTTCTTTTTGGTCAGTCCACCCGCATCGAGGTTGACTTGCTTCCACTCTGGTTCTGAGGAGAAAGATAGGGCTATAGACTTTCAGCAGATGGGCTAGTAATTTTTGAGGTGGTGCACTATTTCTGACATTTACGCACGGTCTCTGTATGCTCCTGGTGTATGGACTCCAGGTTCGCAATAACATCCCAAATGTTCTTTCTCCATTTTGACCAGCCATGGGTCAGAGAGGTTGCATTTCTTCAAGGACGCTTTGAGGACAACCTCGAATCTTCCCTGTCCTCCTAGTGATCATCCTGTGGATGATCAGCCATGATCACAGTGAATGGCGGTGCTGGCTCGAAGGGCCGAATGGCCTACTCCTGCACCTATTGTCTATAACCTTTTCTTGACATAACTAATGTTTGTGGTAATGGATCAATGACTCAGGGTCTTGCTGTTAGTCTCACAACTTGAAGAGTGCGCCATCTTTCCTCCAGAATGGCTTTGACATGTGCACACCGCATCGTGGATTCCAAATCCCTCGGAGTGACTCGAACACCGTGAGCAATCTGTGCATTCCAACCAAGGGGTTGCATGGGGGGGGGCATTCTTGTTGGGAGAAGACCATTTAGAGAGGGAGAGGGGAAGGAGAGGAGAAAGAAGGGATGGAAGAGAGAGGAAAGAGGGAGAGTGAAGAAAAGTACAAAAGAAAAGGGGAAAGAGCAAGAGTGAGCAAAAGGGAAGGAGGGAAAAAGCTAGACAAATGATGAAAGAATGGGTCGACTAGGCTTGTATTCACTGGAGTTTAGAAGGATGAGAGGGGATCGTAGAGAAATAGATAAAAATCTTAAGGGATTGGACAGGCTAGATGCAGGAAAAATGTTCCCAAAGATGTTGGGGAAGTCCAGAACCAGGGCTCACAGTTTAAGAATAAGGGGTAGGCCATTTAGGACTGAGATGAGGAAACACTTTTTCACCCAGAGAGTTGTGAATCTGTGGAATTCTCTGCCACAGAAGGCAGTGGAGGCCAATTCACTGGAAGTTTTTAAAAGTTAAAGGCCTGTCTCACGGGTTTGCGGTCATTGGCGGTGAAACTGGAAGTTTCTACTGCTCGTGGACTGCCAGAGACCGCGGGGTCGGTCCAATGCACACTGCCGGCGCCGTGCGGTGTAGGTCCCAAAAAACCGACAATGTCGAAAAAAACTTTCGTACCGCCACAGCCGCCGCCAGTGCGGCACGAGCGCCGTGAGTCCAATTTTCACCGCCACAGCCGCCGACACAGCGCTGCGATCTCCACCAGCACCGCCACAGCCCCGCGAACCGAAATGACGTCATCGTGTAGCGCGTCGCGTTGCGCGATGTCGTCATCACCCGACGCCTCAAGCTCGTGGATCCGGCCGTACGGAGATCACTCGGCCCCCGCGCAGCATCCGTGTGGCGCTCCCGTGGCATAGGCGCGGCGCTCTCGCGGTTGCCGTGCGGTCCCCTCTTCCGGTGACGCCGCGCCTCACCGCCAATGACCGCAAACCCGTGAGACAGAGCCTTCAGATTTAGCTCTTAGAGCTAAAGGGATCAAGGGATATGGGGAAAAAGCAGGAACGGGGTACTGATTTTGGATGATCAGCCATGATCACATTGAAGGGCTCAAAGGGCAGAATGACCTACTCCTGCACCTATTTTCTATGTTTCCATGAGAGGAAGAGAGAATTGAAGAGAAAAGAGAGGGGAAAGTGAGTCAGAGGGAAGGGAAGGAAGAGGGAGGGAGGGAGAATAGACAATAGGTGCAGGAGTAGGCCATTCGGCCCTTTGAGCCATTCAATGTGATCATGGCTGATCATCCCCAATCAGTACCCCGTTCCTGCCTTCTCCCCATATCTCCTGACTCCGCTATCTTTAAGAGCCCTATCTAGCTCTCTCTTGAAAGTATCCAGAGAACCTGCCTCCACCGCCCTCTGAGGCAGAGAATTCCACAGACTCACCACTCTCTGTGAGATAAAGTGTTTCCTTGTCTCCTCTCTAAATGGCTTACTCCTTAATCTTCAACTGTGGCCCCTGAGAGAGGGAGGGAGTGTGAAGAGAGAGATGTAGAAAGAGTGTGAGGAAAGGGGAGAGAGAGATGAAGACGGGAATGGAGAGAGAGGATCTGAAGGTGAGAGTCGCAGGACAGGGAACCAGCAACTGAAACGAAATCATTGACAGGAATGAGGCTTGTCGTGATTAGTTTACAAGTGGACAGATATGGAGACCAGTCTCTCTTGCACCCACCTCCTTACCTAACTCCACCTCCGAGGAAAGTTTGGAAGGAGGGGTTGACCTGACCTGACACACACACAGTTGTGTAGAGCAGACAATAGAAGTATGAAGTGCAGCAGCCGGAGGGAGGCCTGGTGAAGAGTGAAGGGAGGGAGGTGTGGTGGGTGGGGGCGAGGGGGTCAGGCAGCATCAATCTCCAGCGAAGTGCAGAGGTTTGCACGGTTTGCAAGTGACCCTGACGGGAGATTGGGTGAGGCAGCTGGAACGGGAACAGCGTGAAAAAGAGGCTGGCGTGAGAGAGAGAGAGAGAGAGAGAGAGAGGGGAGAGGGGAAGAGAGAGAGAGAGAGAGAGAGAGAGAGAGAGAGGGGAGAGGGGAAGAGAGAGAGAGAGAGAGAGAGAGAGAGAGAGAGAAGGAGAGGGGAAGAGAGAGAGAGAGAGAGAGAGAGGGAAGGAAGGAAGGAGAGGGGAAGAGAGAGAGAGAGAGAGAGAGAGAGAGAGAGAGAAGGAAGGAGAGGGGAAGAGAGAGAGAGAGAGAGAAGGAAGGAGAGGGGAAGAGAGAGAGAGAGAGAGAGAGAGAGAGAGAGGAGAGGGGAAGAGAGAGAGAGAGAGAGAAGGAAGGAGAGGGGAAGAGAGAGAGAGAGAGGAGGGGAAGAGAGAGAGAGAGAAGGAAGGAGAGGGGAAGAGAGAGAGAGAGAGAGAGAGACCAGACCAGACCAGACACGAGTGCAGGGACGGATGGGGCTGAAGGAGTCTCGGTGCGTCTGTCCTCTCTGCAAACTCCGAGGGACGGTGTGAGCGAGGAGTAGCTGGTTTGCATTGGTCGGTCAAGGCCAGGGTGTTGAGCAGGGCATGAGAGAGAGTGTGTGCGGAGAATGCCTCTGCCTCTGCCTCTCCCTCTCCCTCTGCCTCTAGCGCTCCGATCCAGCCGCAGCTGAGAGTGAGACACAGACAGAGAGACAGAGAGACAGACCGACTGCGGGAGACGCTGAGCCAGGCCGGTCGAGCTGCCCAGCTGCCCATGGCTGCCGGAGGGACGGGGGTGGGGGCTTGGGTCAGAGCGGGGGTCACCTCAGACAACATCCCACCCCACCCCTTCTCCAGGCATAAGCGCTGACTGAGCGGCTGCTGCGATGGGTGAAGCTACTGTGGGAACCCTGTGCTGTTGGCAGCGGTCGGGGCCCGTCCTTGTCACTGGCGAGCTGTGAGTATCAGACTTCTATATCCATCCCCCTCCCCATCCCCTCCCCTTCTTACCTTGTTAACCCCTTCCGTCTCCCACCCTTGCACAACTGCCCTTCTTTTATGAAGGATATTATTAAAGCATAGATAGATAGATTCTATCTGATCTGGTATTTTGTTGGTTCACAAGCTTGATCAATGGTGTTTTATCATTAATGTTTGATTATTATTAATGTTTAGTGTTTTCTGAGTCATTCGTCACTGTCACTGTCGGTCGTGTTGTTACTTGTGGGCTGAGCACCAAGGCAAATTCCTTGTATGTGAATACTTGGCCAATAAACGTACTTATGCCCTTATTCTTCATCAGTACGGGTGTCAGGGGTTATGGGGAGAAGGCAGGAGAATGGGGTTAGGAGGGTGTGATAGATCGGCCACGATTGAATGGTGGAGTAGACTTGATGGGCCGAATGGCCTAATTCCTGCTCCTATCACTTATGAACTTAAACACCTGGCGGGGAACGTTCTCCTGCAGGCCTCGCAAGCTGGGAAGGGTACAGAGAATAGACACACAAAAAACTGGAGTAACTCAGCAGGACAGGCAGCATCTCTGGAGAGAAGGAATGAGTGACGTTTGGGGTCGAGGCACAGAGAAGATTTACGAGGATGTTGCCAGGACTCGAGGGCCCGAGCTACAGGGAGAGGCAGAATAGGCTGGGAGTCTATTCCTAGGAGCGCAGGAGGATGAGGGTTGATCTTATATAGGTGTATAAAACCATGAGAGAAATAGATTGTTTAAACGCATCGATCGAGCCTCTTGCCCAGAGTGAGGGAATTGAGAACTGGAGGGCATAGGTTTTAGATGAGGGGGGTTAAGATTTCATAGGAATCTGAGGGGTACCTTTTTCCACACATAGGTTGGTAGGTGTATGGAACGAGCTGCCAGGGAAGGTAGTTGAGGCAGGTCCTATTGCAATGTTTTAGAAACATTTAGACAGGTATGTCAGGTTTAGAGGGATATGGGCCCAGACCAGTGGGAGTAGTGTAGCTGGTACATGTTGGCTGGCGTGGGCAAGTTGGGCCAAATGGGGTATTTCCACACTGTATCACTCTATGACTCTCTTTGGGGCTTCCAGTCAAGCTGCCCCGTGGCTGGTGGTCCTGCAGGAGTGTGGGGGTGGAGGGTAGGAGTGTGGGGATTCAATCCTGAGACCCCCCCCCCCCCCACCCTGAGACCAACCTGCAAGGTAGGTGGAGAGTATCCCAGGACTCCTGTCTCACTCAGTACTAGGATCAACATGCCATTCCGCCTTTTTTTGTAGGGTCCTGCCGTGCATACATGTTTCAGTACCACTGGCCTGTAAACCCAGGAGCATTTCTCAGAGAAATTCACTGCCAACACTGGGTGGCGCAGCAGGTGGAGCAGCTGCCTCACAGCGCCAGAAACCTGGGGGTTCAAATCCGATCTCGGGTGCTGTCTGCGTGGAGTTTGCATGGTCTCCCTGTGACTGGATGGGTTTCCTCCAGGTGCTCTGGTTTTCTACCAAATCACAAAGACGTGCGGGTTTATGAGTTAATTGACTTCTGTAAATTGCCTCTAGTGTGTAGCGAGTGGATGAGAAAGTGGGATCACATAGAACTAGTGTGAGCTAATGATCGATGGTTGATGTGGACCTGATGGGTTGAAGGGCCTGTGTTCCTGCTTTATCTCCAAATTAAACTAAACAAATGGCTTGAGATGGTTCTGAGAAGATGCAGGCAATGTGTAGATGCCGCATAATTCTGAATCAAGAAGGGTATTGTATTGACCTGAAACATCACCTATCCGTGTTCTCCACAGATGCTGCCTGACCTGCCGAGTTAATCCTGCTATTTGTGTCCTATGGCAACCTAATTCTTGTTTGCTGTTGACCAGAGGGGAATGAACCCAGTGCTTCCTCTGTGGTGCCACAGTGAAGTTTCAAACTAGCAGTACACAGGTTAAAAGCAGGACCACTCAGCAGGTCAGGCTGTATCCTGTAACTCTTAATTTTTGTCAACGACCCTTCGTCAGAGCTGTGACCAGACATGAGTTCAAGACCCACCGCGGCAGACAGGAAACTTACTTGTAGCTAATAACCCGGAACTCAAAGCAAAACTTGCTTGGTGGTTATGTTGGTCACAAAGGTATGGGGCTGTTGTATAAAATAAATAATTTCATAAATTGGTGACCCACAGGGTGAACATTTGCAATACATACCTGGTCTGGGCTCTGTCTGACTCTGGGCCCCAACATTGGGGTTTACACTGAAATGGTCCTTGAAGTGACCTAACAAGCCAATTCAAGGGCAATTAGGGATGAGCAAAAAATTCCAGCCATGTCCACATCCTGGAATATGAATAAGTAGCATTTAGCCTATTTAGAATAACACTTTTTTTCTTTGTTGTACATATCAGTGCAGGGTTCTAGGATGTATAATTGCCATTTCCACTCCAGATGTGTGTGCAAACTGAAACAAGGCTCTTTGACCAATCTGGCATCTGCTGTTATTAATGCTCTGCTCCAGCATTGTTCTAGATCAGGTTCAATGCACCACATAATGGCAACACCAACTCAATGCCCCTGCTGTGGAAGTAAGGGGGCAGGCAGGGCAATTCCCATCAAGTTTTCACCTGATCTCATCTTAGGGTTGGCATAGTGGTTAGGGTTTTAGAGACCTTGGTCTGCATCTGACCTATGGTGTCTGTCTGTGTGGCATTTGCATGTTCCTCTTGTGATCGGGTGGATTTACCCTGGAGGCTCCTATTTCCTCCCACGTACCCCCAAAAATGTGCAGATTGATTGGTTAGTTGGCCACTATGGTGGGACACCGTGTGCTGAAGGTTCTGTTTCCATGACGTATGATTCTCGTATGGTTCCCGTTCATCTGAGAGAGGGTCCTGACCTGATATGTTGCCTGTATATTCCCTCCACAGATGCTGCCTGACCTGCCAAGTGTCTCTAACACCTTGTATGTTGCTCGAGATTCCAGATTTTGTAGTTTTTGTGTCTCTGTCATGTTCTCCATCTACGACCACAACTTTGGAAAGGTTTGGAGCTACAGCCCATACTTATTTCAATTCCATGATTAGCCTCCATTTGCAACTGGAATTTTGGTGACGGCCATACCAGACAATCAATGAAATTCCATCATAAAATGGCTTTGATTATTTCAGAATATACTTTATTCACAAAAATTCCTAAAGGGCCTGTCCCACTTAGGCAACTCTTTAGGCAACTGCCAGGGACTAGTTTTAATGAAATTCACCTACGACACCTGGCGACAACCTACAACAACCTACGACAACGTACGACAGCAAAAATTGTCGCCACTGTTGGCGAAAAATGTTCAACATGTTGGAAAATTTGTGGCAGTCGCCTAAGTGGGACAGGCCCGTAATGGATTTAATGCTGAACAATCATCAGCATAACACTTTCATAAACCCATGCCCTTACTTCACATTAGCACCTTATCAGCTTTCAACTTTTTGGCCAATAATTCTCGGGATTTTGTTGTGACAGCATCTATGTGGAGAATGGATAGACAATGCTTCAGATCTGGATGGACAATGCTTCAGACTAATGGAAACCATCAGAAAACTATACAGCATGGACACACACTATACAGCATGGACACAGGCTAGAATAAACCAGCTTTAAATAGATAAAGAAACATTTCCAGTTGGTGACCTGAAAGATCTCTAGCCTGAAACATTCATTAAGTTTCTCTTTCTACAGATGCTGCCTGACTAGCTGAGTGCTTCTGATTTCCAGCATCTGCAGTGCTTTCAAATAGAGCAGAAAAAAGCTCATATTTTACAGCCACTTCTGTGAACTTAGGACTTCCCAACCAGCATTAGAGCTGCTGAATACTTTTGAGGAGTAGTCACCGTTGCAATGTAAGAACGTGGCAACTGGTTATCTTAGCAAGCTCCCAGAAATAGCAGATGATGACTATTTTAAGTGGGCAGTAAAAATTAACTGGGACATGAGAGAGAAGTTTCTGATCATTTTAGAGAGAGCAGTTGATCCTAGTTTTACGTCCATCTGAAGTACTCCAGCAGTACATCATCTCTCAGTGTTGCATTGGTGTGTCAGTGCGAATCTTGGGCTCAAGTGCCTGGGGTGGGACTTGCATCCATTACCCACTGAGTCACAGCTGACAGTTCATTATAGACTAATGGTCTTTAAGTCTGTCGGTGGTAACATTGAACCTTAAGGGCCTGTCCCACTTGGGCGTCATTTGCGCGTCACGCAGGTGGCGCGCAAATATTTTGTGAATCCCAAAATCCTGGGGCGCCGCGCGCGACTGCGCATCACTGCCTACGTCACCATGCGCGCGTAATGCACGCCATGCACGCATCATGTGGGCGTCACGATGCATAAATGATGTCGCGCAAATGACGCCCAAGTGGGACAGGCCCTTTAGGCAGTCGTTCTGTGTTACTGATGTAGTGTTTATCGAAAGATAAGAAGTTGGGGCATAATTGGAGAGCTCATTCAAAGAACTAGCAAGCATGGACCCAGTGGGCTAAATGGACTTTGCTATCAAATTCTATATTAACAGCCATTTAACATAAAAATAATATTTAAGAAATCAAAAGACTTGCATTGGAGTAGGAAGGTGATGTTGACCTTGCAGAATATGGAAATGTGTATTCTTGCCTCTGTTTTCTATCTATTGAAGGACTGACTGATGTTTTGGGATAGGAGGCTGAAGAGGTGAATTCATTGGGGTAGTGCCACGGTAGTTTGTGGAACAGTAACAATATCAGTGATGGTGTCTCAGACATGTCTGTCAGATTAAAGGCCTTTATTTTCATGTGGAGCTTTGTCACTTTCAGCTTTCCAAAGAGACCGTTCCCTTCTATTGCCACTAACAGTCCTTCCGTGTGAAGCAGCAATTCACTTGTACTTCTTCCAAACAAACAGCTGGTGTTCAGGATGTGGTCTCCCAGATGTTGGAGAAACCAAATGCAGATTGTGTCACCATTTTGCAGAAGACCTCCATTCAATCCACTAGGGTGACTCTGTGCTTCCTGTTACTTATCACATTAATTCTTTATCCCTTTCCCACTCTCCTGTGGTATTCCAACAAAGTTCAAAATAAGCTGGTGGACCAGCGCTTCATCTTCTATCAAGGCAGCCCTTTGAACTCAATAATGGACACAAAAAATTCAGATAACCAGCCTTTCCTGTTTGCGTTACAATTGGCCACTGGTGATATAGGATCATCTACTTGTAACAATGCTTCAGTTGTCCTGTCTCTACGGATGCTGCTTCATCTGTAGGGAATTTCTCGCATTACCTCTTGTTTCAGATTTCCAGCATCTGCTGTATTCGGCAATTACAGTTTCATCATGTTCTGTTTGTCTAACTAGCTGTCCGTCTATTGTCTAGGTAGCACCTAACGCATTGGGCCATCTGCTCAGCCCTGGTCTTCATTCTATCACAGATACTCCTCGTTTTCTCTCTATCCATCACCCTGCCCCCAACCTGAAACCCACCTCCGCTCTCACTGCTCCAGTTCTGCTGAAGGGTTATTGACCTGATACATTAACTCACGGATGCTGTCTGATCTGCTGATCATTTCTAACACTTGCCTCTTCCACCGTTATGCTTTGCTCCCTGCCATTCTGTCAATTCTCTATCCACGCTACCATCTACCATCCTTTTTAATCCATGGTCGTCAATTCCAATGACTTCTTCTTGTTCTTCTTGTGTATGGCGTGCACAGCCTAAAGTTGTAGGACAACTTGTTCTATTTGATCTTATTTGATTGTGCACGCCAGGTTGATTGCATTCGTCGAAACAGGGCGGACCACGTGAAGGTTGCAATCTCTCACCCCAATTCCAATGCCAATGACGTGGCACATTTTGTCAAATCCTTATTTACCACATCTGGTGCATTGTCCCTCATCATTCTTTTCTATTTGGTTCGGACCACTCATGCGCTGCCATGCCCACGGTCTGTGGTTCTGTTATTTATTTGGGTATTTAACAATCATTTTTGCTACTGGTTTACGATGGTGGATGGCTTGACATTTACTACCAGAAGGTAGAAGGAGGAGAGTCTAGAATGTGCCAATATTGACCCTTAATCCATGAGAGCATTCTGTATTTGGATAGGTGTTTGTTAGGAGCATGTCAATAACTGGACGATCATGAGAGCAAGAGAATATTTGGTGAACGCCAAGGGAGCATGTGAATATTTGCAGAGGATCATAGGATAATGTCAATATTTATTTCTAAATATGTCTATTTATGGAGGATTGTGGGAGAAAGTCAATAAATGGGGACATTCAAAGGCTGTTCTAATAATAATTGGGTCTTGCACGTACACACCATTTCTTCTGACTTTAGGATGTCCCAATTTAGTCTTCTGCCGATGAAGTCCTTTTGAAGTGTAGGTACTGTTGCATTTGCAGTGGATCATTGGTTTGCATCAGTATTTGCAGACGATTTCTCCGAAGTTTGAAGAGTTTACTCTGTCTGAACCGTTGGTGGGGGCTGCGTGAAGTGAATACTGAAACCTCCGTGAGTCCAGATGGCATCATTCGCTCCCAAGACTCCCGTCTCCTTCACCCCATAACAGGAGCAAGGAATGCTTCCACCAGTTCAGCAGTGCTATGTCCAGTGGCTGTGGAAGGCCAAACCAGGCAGATACTTGGGGACAAAGAAGGACACACAAGAGAAGTGGTCAAACAGTGGAGAAGACCTTGGCATTGGTCAGCTCGGAGGGAGTAGAAGATAGAGCTGAGGTGGAACCAACAATGACAATCCGCTGCCACTCAGGAGGAGAAGGAGCGAGGGTTTGGTAAGGGACTGAGTTATTTGGTCATCCAACAAATGCATGCTTTATTGTTTAAACAACATTGCATGCAATATTTTCCAGTGAAATTTGTCCATTGTAAGTAGCACATCATTATTGATGCATTGACAGCCTTAGGCTGAAGGACCTAGTTTTACAGCTGACACTTTCTGCTGGGGGATCAGCCCAGTGCAGTCCGCGATTACATTCACCCACAGCCTTTTATCTTCTTTCTAGATGCTGCTGGTCCATTGCGAGAGAGGGAAGAGGAGGAAACAGGCGCCATCCCAGGTGAGAAATGCACAGGCTGCTGGCTGGCGTAGGGTGGTGCATCAGACCTGAAGGCGAGAGAGACTCAACCTCATGCTGCTTGCTACCCGGCAGGTTGAAGGGAGTGGGGTGATGGCCTGCAATGTGGATTCCAGGCTGTGGAGGGGGCGGGTGGAGCTGCTGGCTTTGACCTTGTTCTGAGGATGATGGACAGAAATGGAGTCCATTGCCTGAGGAAACCTGGTCACAAATGACCCAGCATGTTAACCCTCCAATTAACCTGCTGAGGCTTTCTCCAACCTCGCCCCACCTCCTTTCCTTCACTCCACCAAAAACGAGGCCACTCAACCTTGACTCAGTACTATCTCTGAGCCACAAGGTTGTGGATTCAAATCCCACTCCAGAGCGCCAAGTCTAGGCCAGCTGCCTGCTGATGGAGGGAGGGCCGCACCAATGAAGATACCTTTTGTCAGAAGAGACATTGAACTGTGGCCTTCTCATAAATGACCCCGAGGCAAGACTTCAAAGAAGAGCAGGCAAGTAAGAAGCCACTGGCTTGGCCACAAGGAGAAGACTGCCTATCCTGGGGTCCACAACGTGAAGGACTCCGACAGGGTGCAGGATCGATTCACCGGAGTGATGAGCCAATGAGAGCTGTAGTTTTGTGGGTAGACTGGAGAAGCTGGGTTGTTGTCCTTGGAATAGAAGGAGTTGAGAGAGGATCTGATAGACGGATATCAACTGATGAGGAGCTGGGTATCAAGATGAAGATGATTGGCAAAAGAACCGAAATTGAAATGTATTCAAGGAAGTGTTTATTTGCCAATGAGCCAGGTATGAGATGGAACAATGAAAATCTTACTTGCTGCAGCTTTTCAGGCTCATTTAACAACTCACAGTTATTCTAAGTAAAGCAGCACAGTAACGCAAACAGCAACGTATATAATGCAAAGTCTGTAGCGGTTCGGAGCTGAGTTAGGGTTGTAGTTAGAGTTGAAGGTTGAGAGGAAGAAGCTGGTCTGGAAACTGTAGTTGATGGTTTCCCCAGGCTCTGATAACTCCCACCCAGTGGTGTCAGCGAGAAGAGAGAATGGCCAGCATGGTGTGTGGGTTTTTTGATGATATTAGCTGCCTTCTTGAGGCAGTGTTCTCAGTGGCTCCTTCCATGATGAGGAGGAGGTCAGTAGTACCTGTGAATGAACGGGCAATGTCCATCACTTTCTACAGCCTTCATTCTTGAGCATTTGAATTTCCAAACCAGGCTGTGATGCATCCAGTCAGCAGATTCCCTACTGTACATGTGTACATGTTTGATGGAATATTCAGCAACTTGTCAGATCTCCTAAAACTTCTGAAGAAGTAGAGGCGTTGGTGAGCTTTCTATGTGATTGCATCTATATGCTGTACCTTTATTACATGGCATGAGTTTGGCCTGCCAGGGAGATGCGTGAATGTAGATTCAATTATAACGTCATAATGGGGTGGGATAGTACTTGAAAGAAAAGTACTTGTAGGATATGATGGGGGATTGGAACCTGCTTCAGAGCTGCTGCAGATATAAAACAACTTTGGGTGACATTTGGCTCTGTACACATGTTTGGAAGAATGAGAGGTGAACCTATTGAGACATATAAATTTTAGGGGGAGTATGACATAGTCAATATTGAGATGTTTTAACCAATTACACAATCTTATGGAGATATAATTTAAAATGGATTTGCATCAAAATTTGTTTTCAGTGAAACTCTGGATTCTCTACACAAGGAATTGCGGTGGTTGGATCATTGTAAGTTTTTATGGTGGATGTAATGAGCTGAGTCGAACACATATCAAGATACAACACATGTTTATTAAATCTACTTACAGCATGGATCTGCAGGACATTACATTTCCTAGCTGCTACTCGTGCTAACTAGTGTAGGCAAGCTCTTGATAATATAAAGCAAAGATCTTATAGCGGAGCAAGATAGACCAATCCTTCTAAATGCAATGGGCTGACGTGTAGTACGCAACGGAGCGGAACGTGGGCCTTTTTTTCATCCATTTCAGTAACCCGACCCGACTCGCAGTGTAATCAACGTTGCGGGGGAACAGTTTGTGTTAATAAATTGTCATTCTGAAAATGAGGAGAAGATTTTTACCAAAGAACTTTTATTTTTACGAGGATGTTTCCGTAACCGGCTTCCGTCTCCGCACTAGTATCCTATGGGATCTTTGGTGCGGAGACGGAAGCCGGTTACGGAAATGGGGCCGAAAATTTCCCATGAATCTGCCCATGACCGTACTACGTCTTTTTCGTCGAGTGGTCTATCTTGCTCGCTATACGATCTTTGATATGAAGCGCATAATAGGCAGAGTCACTACTAACAAGCACTACAATTGGCTAGTAGGAAAGAGCCAATCTACAGTGGAGATAGATATGTTTTTGAAAGATCAGGGGATTAAGGGCTATGGGAATCAAATACAAGAGGAGATGAGGTCTGGGGTAGATCAGCCATGATCACATTGCATGGTAGGGCAGGCTTGGGGGGCCGAGTGGCCTCCTCCCGGTTCTATTCTCTATTATTTTTGTGAATGGCCTCTTTCTGTTCTGTACGTTGTCTGTTATTCTGTTACTCTGCTGTGTTGGCTGCTGTTTATCCCTCAATCACCAACAATGTTGTGTCGCTGTAAAGTATCCAGTGCTGGGCACAATACACCAGGAAGGAGGTCAAGCTGTTTAAGTGAGTACAGAGGAGATTTACCAGCATGGTTCCAGATGAGAGATTTTAGCCATTTTAGGTTTGGATAAGTTGGAGTTGTTCTCCCTGAAGCCAAGAAAATTGATATGAGATTTGACATATTATGACAGATAGATAAAAAATAAGCTGTTCTCTTTAACTGATGGTGTAGGACTAAGGAACAAACACATGGTTAACCTTCTGAAAAAGTTTCTGGAAGGGAATATGAGGAAGGCACTTTTTTCTGGAGCGATTGGTGATGAGCTGAAACACTGCTTGGTGGGGATTGGTGATTTTGGGGATTGGTGATTTTGAAGCGAAACCAGATCAGCACTTGAGGGAAATAAACTTACTGGGCTCCAGGGGTGGACTAGAAATTCTACAAAGAGCTACCGTGAACTAGCTGATGACTTGCTCTGCCATTATGACTGCATTACTCCATATTGGGAGATTACAGAGTATTTTACATTGAAATGATAATATTTTGATATTTCCATATAATCGTTGATATAATGTAAAATC
>CM075990.1:14143616-14193949 GCA_038087875.1 Malacoraja senta | reverse complement strand
CAAGATGAGGTTTTCCATTCTAGGACATTCGAGGTCCTCTTTCTTTAGTCAACGTGGAGTCCCTTCTGCTGTCTTAGATGGATCCCTCACCCGCATCTTCTCTGTGTCCCGGAGTTATGCTCTAGCTCCCCCTCCCCCCCCAATCGGAACAAGGACAGAGTTCCCCTGGTCTCACCATCAGCTTCCGCATCCAACAGATCATTCTCTGACATTTCCCTCACCTCCAACATGGTCCCACCACCCAACGCAAGCTCCCAGGTACTTTCCCCTGCAACTGCAGGAGATGTATCTGCTGTCCTTATACCTCCTCCCCTCGCCTCCATCCAGGGATTCCAGCAGTACTTCCAGGTGAGACACAGGTTCACATGCACCTACTCTAGCCTCATCTACTGTTCCTTATGTGGAACATCAGCGAGACCAAGCCTAGACTTGCTGACCTTTCCACTGAACACTTTTCTCGGTCTGCCAGGGATCTCTTGGTTTCTAACCACTTTAACCCCTTTCCCATTCCCATGCTGACCATTTTACGCCCCCCCATAATCAATCTGCAGAAGGATGCTGACCCGAAACATCACCTATCCACGGTCCCCAGGAATGCTGTCTGAACTCCTGCGCTACCCAAGCACTTTGTGTCTCTTTTTTAAACCAGCATCTGCAGTACCTTCTTTCTACTGGTTCCATAGATCCACTCCCAGCCTCTATCCCAACCCCTACATGCTGTTACACACTGGCACTCCTTTCTCTCCCCTCTCAGTCCTGATGCAGGGACTTGACATAAAATATCGTCATCCACTTCTTCCTCCACGGATGCTGCTTGTCCCGCTGAGTTCCTCCACAAAGTTCTGTTTTTTGTTTGAGATTCCAGCGTCTCTCTTGTCACCTGGGACTCTGGTTTAATGTCTCATCCATAAGGCACTCTCGGTCCATGAAGCAGCAGCTGTGGATGGTGCAATCGAGCCTCTGGAGTGGGTCTTGAACCCACAGCCGCCTTATTGCAAGGTGAGAATGCAACCCTCTGGGCCATGATTGGCAAGCCAGCCAATACGCCCATTGGCACTCCAACCAAGACGCCCATTTACACACCCAGCCAAGATGCCCATTCAGACTCTGGCCAAAATACCAGTTGTCATTCAGCACCAACAAGCTGTTTCAATGACAGAATTAAGGTCTTCTTTTCGTGTCCATCTTGTTACAAATGTTGACCTCGCTGTCATCGTCCGTCCTGAAAAGGACGCAAGCTTCCGGCGACAATCAGTGGAAGCCATCACTTGTCGCAATAGATGATGGTGGTAGCAGAATTAGCTCAGGATACTTCCAGTTTCCAGCCCACGCCAGAATTAAGGTGAGGTAAGGTTATCGGCACAATTCCATGCTTAGATACTACTCGGGAAAGTGGGGGCGGAACACATATCAAACACAATGTCCACCCCACAGACTCAGAGGTTGCAGTTACTGGTACGCACACAAACCCCCTCGCAATGGGTTATACTGGGTGCTTGGATGAAGGGATTTTTTATTTTTTATTTTTTATTTTTTTTATTTTTATTAGAAGTATTGTACAGTGCAATAATCTCAAACAAACTTAAAATTATACATTTCCTGTACCACTTCTTATTTTAAACTTTAATAAGAAAAAGGATAGAAAGAGTTAGCAGAGATAATAATAATAATACATTTTATTTATATACTAGCGCTTTTCAACGACTCAAAGTCGCTTAGATAGTAAGTGAGTGAGTGAAAGAGTGGTCCAGGAAAACCATAGGGACCTAAACCACAAGAAAGTTAAACAAAAAGAAGGAAAAAGAAAAAAAAGAAAGTAAGATAAGATAAGACAAGATAAGAGGGATGTACCTACTTCATATCTTTACTCACCGCTCACCAGGTCCTGAAACCATTTATTATCAACATTTTGTTGCACCCTATGTTTGTAATAAGTGGATGAAGGGATCTTGATGTATAATTGATTGAGCAATGGTTTTGACTGTGGTTGCAGGGCATTCCTGAAGGAGTTTGCGCTCATGGGAGAGACTCAGGAGAGGGAGCGCGTACTGATCCACTTTTCGCACAGATACCACCAGTGCAATCCGGACACCATCTCCGCAGAGGGTAGGTGGAGCCGGCTGAGATAGCAGTGAGGGCCTGTGCTGAGGAATCTGCCTTCCTACCCCTCTTCAAAGCCCTGTGGAAACGTTCAAAGGCACAGTGCCTTCCCAATAAATGAAAGCTTTCTCGAAAGCAGCAGTAACATTTGAAGCAGAGTTGATCAGAAAGATTTTACTTAACATTGACTCTGGCTTTGAGGCTGAATTATTTGTTAGCGTTTCCTTGGGCTGCGGTTAGCAGCACAAGTTACTGAACACAACACTCAAGAGTAATTGTCTTATCTATCGGGAACGGAACAATGAAATTCTCACTTGCTGCCAATTTACAGGCATATTAACACAATAAATAAACAGAAAATAGTTAATTATACAATAAATTCTCAGTAATACTGGGTAACCAGACAATAATGACGTACTAGGTTACCAGATCAACATAGTGCACTGTACGCATAACAACACTCTTCAATGTCTTGAACAAGCCCAAATGTTTCATCAGAAATCCCAATACAAACGCAACACATTGTGTCACGTTCAGTTTAGCTCAGGGTGTCTATTCAGACTCGGTTTACTTCAAGTTTATGGGTGCTTATTCAACCAAATGTCTTTAAACGTTGTATTTGCACCTACCTCTACTCCTTCCCCTGGCAGCTCATTCCAAGTATCCACCACCCTGAATGGAAAAACTTGCCCCTTAGATCCCTGTTAAATCTTTTCCCATTCTGCTTGAAACTATATGCTCTCCAGTTACATGGATAAATGTTGCCCTCCCATGCGCTTAAAGAGTTGATGCCCTGCAAATTGTTTAACAGAATTTCAACTCTATAACAAAATAGGCTCATACCAAAAGTCATGAGGTTTGGTAACTTCACACGTCGAGCTGTGAATTGCAGAAACACATCCTTCTGTTCAGCATATCCTGTGATTACGCCATAGTGAAACAGTACTCCTAATTCTGTGACTTGTTTCTCTGTCCTCAATAGATCTTATTCTCCCCACCCCTCCACTAAACTCAGAAACAGCATCTACCCCTCTGTTATCAGGCTTCTGAACGATCCTTCCATAAGCCAGGGTACTGTCTGATTCGAAACTCAGCGGGTGCAGCAGCATCTATGGAGCGAAGGAAATAGGTAACGTTTCGGGCCAAAACCCTTCTTCAGACTGAATTCTTCAGACCGAAACCCTATCAGTCTGAAGAAGGGTTTCGGCCCGAAACGTTACCTATTTCCTTCGCTCCATAGATGCTGCTGCACCCGCTGAGTTTCTCCAGCATTTTTGTGTACCTTCGATTTTCCAGCATCTGCAGTTCCTTCTTTAACATACTGTCTGATTCGCCTCTGCGGATATTGGACTTTGTCTATGAAACTGATGCGGTACAATGTAGAGAACTATATTCTACACTCTACTCCTTTGTTCGGTCTATTTTACTTGAGTTTAACCTCACTGGATTTATGTAAAGTATTATCTGATCTGATTGAATAGCATGCTAAACAAAGCTTTGCACTCCACCTCAATAAACATGACAATAATTCATCTAAACCTAACCCACCCCCACCCCTGTGCCCCGACACATTTTCTTCTTCAAACTTATTAAATATTGCCATGTGGGTTTAGGTCATTTTGTTCTATGCAGGAGTATTTCAATTTCAGAATAAACCAAGTACATGTGTTAATATCCAATCTGTCATGGGCTAATTGAATGCTGGCCGAGCTTTCATATATGAGGAAGAATTGATCTACTTACTATACCTGAGACCTTTTAAAGGTTGGGTCCTTATTATAGAGGCTGCCAGATTTACCTCTTCATTGTAAAAACTGAATTTGAAAATTGGAAATTTTGATATAGGTGCTTGTTTTATTTATTTACTTTGTAAACAAAGGCTTACCGTAGGAATTTGGAGTAACTCAGCGGGTCAGGCAGCATCTCTGGAGAAAAGGAATAAGTGACGTTTCGGGTTGAGACCCTTCCCGAAACATCACCTACTTATTTTCTCCAGAGATGCTGCTTGATGCGCTGAGTTACTCCAGTTTTTTGTGTCTATCTTTGGTTTAAACCAACATCTGCAGTTCCTTCCTACACTTACAATAGGAGGTCTGCTTGGATATGAGTGAAAATCGGACTCAAATTCAACCCAACCCTGTGTACTCTAGAATTCTTTCCCGTGCCCTGTTTAAAGCATGGGGTGATGTTGAGCTGATTGCCCTGCACTGGTACCGAGCTGGTTGGCACGCCTTGGCCCAAGGTGAATACATGGTCAATGCCTTAGGGTTGGGAGGCCTCGATCTATTCCCAATGCCCATTTCCTGGCCAGGTGGTCAGCGGACTACCCGCTGCCGTGATCCTGAATAACTTGGAGGCAAAGTCACTGGATATATTTAAGGCAGAGATAGATAGATTTTTGATTAGTACTGGTGTCAGATGTTATGGGGAGAAGACAGGAGAATGGGGTTAGCAGGCAGAGATAGATCAGCCATGCTTGAATGGCGGAGTAGACTTGATGGGGCCGAATGGCCGAATTCTACTCCTATCTCTTATGAACTCTGGCGGTGATGTTCACGCAATGCCCAGTTCAAAAAATGAAAAGCTGAAGACTGTTCCATGCTCTTTAAATCGAATACCATCCCAGTCTCACCTAGAGACAGTCTCGCCTAGAGTGCTTAAGATGATCTATGGTGGCATCATGGTGGCATTGACATTGCGTGTCTGAAATTCATTACACTGAAGTGAATGGAATGAAATTCGAGGCAGTGCCGTCGTTACGATGCTGTACATTTAACCACACAGGGATGGATTTCTAGGCATCTATTTTCATCTTTGGTGACTCATCTCATCATAACGTTTAAAAATCGGCACCATTTCTTAACCTTCATCTAATGAAGACAGGCAGCATGCCTGGACTGTAAGGGAGAGGAATGTTGGCATATTTAAAGAGCATCTTTATACCGCATGATCACAAGAAATGAATATAGGGGTAATAATTGATTCTCATGTGAGATTTCTTTAGGACTAGCCAAAAGGGTGATGTGATCATCTCTGGTCACATATACTTGAGCCATAAAATGCTGATGTAACTCAGTGGGTCGAGCAGCATCTCTGGAGAACATGGGCAGGTGACATTTTGGGTTGGGGCCCTTCTTCAGAGTTAGAGAAGAGTCTGGAGTCTTGTGGCTAAAGGGATCAGAGGGTATGGAGAGAAGGCAGGGATGGGATACTGAGTTGGATGATCAGCCATGATCATATCAAATGGCGGTGCAGGCTCGAAGGGCTGAATGGCCTACTCCTGCACCTATTTTCTATGTTTCTATGTTTCTATGAAGAAGAGTCCTGCCCTGAAATGTCATCTATCCATTTTCTCCAGGCATGCTGCCTGACCTGCTGAGTTGTTCCAGCACTTTATCTTTTTTTTGTAAACCAGCATCTGCAGTTCCTTGTACCTACATTATCGACTCTTTTTTTTTGCAGATGGGATACACACACTTACTTGTGCAATAATGCTGCTAAACACAGACCTTCACGGACATGTAAGTACCGAAGCAAGTCTGGTAATTATACATCTCCTGCCAACATGTCTCGAAGAGCTTTGGAGACAATGAACTATCATCATCATCATCGTAATGTGGCTGGCAATTTATGCACAATAAGCTTCCACAGAAATGCGATTGTTGCTAGACAGAATGCTGCTAGTTTTAAAATCATTGAAGGATAGATATGGAGCAGAACAGGGAGCAAACTGTTGACCTACCGAAGGTATCACAGAGTAACCTCTCTTCCCAATGGTGACACTGCACAGACTATTATGGTTATTATTGCAGTAAGAATTTCATTGTCAATAAAACACTCTTGACTCGCGGCCTCTGTTGGTGCAACTCTCCTGCAGTACAGCAGGTGGTATCAGGCTGCATGTTCATGCTGAAGGTCTCGATTTGGAAGTGAGGGAACTGCTCGAAGCTGATAGAGCAAATGTTTTAATCTACATTAAATGAAAAGGTGATTATTCAGAGGAAAGGGAGCTGGTTGCAGGGTTTTTAGTGGGTTTTATGAAGGGATGTTTTTGCTGTCAGATTTCTGAGTGGGGTTTCAGAGAGAGATTTGTTCTTCTGATGTCGTTAAAGCACATTCTTTCTCTCTAACTACAATTTAGTCAGAGGGTGATGAATCTGTGGAATTATTTGCCATAGAAGGCTGTGGAGGCCGTCAGTGGATATTTTTAAGGCAGAGATAGATCGATTCTTCATTAGTACAGGTGTCAGAGGTTATGGGGAGAAGGCAGGAATTTACTGTACTCATTTACTGTGGTGTTGTGTCTTTATTAAACTTTTTTCCCCTAACATGTAAATACTGATTCTGTTCTATCCTGTTCTGTAGTTTTTTGCACAATCCGCAGGCATTGCCACTTTCATTTCACTGCACATCTTGTATGTGTATGTGACAAATAAAGTTGACTTGATTGGCCAAATGGCCTCATTCTCATGAACTGATGAAAGGCCTGTTTCTATGCTGTATCTCTCAACTAAACTAAGTGCTCATGTTTTGAAAGTTACCTTTTGCGTAAATCAAGTGTTGAGGATGAAATTTGCCACCGACTTCAATTAGCCTGCAAAGCTTTTAATTGATCATGGAAAAGGATGCTTAAGGATCTTCAGTCTAGACCAAGACTCAGCAGTGTCAGAGTAATGGACTCCAGACAGCATGAACCTCATGAAACTGGAAAGATGCAGTTTTCCACAAAATTCTCCTAATGCATTGGAGAGCAAACTGGAGCCATGGAGCAATTCAGCACGGAAAAAGCCTTCTGTTTCAACTAACCCAGGCTGACCAAGATGCCCTATCTAATGTCCTTACCCATTCCAAAGTCCCAAGCTATTGAAGCCACGATTAAACATGATTGGCAACATTGACAGGTTACATTATTTACATGCCCCCAGTGACAAATGCCAACTTTGCCGAGATATGTTGCAGGAAGGAATTGCCAATTGGACAGAGGAAAAGATTTGAGGTTGTTTACAAGCGTCCTTGAACACAATTGATTTTTGGGGAATCCCGGGCTCCTGATCATTCAAAATGGAGAAGCAGCAATGGAGATAGTATTGGGACCTTCTAGTTGATGCATTGAGACCGGACACAAACCAGCGTAAATAGCAGAAAGAACATGCCAGATCACACCCTGCCCACCTACTCCATCAGGCATCTGCCCCATTGATGGAAATGGTCTGAGGTGCCCTCATCTCTCACCTCAGACTATTAAAGCGAAGGGGAAGCAAGTCATTCTCCATCCTGACAGACTGCCTAATTCCTTTTTCACCACTCATTTGTCATTCACATTGATTCTCCACACACCAGTGTCCTTGTCTAACACAACCTTTTAAGATTAGATTTGCAATCTTTATCTTCTTCTTATCCAGACACCCCCACCTCAATTCCTTGTGTGAGGAGAGGGTTCAAGATTTTGAAAAAGTGGCACGAAGCCCAAGGTCTGGTTTTGAACATGCCCATTTGTTCTGGACTCCCGCACTGAGGATATGATTAAAGAAAATCTAAACAAGTGCAAATGTTGGAAATCTGAAATAAAAACAGAAAAGTATTCTTTTCAGCTCCAGGTTGCAAACAGACAAATACAAGCAAAGTGAACACAAGGTGCAGGAAAAATGTTACCGATGTTCCCGATGTGGGGGGGGGGGGGGGTCCAGAACCAGTGGTCACAGTTTAAGAATACGGGGTAGGCCATTTAGGACTGAGATGAGGAAAATCTTTTTCACCCAGGGAATTGTGAAACTGTGGAATTCTCTGCAACAGAAGGCAGTGGAGGCCAATTCACTGGACGTTTTCAAGAGAGAGTTAGATTTAGCTCCTAGGGCTAACGGAATCAAGGGATATGGGGGGAAAAGCAGGAATGGGGTACTGATTTTGGATGATCAGCCATGATCATATTGAATGGCGGTGCTGGCTCGAAGGGCTGAATGGCCTACGCCTGCACCTATTTTCTATGTTTTTATGTTTCTACCCCATCTGTTCTCCGTCTCCCCACAGTAGATGGTTCAATCAATCATTCTGAAGAAGGGTTTCGGCCCGAAACGTTGCCTGGTTCCTTCGCTCCATAGATGCTGCTGCATCCGCTGAGTTTCTCCAGCACTTTTGTCTACCTTCCATTCTTTATTATCACATGGACCGATGTACAATGAGATTATTTTTTTCCCTACAGTTCAAATTATTACTGTACATCAGCACAAACCCAGATTGAGTACAAAATGTATAGAAATAGCCCACTGAGCATATACAAGAGTCGCCAGGTTTTGGTACCATTTTCAAAGTCTCCATTTGACACCATTTTCAAAAGAAGATAATCTTCTACAAAGCTCAGTAGATGTGGTGTGGCATTTGTACATTAACCTTTTTTCTTTACTGATTGCAGAATATTGGCAAAAGGATGTCTTGCTCTGACTTCATTGCAAACCTAGAAAGACTGAATGATGGTAAAGACTTCCCTAAAGATTTGCTCAAGGTAAAATGATTCATTGAAATGATCACAGCATCAGGAGGAGACCATTTACCTCCTGAGGTCTCTTCTCCCATTCTGTCAGAGGGGGGCCGACCTGTCCTACTTCATTTATGCCTGATCGGTGCAATGAATTGCAGAGACAGAGTACAAGAAAATGAAGCAACTATCGTGGATACACAAGAGACTGTTGATGTTAGGATCTGGAGCAAAAAGCAAGCTGCTGGAGGAATTCATCAGGTCAAGCAGTATCTGTGGAGGCAAAGGGATGTTCAATATCTTGGATACTGCATCAGGTCAGTCCAGAAACCACCAACTACCCCAGATGCTGCCTGACTTGTTGAGTTCCTTCAGCAGTTTGTTTTTTTGCCACCATGTAAAGCCATTAATGGGCCTGTCCCATTTAGGCGATTTTTTGGGTGACTACAGGCTACTGCCACAAAATTTTCAACATGTTGAACATTTTTCGCCGACAGTGGCGACAATTTTTGCTGTCGTAGGTTGACGTAGGTGTTGTCGTAGGTTGTCGCCAGGTGTCGTAGGTGAATTCCATTAAATCTAGTCCCTGGCAGTCGCCTAAAGAGTCGCCTTAACACTCTTGGCTAATGATAATTTTATATTAGTCTTGACACCATACCTTTCAACAAAAATCTATCAATCTTAGATTTAAAATGAATAAATGACCTGGCTTTGCCTGGTGTTGTGAAAGAGAGTTCTACTGCCTTTGCCAAGATAGACGATCACATATTTCTTCATTGAAATCCAATTGCCGCAGCTTTATCTGGTTCATTATATTCACTATCTCTTTGTAATTTAATGCTGTCATCCACATTGTTTATAATGCCACTTTTCTTTGTATTAGTGGCAAATAGACGTGTTTTGCTAGTCTCAGATTTTTATTGTGACTTCTGTGTGGATTGAGTGCAGCAGGTTTTATTTTAATCATATCGTGTTTGCTTCTTCTAAATATAACAATTCTGATTACTTGTCAACAGTAACAAAGATCAGGACAGCAAAGTAACTCGAGTTTATTGAGCAGATTTGCTGCAGCTGTGGTCATGTTTTTTTCCCCTTCTGAACATGCTGTTGGATAGTTCTTGTGTAATAACTGAGTGGACTGGTATTTCATTAATGAACCAAGCATGGACACAAATTAACTTCATGCTCAAACGGACCAGCTATGATTGCATCACTGGCACTGGAAACTGTCTGTTGCCTCAACGTCGCTGCGGCTGTGGGTGGTCTGGTTTCCACCCACGTTCTAAAGATGGGCTTCTGATACGTTGATAAGCTTCCTGCTCCTCGATACCCTGGCCTATTTGTGAATCCATTGCTTTTCTGAATTTGGGTCCAATTAACGTCATAGAATCATGGAGATACAACACATAAACAGCTCCAACGACCCACTGAGCCTGCACTCATTTATCACCCAAGTCCTATCCTCAAACTGTTTTATTTTCCCCACATTCCACCGCTCATTCATAAACTTCGGACAAGTTCATAAGTGATAGGCCATTCGGCCCATCAAGTCTACAACGCCATTCAACCATGGGTGAGCTATCTCTCCCTCCTAACCCCATTCTCTTGCCTTCTCTCCATAACCTCTGGCACCCTGTCTAATCTGCCTACTGATTTACAGTGACTAATTGAACAACAAAAGCTGCACATTTTTTTAGCATGTAGGAGGAAACCAAAGCACCAGGAGGAGATGTTTATGGTCTAAAGAAAATTGTGCAAACACCACTCACAGCAACATAGGTCAGGATTGAACCTGGGTCTGTCAAATCGTGAGGCAGCAACTCAACTATACACGTTATTGTGTTAAAGAAGGAACTGCAGATGCTGGAAAATCGAAGGTACACAAAAATGCTGGAGAAACTCAGCGGGTGCAGCAGCATCTATGGAGCGAAGGAAATAGGCAACGTTTCGGGTCAGAAGAAGGGTTTCGGCCCAAAACGTTGCCTATTTCCTTCGCTCCATAGATGCTGCTGCACCCGCTGAGTTTCTCCAGCATTTTTCTATACACGTTATTGTGATGCTTCTGGATGTCAAGAATGTGCTTTTCTCAAATAAGTGAAACACCTTTTATATTGTTCTCCCACAGAGAATATGGCAGGTTAAATGAAGGGCTTACGAGATGCTGATGTAGCATAGTTCTCTTCAGGCAAGATTATTATCCTTAAATATGAAGGCCACTACTAATTCCAGCAAGGAATGAAAGAGAGAATTAGTTAAAGGAGTGGAACTAATTGATGCATGTGGAGGAACAGGAGAAACAAAGGCAACTGTCTTGCAACCAAACATGCACAGTGGACAGTTGGAATTATGTCAGGCGAGCACAAATTGATTTTACAGTCTGTTTAGTCACATTGCCTAAAATAAACTAGCAATAAATGGAAGTTAGAATATGTTCATACTGTAAGACATGAAATATACAGAGGGGAAAGATGAGCATGTGACTGTAGGTAAGATTTCCTTGCCTCCTGTCTAGATCCATAGACTGATAGAGACAGCACAGCGGTGCAGCGGGTAGAGCTGCTACTTCACAGCTCCAGGGACCGGGGTCTGATCCTGACCTTGGGTGCTGTCTGTGTGGAATTTTCAGGTTCTCCCTGTGACCCCATGGATTCAATTTGTGGACTTACTGTGTGTGTGCTCGGAATTCTCACACATCTCAATGATGTGCGTTTTGATAAGTTGTAAATCTTCCTTGCTCAGCTGGGCGGCAGGATCTGATGCGGTGGGTGAGAGTTGTGGGGAGTTGAGGAGGGTTCCATATTCTCATTCTCCCAAAGTGTTCTAAAGCCGGTGAAATACGTTTAACCCGTTGAAGGATCCTGGAGACATTATTTGCACTTTAACACATTATTACATTATATTCTGAAGAAGGGTCCTGATCTGAAATGCCACCTGTCCATTTGCTCCAGAGATTCTTCCTGACCCACTGAGTTACTGAATGCTATTTATTGTCATTCAAACCTAGGCTTGAACGAAATATCATTACTGCCACACTTTGTGTGTTTTGATTTGTAAACCAGTATCAGCAGTTCCTTGGGTTTACACTACATTCAGATCTCTGCTTCGTTTCTCTTTTGCAGTACTTGTCGTACTTGTGTCTGGTATCATTGTGTCTGGATATCACATTAAATCACAGCTTTTAGCTCTATCTTTGGTACACATGACCATATGGTAAACAGCACCAATACCAATAGATGGAGTTTTGCTCTAGCTCTCGACAACATCTCTGGCAATGTAGGCTCACCAGCTCAACTCTGCAGCAGCAGCAGCAGAGCTCTGATGCTCAAGTCTTTAGAGAAGGACTGATTCTCCCCAATCTTCCAGCTCTGGCATGCACATCACCCACTGAGCCCGGCTGACACCACTTGCCACCTGTCCTCAGTAATCCTATCCTTCCTCCCTGTGGATTTGTGCTGGAGCTCCTCCAAGGACGATGTTATGCCCATGAGTTGTGGTGCCTAAATACAGAAATCTAAACCAGGGGCCACAGTCTTAGAACCAGGGGCCACAGTCTTAGAATAAAGGGGAAGCCATTTAAGACTGAGGTGAGGAAAAACATTTTCACCCAGAGAGTTGTGAATTTGTGAAATTCCCAGCCACAGAGGGCAGTGGAGGCCAAGTCACTGGATGGATTTAAGAGAGAGTTTGATAGAGCTCTAGGGGCTAGTGGAATCAAGGGATATGGGGAGAAGGCAGGCACGGGTTATTGATTGGGGACGATCAGCCATGATCACAATGAATGGTGGTGCTGGCTTGGAGGGCCGAATGGCTCCTCCTGCACCTATTTTCTATGTTTCTAAAACAGATTGAGTTGAAGCAGAGGCACAAGGAATTGTTGATGCTGGGATCTTGAGCAAAACGCAAAGTGCTGAGGAACACAATAGGTTGGGTCCCAATGTTTTGGGTCAGGACCCTTCTTCAGACTGCTGTTGAAGCAGAGTTTTTATACATGACCATAAAGTACCTTTTATTCCCTTTGAAAAATTTAAAATAAAACCGGCAGATACTGGAAGTCTGAAGTGAAAGCAGAAACTTGTTAGCAGGTGGTGGAGACCCTATGGAAGGCAAATCAGAATTAACATTTCATGTTGAAGTCCATTTGTCAGACTGTCCCCTTTCTAGGTCTCTGTCAAAGAGTCTTCAAACTCAAAACCATAACAATAAATGTGTAGGAAATAAAAGCAGATGCTGGTTTAAATTGAAGGTAGACACAAAATGCTGGAGTAACACAACGGGACAGGCAGCATCTCTGGAGAGAAGGAATGGGTGACGACCCGAAACGTCACCCATTCCTTCTCTCCAGAGATGCTGCCTGTCCTGCTGAGTTACTCCAGCATTTTGTGTCTACCGAAACAATAAATGCACTTCACAGAAGCTGCCTGTTCCGCTGAGTGTTGCTCGTGTTTTCTGTGTTTATATCGAACTCTGTTGTTTGAGATAAAGGCTACCATCTTATTAGCATTTAAATTGTTTCTCCAACTTGTATTCGTGCCTCTAGAGGTCGTTTAACTGAGCTCAAAGAAAAGCTGCCGTTTTTGCTTAGCTGCTGTTCAACTTGCAGATGATGTAATGTGGCTGTTGTGATATATATAGTTCATGATCCAGAATTCTGAACATTTGATGAAAAGATGCATTTCAAATCTCGCAATGGAGACTGCAGAATTTAAATTCAATCATTGAATGAGTGGGGAATTAAAGTTAATTTCAGTAATTACATCGACCTGATGGGTTGACCAAGTGACAAGAGGCAAGAGGACCAATGTCCAGATTCAGTCAGACGAAAGGTTTTGGCCTGAAATGTCGCCTATCCATTTCCTCCACAGGTGCTGCCTGACCCACTGTGTAAATCCAGCATTTTGTGTTCTCCTCATTGTAAATATGTTTCTTCAGTAATCTACAGCAAGTGAAACAGCTGGACGAAATTGTAAGCGGAGAACCCAGAATAAAACATAGGTGCAGAATGGTATTCTGTAGACAGCTGGCTGTACCTTTGCACGATTCCATGGTTGCAGCTCAGACTCCTGAATTTACCGAGGCCTCTTAGGAAACTTGCAGATTATATACCGTGATAACCATCTGGCAGCTTTCGTCGGATGTAATGAGCTTGCATTTCACACCTGAATTCACGGAGCCAGTTCCGACGCAGTGCTCAGCAGATGGCAACAGGATACTTGATTAATTTCTGATACACTAAACCCTGATTCAACTCGGTTAACCAGTGGAGCTGTGCATCTGTGGCGCATGCTATTATGCACGGCTTATAACAACGCATTCTGGAGGTTCGAGGATAAGCCTCTATCCATATCTGAACAAAACAAAATAGCCTGCTCATCCTCCAACAGGTACATTCCTTTAAGAAAATCCAATCCTGCACTTCAAAAAATGGAGCAAATATTTCCCCAGATACCAATGAACCGGAGATTTTTAATTACCAAAATAATTAAGCTTACATTTTAAAGCCCTTACTTTTAATTTGTTGCTCTGTCGCTTATTCTCAGAATCCTCGCAAAGTGCACGCTTGGGACAACAGCAGGAATTAAATTTATAATTCAGCCTTTCTTTCCAATATCTTGCGATGGTTCGCTGTCCCAGATCATCATGGTGAAATGCTGTTTCCATGACTGCACTTCCAAGGGTCCTGAAGTGTGACTGGTTAAGATTTGGAACTGGTTAAGATTGCTTTGCATGCTTAGAGAGCTGGGTGGCCAAGAGGTGAGTCAGGTAGAAAAGCATTTTGACCGGCTGTAAAGTAAAGTAAAGTAAAGTAAGTTTATTTATATAGCGCCTTTCAATCAGATTACTGAAACCAAAGCGCTTCACAGACAATTAACCATATAAATAAAAATAAAAAGGTAGAATAAAAAAGACACGACACACTATTTAGAGATTCAACATGAACATCCCACCACAGCAGAGTCGACACTCTCCACTGTGAGGGAAAGGCACCAAAATGTCCAGTCCTCCTCCCTCACAGTGGAGAGTGTCGACTCTGCTGGGTCAGATAAAACGTACGGCTTGACCCTGGCATTGAAAAGATACAAGGTCAATTATTCCAACAAACCCACTCACTTCAGTGCCAAACCTTGATCCTTGATCACGGGCTGCCTAATCTGCACTTGATTAAACTTTGGAGAAGAGAAAATTGGATAGGAAAAGATTAAGAGGGATATGGGCTAAATATGGGCAAGTGGAACCTGTGGAGATGGGGCATCTTGGTCGGCAATGGGCCAAAGGGCCTGTTTCCATGCTGTATGATTCTGGCTTCTGGCTCTTTCTTCCTTACTAAATCGTCAATTTTATTATCCAGTTGGGAGCCTCAAGGAGAGAACCAGAGTGGCATGATATTTCTGCTCCCTGTTCCAACAGTAACATTACTTACTTTGAGAATAGGTTGTGGGTTCAAGTTGACATATCTGTAAAATAGTTCTGCATTGTCAGAGATACTGTCTGTTGATGGAACCAATGAACCACAATCTCCCAAATGGAGACACAAGAAACTGCAGATGCTGGAATCTGGAGCAAAACACAAAGTGCTGGATAAACTCAGTAGGTCAGACAGCATCTGTGGAGAGAATGTTTCAGGTTGGGAGAAGGGTCCATCCATTCCCTCCACAGATGCTGCCTAACCTGCTGCGTTCCTTCAGCTCTTTGTATCTTGCTCGTGATCCTGAAAATGTCAATAATTCCAAGGAATTGTATGAAGATCGGACAAGTGGCCTTTCATGGCCAAATTCCATATTTTACAGATAATGGTGTTTCCCAGAAATATCAGCTGGGTCTATGCATTACTTCAGCGGCATAGTCAAGACTTTTGTATCCCAAGATGTTTTATTAAATTCTTGGAGCTGTACTAGAGGTTGTAAAGTGTGAATAACAATGAACTGTAGTGGTTTGCAAAGTGATGAATATTGTGTGCAGGTGATAGATGATCTAAAATACATGGTGTCCGTACTGGAACAAGGTATTCTTGGTGTCAAGTTGTCCGGTGTACAGTCTTCATTGTTCGCTATATTATGTGATGGAATCTACAGTGCATGCTTGACCATGGTGAGAGTATTTTAAGGGATGGTTTCCATTTTGTGTTAGACAAAAACGTGTTGTTATAGTGTTCATGGTTTCATACGCAATCTGGCTAAGAGTACAGAAAATATGATTTAAAATGTGCTAATGCAGAGCAATATAGACTGCACTTGAGATAGCAAAAACATTCTTGAATTACTCCAGCATTTTGCGTCTATCTTTGATATAGACCAGCATCTGCAGTCCATTTTTATTGCAGACTGTACTTGATTCACTTTACACCAAGTGGTCAGTTGTAATATGCAATGCACGGCACGTGTTTTTATTGAATTCGTTTTCAGGAATTATTGATAAGGTTAGCAATTATTGGCCGTCTTGATACTTTGAGAAGGCAGTTGTGAGCCACCTTCTGGGACCTTTGCAGTTCTTCTCTGATACAGATCCTCCCACTGTGCTTTTGGGCAGTGAGTTCCAGTGCTTGGCTTTAGCAGTGATGAAGGGATGAAACTATATTTCCGAGTGAAGATGTTATGCGATTCTGAGGGGAACCTGTAAGGGGTGGTGCTGCCATGGCCCAACTCCCCTTGATCTGTTTCTGTCGGTGGTGGTTGAGGGTTTGGAAAGTGCTGTTGAGGTCATCTGGAAAAGTACCGTTTTTAACATGTTGTATGTAATACACAGAGCTGTTGGAGAGAATGACTGTTCAGGTTGCTGGATGGGGTGGCAATCAATCAGTCATAGATGTTGTTACTCTTCATAAATGTTGCACCCAAATAGACAAGAGGAGAATATGTTATGTTATTAACATGTGTTGGACATAGTGAATAGGCAACAAGTCGAGAGGGTGGATAATCATTTGCTACAGGATACCCAGCTAATGACTTGTTCTGGTTGCCACTGTATTTATTTGGCTCATTCAGATCAGTTCCTGGACGGGGTGACTCCCAGGATGTTGTTGATGACGATTTGACAATGGTAATAGCATTGAATATCAAGGATAGGTGATTAGATTATCCCTTGTTCAAGTGATCATTGTGGTAATTTTGTGGTACAAATCATTTCTGTTGTTTATCAGCCTATGCCTGTGCCTTGTCTAGTTTTGTACACCAGCTTTGCACTGTTTATGATCCAGCATATACTGTGCTGGTTTAACATGCACTGTCTGTGCAATATACATGGTGCCAGATTGTGCTTGCTGTATGTTCCCATCTATTATATGCTATTTCCAAATGCATTGTGCATACATAGTCCGGTACGCATTGTGTTGGGGCAATGGGCACTGTGCCTTGTCCAATATATTGTGCCCTTCATTTAACATATAGCAAATGGTACAAGCTACATTGAGGTTGGTTTAATATGTACAACATGGTCTAGTTTAATGTGTAGGTAGTTCTTCTTCTTCTTCTTCTGTCGTATGTCTTTTAGACCTGCAGCTCCGTTGAGGCGAGCCAGGCCAACATGTCATCGTCCAGGTCAATCAGACCTCGTTCACCATTCGGTGGCCGGTGTTTGGGGCAACTGGTGACTATGTGCTCCACTGTCTGTGTTGGGTCCCCACACTCGCAGGAGGCACTGTCCACGAGGCCCCACCTCTTCATCGCTACTCCATAGTTCAGTTTACACCCTTAGTCTAAAATCCACTGTAAGATGTAGTGTACAGTATGAAATGTAACATGTGCTGTTAATGGTCCAGTATACAAAGCATGTTTAATATGTACAGCATATACAATGTGCTTTGTTTAATATACACTGTGTGATCTATTATATATTGTCCTGGTTTACTACAGTATATCCTGCATTGTTTGTTATACTATATACTGTTTGCTAAATTAGTATCCACTGCATTGTGCAATGTACAGTGTACATGGTTCAGGACATACTGTATAGTGCAGAATACAAGGTTCTGGTTGAATAAATCCCTATGCAGGGACAAGTATACATTGTACTTGGTTTAATATGCACTTTGGAGTATGATATACAGAAGGCACTGTGTGGATCAATGTGCAACATACTATTATTTTGCACTGCATAATCCAGTAAAGAGTGTGCTTAGTTTAATATGAACTATAAAGATCAGTAAATAAAGTATTGGTTCAAATGCACTGCATTGTCTTGTATATACTTAGTGAAGGTACGTATGGCCCAGAATCGAATGATACTGGATTAATATTCACTGAATAGTGGGTAGTGGGGAAACTGCTAGAGTCAGTTATTAAAGATGGGATAGCAGCACATTTGGAAAGTGGTGAAATCATTGGACAAAGTCAGCATGGATTCACGAAAGGTAAATCATGTCTGACGAATCTTATAGAATTTTTCGAGGATGTAACTAGTAGCGTGGATAGGGGAGAACCAGTGGATGTGGTGTATCTGGACTTCCAGAAGGCTTTCGACAAGGTCCCACATAAGAGATTAGTATACAAAATTAAAGCACATGGCATTGGGGGTTCAGTATTGATTTGGATAGAGAACTGGCTGTCAAACAGGAAGCAAAGAGTAGGAGTAAACGGGTCCTTTTCACAATGGCAGGCAGTGACTAGTGGGGTACCGCAAGGCTCAGTGCTGGGACCCCAGCTATTTACAATATATATTAATGATCTGGATGAGGGAATTGAAGGCAATATCTCCCAAGTTTGCGGATGACACTAAGCTGGGGGGCAGTGTTAGCTGTGAGGAGGATGCTAGGAGACTGCAAGGTGACTTGGATAGGCTGGGTGAGTGGGCAAATGTTTGGCAGATGCAGTATAATGTGGATAAATGTGAGGTTATCCACTTTGGTGGCAAAAACAGGAAAGCAGACTATTATCTAAATGGTGGCCGATTAGGAAAAGGGGAGATGCAGCGAGACCTGGGTGTCATGGTACACCAGTCATTGAAAGTAAGCATGCAGGTGCAGCAGGCAGTGAAGAAAGCGAATGGTATGTTAGCTTTCATAGTAAAAGGATTTGAGTATAGGAGCAGGGAGGTTCTACTGCAGTTGTACAGGGTCTTGGTGAGACCACACCTGGAGTATTGCGTACAGTTTTGGTCTCCAAATCTGAGGAAGGACATTATTGCCATAGAGGGAGTGCAGAGAAGGTTCACCAGACTGATTCCTGGGATGTCAGGTCTTATGAAGAAAGACTGGATAGACTTGGTTTATACTCTCTAGAATTTAGGAGATTGAGAGGGGATCTTATAGAAACTTACAAAATTCTTAAGGGGTTGGACAGGCTAGATGCAGGAAGATTGCTCCCGATGTTGGGGAAGTCCAGGACAAGGGGTCACAGCTTAAGGATAAGGGGGAAATCCTTTAAAACCGAGATGAGAAGAACTTTTTTTACACAGAGAGGGGTGAATCTCTGGAACTCTCTGCCACAGAGGGTAGTCGAGGCCAGTTCATTGGCTATATTTAAGAGGGAGTTAGATGTGGCCCTTGTGGCTAAGGGGATCAGGGGGTATGGAGAGAAGGCAGGTACGGGATACTGAGTTGGATGATCAGCCATGATCATATTGAATGGCGGTGCAGGCTCGAAGGGCCGAATGGCCTACTCCTGCACCTAATTTCTATGTTTCTATGTTTCTATGAATGGTCTAGTGTAATGTGTTCTTGGATTAATACGTAGGGTGGGCTGGATTAAAATGTGCTATATGAACCAGCATATGGAGTTGCACAGTTCAATGTGCAGAGTACTTGTTCAAATCTACCTGCATAGCCCAGCATAGTGTGTACTAAGATTACTGTATACTCTGTACGCAATTTGCTGGTCCAATATACATTGTACATATTCCTGTACCTTAAGAAACTGCAGAAGCTCGTTTAATCCGAAGTTAGACACAAAATGCTGGAGTAACTCTGCAGGACATGGGTGACATTTTGGGCTGAGACCCTTCCTCAGAATTTTGTGTCTATCTTGTGCATAATCCTGTATATAATGGGGCTGGTTTAATATATATTGTGCAGAGTTTAGTGCACAGTGAGTTTGGATTAAGGTGCATTAAATATAGTCCAGTATAGAGCACGTGGGTTTGAAATGCATTGTATGGTGCAGTGTACAGGAGGCCGATTGATATGCACTGTGCATTGTCTGGTATATGGCGCTTTGTTTAATATGCATTGTGCATGGTTCAGCTTACAGTGGGCTGGTTTAATATACGTACTGCAAATGGTAAAGCATAAAGTGGCTTGGTCCAGTATACAGTGTATTCTCTCAAGGATACTTTGATCAGTCTACCGAAAGAACGTGTTTTGGACTATGAAGAATATAGAGAATTAATTGCAAGCACTAGCCAGTGTTACATGCATCTCAGCTGTGTTTCTGACCCACACTGTGTCCCATTAAATCAGGCTTGATACAACATTCTCATCCTTGTTTTTCAATACACTTTGCACTTGCATTGGTCCTTGGTGCCTTATTATTTTCCACCTCAACAACGTCCAAGATGGTGAATGATTCAAGTATAAGGGTGCTTAGTATTTGCCTGGATTAGGTGGGCTAAAGGTCCTGCTTCTCTTCTTATCCTCAATGACTGTATGATTCCACGTCTCCGACCCCAGTCTCCTGCTTATCCAGGAATATAATAATCCCAAGTAAAGGTCCTGCCTTCAATCACCTGCAGAATTCCTTCCCTCTGTCCCTTTAATTTGCTCCTGCAAAACTCAGCCTTTGCAACAAAGCCTTTTGGCTGGGAAAACCTTTGTGATTAACCCTCCATGAGACATTTCTAAAAACCTTAAAAATGGTTTTAAATAAAAGATTTAAAAAAAAGATAGATACAAAAAGCTGGAGTAACTCAGTGAGACAGGCAGCATCTCTGGAGAGAGGGAATGGATTCAATAACCTGTGATAAAAGCAGAAATAGCTGGAAATATATATATTTAATTGCGGATGCCAGAAATCTAAAATAAAACTGAAATTGCTAGAAATACTCGACAGGTCAGGCAGCATCTGTGGAAAGATGAACTGCTCTGCCGAAGGGCCCCACACCATGAACCCTCATTGTTTCTCCTCCCACAGATGCTGGCCGTCCTGATGAGTTTTGTATGGATTTACTTAACGGGGTTTAAATTAAAATACCTTTTGATGTTGTAACTCTGGAGGTGGGTTTGTGTGAGGGAGGGGGGGAGGAGCACAGGTTGCTGGAGGTGGCTTTTAAATGTAGAACACTCGGCACTTAGAGTGTGGGTGTTCGTTCCAAAGAAAACACATCACATCACTTGTAAATCTGCCTGTAATTTTGTTTTTCCCCCTTAAAATTTCCAACCTACGTACGAAGGCAGATGTTTCTGTATTAAGCTCACAGCATTGGGCAGGGTGCTAATTAAGTGCTGACACTTCTTGCCTGTGGCAATGCAAACACCCTGTGCCGACTAAACAAGCCTGCCGTGTGGGAGTTAGCAGCCTCCCTTGGGATGTGACTGACTCCCCTTGCCTCTCTCTCTGCAGAGGTAGGGAGTCAGTTGTTGGGCAAGGGGCCAAAGCCGCCACTACATGCTAATCCCAAACAGAGGCAACTGCCACGGGAGATAAAGGGGTGTGAATCACACCGCACCGCCTGCGATTGGAAAGCATATCCAGAGAGAGAGAGACACACAGAGAGAGACAGAGAGAGAGACCTCGGCTCGGTGCAGAGACTTGCAGAGACTTGCAGAGATGATCGGGCTCAACAGTGTCCACACCAGCGGCAGCCTGCAGCTCCGGTCGGGAGGAGCTCGCTACAACCGTGATTACTATGGAGCTGACACCTTTCGCTACCGACCCCCGCAACGCTCCAAGTCGCTGGGACCACAGGGAATGGCCAAGATTCATGGCAAGCAGAAGGTAAACAGTGTTTTGCAGATGCTGCCTTAAAGCAGGGGAGCGCTGGAGGCTTAGGAAAAATTCGTTCTCTGTGTTTGTGTGTGTGTGTGTGTGTTTTGTTTTCTCCTGGTGGATTGCAAAGTCGAGGATTTGAGGGGATGATGGGGGGGTGGGGTAGGGGTGCAAACGTGCCAGCCGTTTATCACTTAAACAATTATAAGTCTCTCGGCTGCAAATATAAAACCAAATCAGATTTCAGTTGTCAACCGCCCGACGCATTTAGCGCTGGCTGCCTTGTGCCAGAGGTAACATTCCCCAGGCTCTCGCCCCTGGAAGGACTGGGGGGGAGGGGGGCGTGGGCTGGGGGTGTTGATATGGGGGAGAAGGTGAATCACTTTGCTTTACTGCAATGCAGCATTTATTGGGAAGGGCAGGGGCTAGAGAGTCAGGAGCCTGGAGCAGACACTAGTTGGGATACACCACCCCCTTCCTCCTCCCCGTTGCAAACCCCCCCCCTAAAGCCGCAACTGAATATTTTGTTTCATTTGCCCCCTCTGAGTCCCCGTGAGCTACCAGTGCAACGGCAACAGCAACAGCATTGCGGGATCCAGCGATTGATAGATAACAGTGCCAATGCCAATCCTGGGGTTGATAAGGTGGTGTAGTCTTGAGGAACCAGAGCATCCTGGTGACTGTGAACGCCTTGGCTTCCAACTCACTGCACCCGTGCAACTATTAGACACATTGTTGGTCGTGGCTGTGGTGAATGGACTCGGTTCGTGTTGTGGCGTGCGATAAGTAATGTCCTTCTCTCTCACCCAACACAACGGAACGATGGCGACTTGTGTGGCACATATGGTGATGGAGGCGCGGGCAGGCAGGCAGTCCCACTGAATTACCAATCCTCTGTTGGATTGTGTCATTCTGCTATTCATTTTACCAAACCCCAGTCCACGCGTTGCCTTTACCTAATTTCCAAGCAGCGCACGGCACAAAGTGCTCGAGTAACCCCGCAGCATCTAGATGAATAAATAACATGGTGAAATTTGGGCGCTACTCAGGTCCAGGAGTGCCAGGTTACTGGACGATGGGGTCCAGTGTTGGTTAAGTCATGGTGATATGGAGATTTGACAGGAATTATTTGTGCACAGCGACCCGTGTGTTTGGTGCGTTCCATCACCTAGAAGTTCATTCCACTTTCATGTATCAGCATAGTGTTGTTTACAGCTCTTTGATGCTAAAAAATACTTGAGGTGCTGTGATCGATGCCTCTGGCAGATGGTTGAGACCGTTCAAACTCCTGCCTATTATGGAATGACTCCTGCAGTGTTGTCAATGCAGACTTGACAATGAAATGTTAAACTGTAGCCCTCATCCCATTGACAATGTCCGTGGTCACATTCTGCGCTCATTCATTTGCACGTGACTGTTATTTTGCATGCTGATTGAATGAAGCATTGTCTATTAATTTCATAATGCAGATGGGGTGTGATGCATGGAATAAAATCAGATAATGCTGGAAATGCTCAGCAGGTCGGGCAGTGTGCATGGAAAGAGAAAGTGAGTTAATGTTTCAGGTCAGCAAATCTTTTGTCAAAACTAATAAGATAGCATGTGTAGCAAGGAACTGCAGATGCTGGTTTAAACCGAAGATAGGCACAAAATACTGGAGTAACGCAGCATCCCTGGAGAGAAGGAATGGGTGACGTTTCGGGTCTGAAGAAGGGTCTCGACCCGAAACGTCACCCATTCCTTCTCTCCAGAGATGCTGCCTGTCCCGCTGAGTTACGTCAGCATTTTGTGTCTATCTCATATGATAGCATGTTAGTTTTCAAAGGGATAGACCATTGAATCTGAGACTTTAAGTGTGGATCCCAGCATATTTGGATTTAAGTTCAAGTAAATCCATATTCAAGAATTTCTATATGTAATAATGATGAATTACTAAAGAAAATCTGCTCTCCTAACCCAACATGGACAGTGGAATCACAGACCCAGAGCTACGGTGCCCTCCATAATGTTTGGGACAAAGACCCCTCATTTATTTATTTGCCTCTGTACTCCACAATTTGAGATTTGAAATAGGAAAAATCACATGTGGTTAAAGTGCACATTGTCAGGTGTTATTAAAGGCCATTTTTATACATTTTGGTTTCACCATGTTACAGCTGTATTTATACGTAGTCCCCCCCATTTCAGGGCACCATATTGTTTGGGACACATGGCTTCACAGGTGTTTGTAATTGCTCAGGTGTGTTTAATTGCCTCCTTAATTCAGGTATAAGAGAGTTCCCATCACCTAGTCTTTCCTCCAGTCTTTCCATCACATTAGGAAACATTTATTGTTGTTTATCAACGTGAGGACCACAGTTGTGCCAATGAAAGTCAAAGAAGCCATTATGAGTGAGAAACAAGAATAAAACTGTTAGAGACGTCAGCCAAACCTTAGGCTTACCAAAATCAACTCTCTGGAACATCATTAAGAAGAAAGAGCACTGGTGAGCTTACTAATTGCATAGGAACTGGCAGGCCAAGGAGGACCTCCACAGCTGATGACAGAAGAATTCTCTCTATAATAAAGAAAAATCCCCACACACCTGTCCGACAGATCAGAAACACTCTTCTGGAGTCAGGTGTGGTTTTGTCAATGACCACTGTCCGCAGAAGACTTCTTGAACAGAAATACAGAGGCCACACTGTAAGATGCAAACCACTGGTTAGCCGCAAAAATAGGATGGCCATATTGCAGTTTGCCAAGAAGTACTTAAAAGAGCAATCACAGTTCTAGAAAAAGGTCTTGTGGATAGATGAGATGAAGATTAACTTATTTCAGAGTGATGGCAAGTGCAAAGTATGGTGGAGAGAAGGAACTGCCCAAGATCCAAAGCATACCACCTCATCTGTGAAACACGATGGTGGGGGTGTTATGTCCTGGGCATGTATGGCTGCTGAAGGTACTGGCTCACTTATCTTCATTGATGATACAACTGCTGATGGTAGTAGCATAAATGAATTCTGAAGTGTATAGACACATCCTGTCTGTTTGTTCAAACAAATGCCTCAAAACTCATTGGCCGGCGGTTCATTCTACAGCAAGACAATGATCCCAAACATACTGCTAACGCAACAAAGGAGTTTTTCAAAGCTAAAAAATAGTCAATTCTTGAGTGGCCAAGTCAATCACCCGATCTGAACCCAATTGAGCATGCCTTTTATATGCTGAAGAGAAAACTGAAGGGGACTAGCCCCCAAAACAAGCATAAGCTAAAGATGGCTGTAATACAGGCCTGGCAGAGCTTCACCAGAGAAGACACCCAGCAACTGGTGATGTCCATGAATCGCAGACTTCAAGCAGTCATTGCATGCAAAGGATATGCAACAAAATACTAAACATGACTACTTTCATTTACATGACATTGCTGTGTCCCAAACATTATGGTGCCCTGAAATGGGGGGACTATGTATAAACACTGCTGTAATTTCTACATGGTGAAACCCAAATGTATAAAAATGGCCTTAATTAATATCTGACAACGTGCACTTTAACCACATGTGATTTTTTTTTCCTATTACAAATCTCAAATTGTGGAGTACAGAGGCAAATAAATAAATGATGGGTCCTTGTCCCAAACATTATAGAGGGCACTGTATTTCACCTTTGTTGTTCATAAAACACAAACAGTACAGCACAAGAACAGGCCCTTTGGCCCACAATGTCTATTCTGAATCAGCAATAAATGTCACTGTACACACAAGGAGCCTCAGATGATCGAATCTTGAGCAAAACACAAAGTGCGGGAATAACTCAGCGGATCAGGCAGAGGGAATGGATGGGTGACATTTTGGGTTGCGATCCCTCAGAATCTGAAGAAGGGTCTAAACCCAAAGCGCCGTCTGCCCATTTGCTTCCCAGTACTGCCAGACCCACTAAGTACCTCCAACACATTTGCTCAACAAATGTCACTGGCATTGGCAGAATGTCCACAAGGTATGAACAAATAAAAGAAATGGTGGAAGGCACAATGGCTATGCTTAGCCAGGCCAACCCTGCAATGCCGACAGGACAACAGGTCTTCATGGTCAGGTCAAGAACCCTGCACTTACAACAATTGGGACTTGAAAATGGAGCCAAATCTGGCGACTCTGTATACTGTCTCAGTATACTATTACTATACTCTTGTACTGTATCTGAGATGCTTATCTAAGATGTGTTTATGTACAGTGATACTTGTACTTAACTGTATGCAGATATGAATCTCACTGTACCTCGTTACATGAGACAATAAAGTACCATTGAACCATTGAATAAAATAATACAAACTCTGCAATGATCTTCTTCATGGCAACTTGCCTTCAGAAAGAATATTGCGAATGTGGAACAAGGAATCCATGAGTCGGTTTAAGTATTAGATTAATGGATTAGTGGCAGCCAATAAATATAGCCCAATACTGTCCAAGACCTTATACCTTTCCTCACTTTGGGTAAACCTTATTGCACTGGCTGCTATTCTAGCAGTCTGACCATTATTTAGATCATAGAGGTGAAAGTCAATCTACAAACCAACTGTCATCAGGTTAGACTCAAAATACTGGAGTAGCTCAGGCAGCATCTCTGGAGAGAAGGAATGGGTGACGTTTAAGGTCCAGACCCACCTTCAGACTGAGTGTCAGGGGAGATAGATACTAGAGCTATGGAAGGGTACAAAGGGCAAGTAAGATGTGAAAAGGACAGATCAAAGAAGACGATGAGCTGTAAAGCAGGAGGAATCACAGGGGGAGCAGTGAGAGAGGGTGTTGTGTAACTCATCGGAGAGAGGAGGAGAACTTCAAGGTAGGCGTACCTTGAGGAGATTTTGCAGTGGAGCAGACAATGTGTAGGAAGGAACTGCAGATGCTGGCTTACATCGAAGATGGACACAAAATGCTGGAGTAACTCGGCAGGATGCTGAGTTATGCCAGCATTTTATGTCTATCTATGGTGTAAACCAGCATCTGCAGTTCCTTCCTACATATTCTGTCATCGAGCCCATTGTGTGGGACCTAAAATCAAACTGCTCCCATTTGGGCATTGATATTCGCTGAGGGAATTTCCTTCACTGATGTCCCTGGAGCTGGAAAGTGCAGTTGTTTGGAGGTGAATTATTTTGAGATGTTTGGACTCTTTCAGGAAGCACTTAAAGAAATCAGTTTTAGACTAAATATGACAAAAGTAAACATTGTACCTAGCAGTGGGGAAGGGTAGAGTATCCCTTGCACTTCACCCTGTGACAGTTTGTGGTTATGCATGCAACACATACGCAAGGATTGTGTTGTTATAATATTTCCTTTGGAATGTCAATGATGGAAAAATATCATTCAGCTCATTAGGATGAATCAATATCAAACTCACTCAAACATCCAATTTATCTCGTCAAACTTTTTTTTTTATTTTTATTTTATTAGAAGTAAGTACAATTGTGTACAATCATATTTTCATAATACCTTTTATGTACAGCTTCTTATTTTAAAAAAAATTTGAAATAAAGAAGAAAAAGAAAAAAGTTAGATAATGAAAAATAGAAAAATGTGAGATATATAGTGTGTGAAAAATAAAAATAAAGAATGAAAAAAGAAAGTTGAGACATAGAAAATAGAAGAAAGAGAATAAAAGAGAAGAAAAGAAGAAAAGAAAATAGAAGGAGATCATTTATAATCTTGACCATCCGCAGTCACGGATTAGCTTTTACACCTGTTTTTGCACCATACGTTTCCAAAAAGACGACAAATGGAGACCAACTCATTATGAATTGGTCAAATTTATCTATTAGGAGGATATCTCGTCAAACTTTTGACTGACTCAATAAGAAAAACATCCAATGCATTCGATCAACCCCCTGTCTAACTTTGCAAATAAAATCCAATTCATTCAAAATATCCATCTCAATTTTACTTCGGAGTGCGCCTGCGCGTCATTACGTCAGACGCCTTGACGCAGACGGACGTGAGGAGCAGAGTGGATTTGTAGTTTTTACAACTACAAGGCAAGTATAAACTTTTTTTAAAGTATTTCCAGGTCCGTTTTCTGTGGGTCTATGGGATTTTTCCCACAGACCGCCATGGAAGAAACGGGCAGGGGGAAGAGGCGTGCGATTCAGCCGGCAGAAAGTCGGGAATCTCCGGGTACAAGCCAGCCACCTCTAACCCCGGTACAGTCGCCAGCGGTGAGCATAGCGACTGTGGGCCTGGGGCTGGTGACAACTCAGTCAGCGCCTGTCGGGCAAAAGGCCAAGTTTAAATCCAGACGGCCCACGGAGGAGGAGTCCCAGGCAATGGAAGCTCCAGGGCTAGATACTGCCTTTGAGCGTATTAGCCAGATGGAAAGCCTTCTGCATAGGCTGTTGGAGCAAAGTACACTCAGGGAGGAGTGTACTGAAATACCAGCTGCTGGAAGCAGCCTAACAGCACCTGGCACAGGGCTGATGGAATGCACCCTCAGAGATGAGGAGAGTGCTATGGGTCATGAGAGTTCAGACCCCGACTCTGACGGTGAGGCTATACAAGGAGAAGAACTGCAGATACCAGATATTCCACCACTGGCAGTACGATTCGCTGCCCTGTCAGGGTCAGGAGAGCCACTAGGAGATGAGCTGGCCTCCTTAATAAATTACTTGGTTTCCCATCAGCTGGAACAGCAGGAGATGGATGATACTGCAAAAAAGCATGAGACCCCAAGCAACTGTGTGTTGCTGAAAGCACCAGCTGTGAATCAAATCATCTGGAATCAATTGAGTATGACTATGAGAACTCAAGAATTAAAATTGCAGAGAATATTAAAGCTGCTGGGTTCTGGAATTACTGCTTTTGCCAGAATAGCAGATAAAAGCCAAGAGATGACGGAGTTGCATCAGGAAGCACTGGGGTTGCTATGCAGCTCCCACTTCGAGGTCAATTGTCTGAGGAAAAGTGTTATATGGCCTACTATGAATCCAAAATTCGCAGCACTGCAAACCAAGTAATATACAATTACCCAATTTACTCTTTGGAGAGGATCGCGGGAGACGTATTAAAGAGTTGGAAGATGAAGCGAAAACAGGATTGATGAAGACATCAATGGTTGTGAAGTCTGTAAAGAGGAAGTATCCTTTCAGACGTCATACGCATCCTGGACCAAGTCGCTCATCAACGCAGGGACGTAGTTGGCGGCCTGCAGCGGGAGCAAGAACCAGTGGGCGTGCTTCTGGGAGAACCCAGGAATCTCAGGGTACTGAAATGACTCAAGAGGTAGGTGGACCTGGTTCTCATGGGAACATACTAACTGGATTAAGTCCAAAAGGTTACATTTCTTCTATAATAATTGGAAGAAAATTACTTCAGATGTGGTAATCCTGAATAATATACAAGGATTTCGAATTGAATTCAATCCAAATTATGATTTGCCTGTTCAGCATGTTCCTAGCCGAACTCTGCACTTTGTACAAAAAGAAGTGATGGAGGTTCAGGTCGCACTTGAAACCCTATATAAAAAAGGGGTTATTGAAAAATCAGTCTACCAAAGTCACCAATTTGTGTCAAATATATTCCCTTGATCAAAAAAGGATGGAGGATGTAGGATTATTCTAGATTTGACAAATCTGAATCCTTTTGTGCAATTTAGACATTTTAAAATGGAGACATTTGTGACTGCCAAACAGCTTATTTCAGAAGCATGTTATATGGCAACTATAGACTTGAAAGATGCATATTATTCAGTGTCTGTTCATTCAGAAGATAGGAAGTATCTTAAATTTAAATGGATGAACCAGTTGGGGCAGTTCAAAGCTCTGCCTAATGGGTTAACATCTGCACCCAGAATATTCACAAAATTGTTAAAACCAATTCTGGGCTTGCTGAGAAGCCAGGGGCATGTACTAATGGCATACTTGGATGATGTCTTGATTATAGGAAAGACAAAACAGTCAACAGAAGCATCTGTTGCAGTTGTGAAATCAACTTTTGAAAGTTTGGGGTTTCTAATTCATCCAAAGAAATCTAGGTTAACACCATGTACCTCTATTAATTATTTGGGGTTCACAATTGATTCAGTCCAAATGAATATTACTTTGCCCAGGGAAAAAAGGGTGGATTTGATTCAAGATTGCAGTAATCTCCTAAACGAGCAAAAACCCTCAATTAGACAGGTGGCTCGTGTACTGGGAAAATTAGTAGCAGCATTCCCAGCAGTCCAATTCGGACCATTACATTATCAACAGCTGCAGAGACTTAAAGAACAGGCACTGAGAATGCATGTTGGTCATTTTGATGGAACCATGCAACTAACAACAAATGCTGTTTCTGATCTGCAGTGGTGGATTCTACATGTCTCAAGCAGTTCCAGCAAAGTGCTGATTGAACAACCTTCCATGATATTACAAACTGATGCCAGTGCACTAGGATGGGGTGCAACTGACTTAACATCTAGCTGCGGAGGCAGATGGAATTAGGAAGAGTCATTGTTACTGCAGACATGGGGAATTAACTATTTGGAGCTTCTAGGATGTTTCTATGGGCTCCAAGCTTACTGTTCTAACACAACTAATAAGCATGTTCAAGTTCAAATTGATAACACAACAGCAGTTGCCTATATTAATCATATGGGTGGAATCAAGTCGGTGTCATGTGACAAAATGGCTAATCAAATTTGGTCTTGGTGTATTGAAAAGAATATTTGGATTTCACCTATCCATCTACCAGGTAGAATGAATACGATAGCAGACACCAGGTCACGAAAGTTCCATGATAATAAAGAATGGATGTTGAATCAAGAGGTATTCAATGATATAGTAATCAGATTCGGAATGCCCGACATCGACTTGTTCGCATTTAGGCTGAATCATCAGCTAGGGAAATATGTGTCATGGGAACCAGATCCAGGAGCAGTGGCGATTGATGCTTTCTCGCTACATTGGGGTGGTATGTTTTCATATATATTTCCACCTTTCTGCCTCATAAGCCGATGTTTGCTTAAAATCAGGCAAGATGCTGCTTCAGGGGTATTAGTAGTACCAGATTGGCCTACACAACCATGGTATCCATTGATATTAGAATTAACATCACAAAAATTGATGAAAGTCCCAAAAAGAAAGAATCTATTGCTGCACCCTGTAACAGGGGAACAACATCCATTATATGATCGTTTGGGTTTGTTGATTTGCAGGTTTTAAGAAGGCCTTTTTTGGGGCGAGGACTGTCTGAGCGTACTGTGGACATGCTTACGGCAGCCTGGAGGAAGAGCACTCAAAAACAGTACCTTTCTTATATTAAGAAATGTGAAGAATTCTGTGTACAGAAAAATGTGGAATATAGTACTGCAGATATTTCAGATGTTGTAGAATTTCTGTCAAAACTTTATTATGATAAAGGTCTGAGTTATAGTGCAATTAATTCAGCCAGAAGTGCATTGTCCTCATATTTGGTTCTGGATTCAGAAAGAAACCCAATTGGGTCACACCCACTTGTTTCCAGACTAATGAAAGGAATCTTTAATTCCAGACCACCAAAACCTAGGTACATGACAATCTGGGATGTAAGTGTGGTGCTGAAACTACTTCGTGAATGGTCACCAAGTGTGTCTTTACCTTTGGCCAAGCTCAGTATGAAAGTAGTCATGCTTATGGCATTAGTGACAGCACAACGAGTGCAAACACTTGGGAAATTACAAATAGACAGGATGGAAGTAACTGAAGACAAGGTTACATTCTATATCTATGACCTACTAAAGCAAAGTAGGCCAGGTGTGACAGGATTTAAAATTGTGCTGGCAGCATATCCAAATGATCCTTGTCTCTGTGTTAAAACATATTTGTTACAATACATTGAGGTCACAAAGACTTTAAGAAATATGGAAACTGGGTTGTTGATCACACACAAGAAACCACACAAGAGAGTTTCAGTACAGACTATTTCCAGATGGATAAAAGAAGTCTTAAAAGCTGCTGGTATTAACACTGATGTTTTTACGTCTCACTCGACTAGGGCAGCAGCAACGTCGGCGGCCTGGGCGAAAGACGTCCCCGTCGACCATATCCTCGCAGCCGCCGGGTGGTCCAATGAGTTGATGTTTCAACATTTTTACCATCGGCCTATTGTTAATGCGAGGTTGTTTGCAGAAACTATTTTAAGTTCTGTGTAAATTCCTCTGGTTTAAAGGGGATCTGATTAATTTCATTATTGAAATTAATTACTGCATTTGTGGTACAAATGTTATTATGAATGCATGATTGATTATTCTCGTTCCGAGTCAATCTATGCAGTGAGAAGCCGGGATTGATCCACGGCATGAAATCACAAAGCTTTAAAATCTTCACGTAGTCACTCACGTGACTCCGAAGTAAAATAGTAAGATTAAACGAGAACTTACCTAAGTTTGAAGTTTGATCTTTATTTTATGAGGAGTTACGTAGGTGATTACGTGCCCACCACGACCCTACCCTCTATCATAAAGGTCAGATGGAAGTTCTTGTATTACTCGTTTTATTATGAGACTATATTACTTCGGCTAGATTGACGTGCAGGCGCACTGGCGGGGTTCTTCATGTAATCACCTACGTAACTCCTCATAAAATAAAGATCAAACTTCAAACTTAGGTAAGTTCTCGTTTAATCTTACTATTCATTGCCCTACTCTCTCCTACAAATCTCTCTCAAACAATTGGGTCATCCAGTGCACTCATTCAGATAGATACAAAGTGCCGGAGTTGCTCAGCGGGTCGGGTAGCATCTCTGGAGAAAAAGGGTGGGCGAGCTTTCAGGTTGGGACCGAAGAAGGATCGTTGCAAAATCATTTTAAAGGCAATCATTTTTCTTTGGGTAAATGATCAGATTTATAAGTCAGGGATGGAATTATATTCCTTTATCAAAATTTACCAATGAAAGATAGATAATCAAAATAAATGCCACTTTGGGCGGCCAATGGTACATTTGGTAGTGCTGCTGCCTCACAGCACCAGAGTCCCAGGTTTTTAATAATAATAATAATATTTTAATGACCACACAGCCAAGCTGGTGGAATTTTTGGGTTGTCAGCAGCGATACAATAATAAAGAACACACAACCACAATAAAAAAATGTAACACAAACATCCACCACAGCATTCAACACTGTGGTGGAAGGCACAAAAATTTGGCCAATCCTCCTCCATTTTCCCTCAGTGGACAGGACCAGAGTCCAGAGTCAGTCCAGGATCGGCTCTTCCTCACCGGGGACCGCGGCTTTAAGTTGTTGTAGGCCGCAGGCCGGCTGTCGAGATTTAAAGTCTCCGCCGCAGCCAGAAGCACCGTAGACTGCAGGGCCGGCGGTCGAAGCTCCCCTACAGGGGTGTTGGTAAGTCCATGCCGGCCCCGCGGTAGAAGTTGGCCGCGGGCCGGCAGTGATGGCTTCTTCTTCTTCCCCTGGGTCCCCCATGAGGGATCCCGGGCTGTAGACGCCGCACCAGCTGGAGCTCTGCAGACTGCGACTTCAGGCTGCCGGCTGCCCCGGGCCAGCGAAACGGAGCGCTCCCCTCCAGCGAGCCCCAGCGAGGGCTCACCCGCTCCACGCCGAGAGTCCACGCTGCGCCCGCCGCTGAAGCCCCGAGCGCGTCTGCGGGAAAGGCCGCGCCGATCCTTGATGTTAGGCCACGGGGGAGGCGACATTCGCAACATTCTTTCTGAAGGCAAGTTGCCATGAAGAAGTTCATTGCAGAGTTTGTATTATTTTATTCAATGGTTCAATGGTACTTTATTGTCTCATGTAACGAGGTACAGTGAGATTCATATCTGCATACAGTTAAGTACAAGTATCACTGTACATAAACACATCTTAGATAAGCCTGACCTCGGGCACTGTCTGTGAGGAATTTGCACGTTCTCCTGCAAATTCCACATTGATTTCCTCTGGCGGATCCTATTTCCGCCCATATCCCAAAGACGTGCAGATTTGTAGGTTGATTGGACTTTGTATATTGCCTGTGAAGTGTGCAGGGAGTGGATGGGGAAAGTGGGACAACATGTAATTCGTGTAGATGGATGATCAATGTTAGGCATGGACTCTCTGGGCTGAAGGACATGTTTTCACGCTGTACCTCTACCGTTTGTAATATAAATAGGACGATAAATGTCCAATAGGTTTTTTTACTTTATTTTATTGGAATAATCGGCAAGCCAGCTCCCAAGTATACACTGGTTCATCAGATATATCTCTAGTTTAACATCTTACTTAGAAGGCAATGTGTCCAAAGACATGATCCTCCTCAGCATTGTGCTCCTTAGTAGCTCATCTCTTGCAGTGAACTCACAACCTCTGAAGCCACTGCAAGCACAATTAGCCAAACAGATTTTAAAAAATGTACAATTTTATTCTTGTAAGAACCTCTTTGCTGATTATGACTCTTATTCTGATCTTTATCCATCTTTGTGTCTCTGCAGGTCTTGTACAGTTCTATAAAAAAAGAGAAATTACAATGGACAATGTAAGTACAAAACATGTCTTGCTTGCTTGATGTTATGCAAATTGGTTTGTTAAACTAGAGCTCCATCTTGATAACCTGTGACTATCACCAACTGGAAGACAAGCATTGGAGACACCTAAAAGAACCACATCCTACCCCACCGTTCCTGAGCAGGGAATACATGAGCAATTCATTAACATTGGGCCAATGTACTGGAGGTATCCATACAATGTCGCTGGGAGCTTCACCATGTGGATGGCAGTGATTCAGGAAGAGAACTCACCACCACTTTCTTGGGAACATTTAACAATAGGCAATTAATTCTGGGCTTTCCAACATCATCCACATGTAAGATTTTCTTTTAAAGTCAGTAATTCGCTGTTACGAGCAATTAAGTGATTTGTAGATATAACTGCAGCTTGTTCTTGTGTATTTGGCATGTATTGTCTGTTTTGGTGCAGTGAAGTTGCATCCGATGCAGTCGGTACTTTACATTGCGTACGCTGACAATAATCCATTCCCAGAGAACCCGTGTGGATATGGACACTACTCCAGGTCCCCCTGTAAACCCCGTCACAATCCCAAGGATCCACTGTAAAATCTCACACCCTCTGTGATTTTTTTTTGCACATCTCCACACATCCCTATCAACGTGTACAATGCATGGACATTTTGTAAATATTGGCACATTTCTATGACTTCCGGCAAATACTGACACATACCCTGGGATCCCCTCGGATACCTACAAAGTCCTAGGGACCTCCTATAACACTTGACACATCCTCTGCTAATAGTCCCATTCTCTACGGGACTTCCTATTCACCCAGTCCCTGTGTGCCCTGCCTGACTGGGTCCCCTGTGTAAATACTACCGAGGAGATAACCTCCCAACCGCTGAAATAACATTAAAATGAATTATTTAACACAAGCCAGTTTTATCCATAACAAAAATCAGTCCAAGGAAGGGAACTTCACCTTTCCATGTTCTCCAGGGATACTGCCTAACCCGCTGAGTTACGCCAGCACTTTGTATCTTTTTAAAAATTCAATACAAGTTGAAATACATCCTGATATTCCCAACAGTTGTATTCGTTTCCTCCACTCTTCACTGCTATTTGCTGGAGTTTGTCAGAATGACGCAGTCAATTTGTGATCCGCACTGCTTGCTTTCTGGAGAAAATAGTTCTTGTTAATTGTATTGTATCTCTCCCTTATACTCTCCCTTGCTATTGGTTTCAAATTACAGTTTTTGAATTAGCATTTGCACACTAATTAGATGCATTACTGCCTTTGCAAATTGATTCAGGCAGTCAAACCATGTCGTACATAATGTTACTTGCCCTGAACATCTAAACGTGCGTGATAACGTATGTATTCACCATCACTTCTCCCACGGGATAGTTGGTGGAAAGTGATGTTGAACCTTTAGCTATGAAGCATGGAAAGTCATCGTGCTGAAGGACAGAATTTGAGCTGTCTCGCCCATGGTTAAGAAATCCTTGGAATGAAGCATTTTCTGAGTAAAGATTCCGGTGAAACATCTTGTTATGTTTTCCTTTTTCTTTTTTGGGATCTGGACGCCGCATTGAAGGCAGCCTCTGCCTACAGTCTGTTTTTCAATCTTTTTTTAATTTTTAGTCAGTTTTAAAGTTTGTTTTGGGGATTCTTTAGCTTTTTTATGTGGGGGAGGGGGGTAGGGTAAGGGGGAAACTGTTTCCCAGTCGCTTCCTGGCGAGGACGCGACCATTCTCCGAGTCGCGTCCTCCCCCCTCCTCCTCCCGGCCTATCACCTGGATTGGAGCGGCCTTTCCCAGCCGGGGACCGGACCAGAGCTTCAGCAGCGTTGCAGTGCTGGATTCACCGTGGAGCGGGTGATGCCTCACCTGGATTGCCGTTTGGAGCTCCGGAGCGTTGTGGAGCCGTGGTTTGGGAGAGCTCCCAGCGCGGCCGGCGCTGAACAACATCGCAGAATCCTGGGGCCCTTTGCCGAGGGCCGCCAGGGTTGCATCTCCGCCCAGCGCGGCCCGTGGACTTCGGGAGCCGCGGACTCCGGTAGGAGGTGCCCGACTCGGATGTCCAAGCCGCTGAGGACGTCCTCCAGTCCCGACGTCGGACTTCCATCACCCCGGCGAGCGGGCCTGAACATCGGGCCGCCCGTAGAGGCGACAGCGGGGGGTTCGGGAGCCCCCCCCCGACCACGGGAGGACAACAGAGGAGGATGACTGAATTTTGGAGCCTTCCCTCACAGTGGGAAACTTTGATCCCGCTGTGTTAAAGACGATCGTTGTTCTGTCCTCTTTATTATCCGTGTGGCTGTATGGCGACCACACATTTCACTGGACCAATTGGTACATGTGACAAATAAATGTATCTTGTATCTTGACAAGTCAGGCAAGGCCAGCATTTAGTTTAGTTTCGAGATAGACAGCATGGGAACAGGCCCTTCTGCCCACCGAGTTGACAAAGATCATCGATCACCCATTCACTATAGATCTATGTTACCCCAATTTCTCATCCAACGGGGACATTTTATTTTACATAGGCCAATTAACCTACAAACCCATGTAGGAAGAAACCGGAGCACCTAGAGGAAGCCCACATGCAAAGAAATCCACAGGAAAAGCGTGTAAACTCCACACAGACAGCAGCCAAGGTCAAGATCTGACCTGCGTCTGTGGCACTATGAGGTAGCAGGTTTACCAGCAGTGCCACTGTGATGCCCTAGTTATTGCCCATCCTTGAGCACCCTTGAGAAGACTGGTGAGCTGTCTTCTTAAAACCACTGCAGGACTGCTGGTGAAGCCAAAAATAAAACAATCAAATTGCATAAATACAAAATGTGAACACTTTTTGTTATTCAGCAGACTTGTCACAGCTCATTAGTGTACGTTTGGTGGTAGGCTAGCTGTTTCCACACAAGCATCTGAAGATGTCACATAATATTCGATGCTTCAGACTGCTGGGAATCAGCCACTGTGCCCTCAGAGGACAATCAAGTCTTTAAAAGCCAATGTGGTGCAGAAGAACCTGGCTTTTCCTTGACACTAGCATAAATATTGTTGTTGTCTTCAGCTGCTGCTGAGGTCAGGTGTGGCTATTGATTGAAGGCAATGACTTCATTGTGAACAATTAAGGCTCATTCTGTTCCCAGCGAGGTGGGCAGTTCAGCTTGGATCCCTGCTCCAGTTACAGGTTCAATGAGAGCTGTATCAATCACTCAGCAGGGTCTATGAGCTGCTGTGTGGAGATGCTAATTTGCAACAGTTAAACACAAACTCTATTCTTCACTTGCTCAAAAATCTGGGAGTCAGGCAAGGAGAGTGGAGTGGTGCTGGGCTTTGGGGTAAGGGGTGCAAGAATCACAGGGTTTTTAGTTTAGAGATACAGCATAGAAACAGGCCCTTCGGCCCACTGAGTCCGCAAAGACCAGCGATCCACGAACATTAGCACTACCTTGCACACTCGGGACAATTGTTACATTACTCAGTCTATCTCTAGACCAAATAAGAGCAAATCTCTCTTGTGTCTAATGTAATTCAGATATCACACTACTAAAGATTGAAAGTACACATTTTTTAAAAGGTTCACATTTGCTAGTTTTTGTTTTCTCTGGGTGATTATCCCCAAAGTCAGGAACCAATAGTTAAAAAGCAAGAAGGTATTGGTCTTTACTTATACTGAACCTCAGACACAATTAGTAGCAATGTTACAAAATTTTGAGATTTAAAAAATAAAGTCTGCAATTTATCTCATCAGATAAAGCATAAAAAGAAGTTTAATTTGACACCTAATTCACTTTCATATCTTCAGTATTAAAAAGGTTATGGCCATTTGCATACTCGGAAATTAGCATCTTGTTCCCTATTGCTTTTCCATTGACTGAACACAAAAGCTGTGATCGAGGACAGTTAAAAGCCCATAACTTTCTTAAAAATTAAGAGAACTGAAAGAAATTTTCAGTTATTATAGATTGAAGCATTCTGAAACAAATATGAAACAATCTTACTTAGAAGACACGAAATTAAAGCACATAATTAGTTACCTAATTGTAGCTAATTACAAAATTCAATTACTAGATCTAAACATCTATCAATTTCTTAAGAATAGATTAACATTTTTAAATAGCCTAAGTGTCCAAATAACATTCACACAAGAATTCACAATATAACATAATTTTTAAATCTCATTGTCATGAATTTACAGGCCAAATGGAAGGAATTGAATGTTTAACACCTGTAAATTAATGGGCATTTTAATCATCCTGTGAGTGAGGATTTCTGGAACGCGATCATTTGGAACGTTGATTTGCGGTGAATTTAACCCCGTATCGGCATGAAAAATACTGCCGTTAGTTCGGGGAATAAAATCACCGTTTTGCAAGAAAAAATGTGAATTAAAGGCTTCTTAAGAAGCACTTTTATACATTCAAATAAACCACTTTCGTTTACCTGTCCCGTACGTGAAATCCGTCCCCGTTATCGGCGTTGACGGCTTCAGAAGCTGATTTTAAAATGACTTCAGCGCTGACATTGTCGATTTAATAAAAATAAAAAATTCACAAAACGCCCCTAGGAACGATTTTTCAGCAAACGCTTGTACTCCAACGAAATATAATACAGGACAAGGTAGGAGAAACCCGCGTTTTAAACCCACCCCCCCTTAAAGACGCCAAAATAGCGCACATGGCCAGTGGCAGAATTACAGCGCCGCTGAAGGTAAGTATTGTAACATACCTACAATTAGTTCCATAATAATAGATCAAATTGTAATGGAATGGTGACCAAAATGGAGATGTCTGCTCCTGCACGTATTCGGAATGAGTGACTGAGGACACCATTGTATCTACAGGTTTTACATCCATCTTGCAAGGTATAGAGACTTCCCTTCAGCAACTAAATGGACCAATGTGTCCTTGTACATGAGTTGCTAAATGTTAATGTGCAGGTACATGGCAATTAAGAAGGCAAATATTATGTTGGCTCCAAGTACAAGAAGATTTGAATACATGACTAAAGATATCTTACTGGAATTATAGAGGGTCTTTGTGACACTACACCTGGAATATTGAGTATAGATCTGGTCTCCCCCTGTAAGGGAGAGTATACTTGCAATAGAGGGGATGCAGTGAATGTTCATCAAATTGATTACTGTGATGTGGGCAGAGAGTATGTTTTTTTGAGGAGAGAATAAACTGGCTGGAACTATGAATTTAGAAGAATGATATAGGTATTTTATTATTTTTACATACTGAGATACAGTGACAAGCTGTGTTTGCATGCTATCCAGTCAAATCATACAATACATGATAATACAACAAGTAATGCAAAGAGGAAAATACCAAAGTACAGAATATAGTGTTACAAAGATATAGTGTTACACTTACAGAGAAATGGTGTACAGGCTGCAGTGAAGTAAATTGGAAGATTGGAATTCAACCCTAACTTATTGGAGTAGTTCAGTAGTCTGGTGTCAAGAGGGAAGACCCTGTTATAGAACCCGCTGAGTTACTCCAGAATTTGGTGTCTACCCTCGATTTAAACCAGCATCTGCAGTTCTTTCTTACACAATGCAGATAGCATAGATTTCAACTGATTTTGCTCGAGGCTGACTTCTGATCTTACACCCATTACAAACTTTCCTGGAAGTGGCGTCTTGGTCAGCCATGCAATTTTGGGTGGGCTTGTAGTTAGAGGATAGCAAGTTTGAGGATAGCAAGTTCAAACATGTCTGTGGGAAACACATCACCCAGTCAGACACTCAATGCCATCAGTGAGGGAGTGATGCACAATATTTTAGATGTGATAGTGGAACGGTCAGGTAGATGTGGAATGTTCCCCGGTTAGAGAAATTTCACCCAGCCCTAACATGGCTCTCAACTGAAATTACTGCCAAAGAGTTACCGTTACGTTGTTGGTTGTGGAAATTGGTTCACACGATTCCAAGGCTCCGACATAATGTTTAATTTGCTCTTAAGTGCCATGGGAAATTCTGAGGCCAAAATGGTGCTCTCTAAATCCAAGTTTTTCTTTCCTTTGCATCAGCCCAGTATCACTGACCCAATCAACATTGGGTACTGTCAGTGTGCAAGTGTGCCAATTATTGAGGAGGGGGGGGGGGGGTGCTGCTCCCTGAGTTTGATAAGTACCGGGGGCATCATAGGAGTAGTCGAGCTGCTTCCTCACAGCCCCAGTTCCCCAAGTTCAATCCAGACCTCTAATTCTGCCTGTATGGAATGTGTACGTTCTCCTTGTGATCTCACGTGTTTCCTCCAGGTGCTCTGGTTTACTCCCTTCTCCTAAATATATGCAGGATGGTAGGTTAATTGGCCATTGTAAATTATCCTTGACTATAGTGAGTGGGAAAACTCTGGAGAGGAGTTGACAGGAACATGGTGAGAATAAAATGGAATTGATTTAATTCAGTGCTTGATGGTCATTGCAGACTCGGTTGTCTAAACGTAACTCTGTTTTCCCCTCAATGTTAACTCTGTTACTCTCTCCACAGATGCTGCCTGACCTTCTGAGAATCCCCAGCATTTTCCTTGCTGTATGATCCTCTGATTCAAACAATAGTAACAATTAAAGTCCTTAAAAGATCAGCCAACTAGCCCAAAGCAATCTGAACACTCAAGGGCCTGTCCCACTTGGGCGTCATTTGCGCATCATTTACGCGTCACAACGCACGACGCGCGCGTTGTGGCGTGCATGGCGTGCATTACGCGCGCATGGTGCGTGGTGACGTGGGCAGTGACGCGCGGTCGCGCGCGGTGCCCCAGGATTTTGGGATTCACAAAATCTTTGCGCGCCACCTGCGTGACACATAAATGACGCCCAAGTGGGACAGGCCTTTCAGTCACCTTAATGTTCTCTGCATAATAAGACCTTCCCACTTCACTCAATCAACATCAATGCGACAATCCCCCAAGTGTAATTATCCAATTCACATTCACACCTCTGCACTTCAGTTTTAACCTCTGAAATTTTAATAAACCTCCAGTTATCAGGAACGTGGCCTGCCAGAATATTCTGGAGCCCATGTTGCCAAGGTTACCGGGACCTGCAAGCTGTGACGGGTGATTATTATCTGTTGAGGGGTGAATACTAATGCCGAAAAATAATTTTTTACTGAATAACAAATACCGCTGGAGCACCAGCCAACAGTCTGTCTGTTTATTCATCAATAAGTTACTCAACCAAATTCTGTTGTCCTTGAATTATGGAGAAAGAATTGATATAATTTCCGTCTCCGCTCCTCATTTACATAAGAATAAGACAGAAATTACTCCAATGCTGTGAGATGCCACCTGGACCCTGGTTCTCCTGCCAGCAATTTGCTCTCTCAGTTGACCTTCACATTGCATTACCTTCATAGAACATTGAACAGCGCAGCACATGAACAGGCCCTTCAGCCCACAATGTCTGTGCCGAACATAAATGTCGAGACCAACTCTATCTGCCTGCATGTAATTCACATCCCTCCATCCCTTGCATATATATGTTCCTATCCAAATGACTCTTAAGGGGCTGTCCCATTGGCCGTCATTTGCGCGTAATTTATGCGACATCATTTACGCGTCATTTCGTGCGCATGGTGCGCGATGACATAGGCGGTGACGCGCTGCGTCGCAGGATTTTGTGATGTACAAAATCTTCGCGCGCCATCTGTGTGATGCGCAAATGACGGCCAAGTGGGACAGGCCCTTTAAATGCCACTATTGTATCTACCTCCCCACCACAGACGGCAGGGTGCTCCATGCACTCACCGCCTTCTGTATAGAAAATCTCCTCCCCCATATTTCCCTTTAAGCTTTGCACCCTTCAGGTATTTACATTTGGAAGGCAACGAATGAAATAACAACAGAACACACCCCCAGATTCGACCATTCGCCTGCATTAGGGAACATTTACAGTAGCCAATAATACTACGTCTTGGGGGTATGGGAAGAAAACGGAGCTCCCAGAAGAAACTCGGGTCACAGGGAGAAGTTGCAAACTCTACACAGACAGCATTGAAAGTCAGGATGAAACCTGGGTCTCTAGCACTGTGAGGCCGCGGCAATGTACGGTGAAATGATCATTCCTCATCTCTCCTCTGAGTCGTTTGCTAGTTATCACCCCTCCCCTCTCATTCATCCCCAATGTGCGGATGGAAATAGTTTTCTCATTGATGATATTAAACTCCTCGTGCGCTTTTATTCATTGTTAAGTCACTGCTCCAAAGAAAACAGTCCCATCTATTCCAGACTCTCCCAGCTGTCATTCCTGTTTAAACTACAGAAGCTACAGATATTGGAAATGAGAAATACAACAAGGAAAATACTCAGTAGGCCAGGTGGCATCTATGGTGAGAAGAACAGACTTAATATCTAAGATCAAATCTTCCTCGATGGCACATTTAGCCATACTTAGGTACAAGACCAGAGGTATGGAATGGAGTGGTTGTTGAACATTAAGAGGCCATTCGGCACAGTCAAGTCTGTTCCATTTGTGGAGACACAAAATAAATCAGATGTTGGAATTTGATGCAAAAAAACAAATTGTCAGAGGAACTCAGTTGGTCAGGCAGCATCTGTGGGGGAAAGAGGAAATGTTAATGCTTCCGGTTGAGATCCTGTAGCAAGACTGTGAGGGAATGCTAGATCTCAACCCAAAAAGTCCACCATTCCTTTATGTTCATCGATGCTGCTTGCCCCGCTGAGTTCCTCCAGCAGTTTGCTTTTTACTCCAGTTCCATTTGCTGGGGTTTTTTCCTATCGCCCTGCCAGTCTTGGACAAATAAAATTGATGTATGTGTCACTATTAGCGTTTCAGAACTTCATTTTTAGGAACTATATTTAAGCGAGAGGGGGTGCACAAAAGATTCATGGGGATATTTCCAGAATTTTTGGGGCTTGTGTTATAGGGAGGGACTGGTGAGGCTGGGGCTGTTTTCCCTGGAATGAAGTAGGATGCGTGGTGACCTTAGGAAGATTTATAAAATCATAAAGGAGTTTAGAAGGATGAGGGGGGATCTTATAGAAACATATAAAATTATAAAAGGACTGGACAAGCTAGATGCAGGGAAATTTTCCCCAATGTTGGGCGAGTCCAGAATCAGGGGCCACAGTCTTAGAATAAAGGGGAGGTATATATTTAAGACTGAGGTGAGAAAAAAACTTTATCACCCAGAGAGTTGTGAATTTATGGAATTCCCTGTCACAGAGGGCAGTGGAGGCCAAATCACTGGATGGATTTAAGAGAGAGTTAGATGGAGCTCTAGGGGCTAGTGGAGTCAAGGGATATGGGGAGAAGGCAGGCACGGGTTATTGATAGGGGACGATCAGCCATGATCACAATGAATGGCGGTGCTGGCTCGAAGGGCCGAATGGCCTCCTCCTGCACCTATTTTCTATGTTTCTATGAGGAACATAGATAAGGTGAATGGTCGCAGTGTTTTACTCATGGCAGGGATGTCTAAAACTAGAGGGTATAGGCTGAAGGTGAGAGGGAAAAGAGTTCTGAGGGGTAACTCTTACACACAGAGGGTGGCAGGTATATGGAACAAATGCCAGAAGAAGTGGTAGGGGTTGGTATGGACACAACATTTATATGACGTTTGGACAGATTCATAGACTGGAAAGGTTAAGAGAGATATTGATCAAATGCAGGCAAATGGGAAAGGCTCAGAAAGGCACCTTGGTTAGTATGGACACGTTGGGCCAAAGGGCCCGGTTCCGTCTGTAAAATTCTGTTCCTCCAACTCGGCTTTCTTGGGTTTAAATTACAACCAATGTGTCCCCTTGAAATTTTAGGTGAAAGGTGGAAAATAAAAGCAGTTCAAGTTTGAAACAGTTTCTCTCTTTGTGGTGTGTTCCGCAATTTCATTGCTTCAAATAAATTCAGTAAAATATGAAAATGCAGCCATTGACAAGTGCTTTGCTTTTGACCAAGCTTAAGTTATTAGCTTCATACTGGTGTGCAAATTGCACTAGTACACAACTGGCTTTTCCCCTCTTTTTCTAATCCCCTTTCCAAAATACCTCAAAAAATAGATTTCCATGCTGATTTTTGCATTGTTTATCCAATTCCCTTTCTAAAGGGACAATTGAATCTGTCCACCACCATTTAAGGGAGTGAATTCCTGATCATGCCACTCACTGCATGAAAAAGCCTCATATAATCCTACTGCGTAGGAAGGTATTGCAGATGCTGGTTTAAACTGAAGATAGACACAAAATGCTGGCGTAACTCAGCGGGACAGGCAGCATCGCTGGAGGGAAGGAATGAGTGATGTTTCGTGTCGAGACCCTTCTCCAAAATGCTGGAGTTACTCAGCGGGACAGGCAGCATCTATGGAAAGAAGGAATGGGTGACGTTTCGGGTCGAAAAGGGTCTCGACCCGAAACGTCACTCATTCCTTCTCTCCAGAGATGCTGCCTGTCCCGCTAAGTTACGCCTGCATTTTGGTATAATCCTACTGCGTTGGCCTTTATCTATGACTTTGTGCCCCTGGTTCATAGCTCATCTCAGATCATGAAAATAGTTTATGTACTTTGTCATGTCTGACCACTCTATGGAATTATTTGTTAACCTCTTTGTAAGGAGAATGATTACACTTATGCCATGTCATATGGGTACTTTAACTCCTTCATCCTGGGACCCTTCTGTTATTTACGCAATCATTTTTTGAGCCTTCTCTTCCTCCCTAAAGAGCAGTGACGGAACCAGATGCTATACCTTAGTTGCAGCTTGCGATCTTCCAGTGCTCGATGTAACCACTCTGCTTTTGTACTCTGCGCTACTGTTTATAGATTGGAGATCCCAAGCGATGTGCTCTAATGACTGTATTCAGTATTAGGTAACCTGATAACCTCTAGCAGAGCCAAGGGGCACTTGGTGTGGTTGAAATTGAGGTTATAATTAGTAGTTCATCTAATGAGGAATGCTCTGGAGTCTTGTGTTGATGGGTGAGATAGTGGTGTACTGGATGGAACTTGTTTGTTCCATGCTTTTTGCTTGGGTTGTTTTGGAATTGTATCAGATTTTCCCCTGATTCCTATTCTTCTGTCTTGGGAACTATCATTGCCCTTGATGGAAGTTGTTGTTATTTATGTTGTCCTGCACTGAAATGAATACAGGTGTATGACGTTTCAGAGAGACCTAGCTAACACCCTGGAGAAGGACTTGGTTCGGTTTTGAAAACCACATTGCCCAATGTTTACAGATTGGTTTAAGTGACTGCTTGTTGGTTACCAGTCTTGGCTCAATGCTAACACTTCCACCTCCGCGTTAAAAGGTTGAGGGTACAAACTCACCTCCAAGACTTGCACAAATAACATAGGTGGACATTCCACTGTCAGAGTGCACCTACAGACAAAATGTTAAACCAATACGGCATAGTGGGGCAGCTGTTAGTGCTGTTGCCTCACAGTGCTAGATATCCTGGTTCGATCCGGATGAATATATATCCTCTGGTGCAGTCTGTGTGGAGTTTGCGTGCTCTCCCTGTGATGCCGTGGGTTTCCTCCGGGTGCCCCGGTTTCCTCCCACATCCTGAATACATACAGGTTTGGAGGTTAATTGGCCTCTGTAAATTTCCCCTAACATGTAGGGAGTGGATGCGAGAGTGGGATATGGAATTGCAACCACGTGGAGATTAAGCATAGACTTTTTATGGAATTGTCTGGAAAAGATGAAAAACCTGCAGGGCAAATGGAGAACAGTTCATCTTGTGTCCACTGTGCTCCAGCAACAAGATCACACTGATCTCTGCAGAAAGCACATGTTGCTTGTATCAAAGCTCACTTGGAGATGGAGCTCCAGGTCATCATTGACTTCTTTGAGGGAAATAGGGTTTGCACTAAACATTGATAAAGACAGACACAAAATGCTGGATTAACTCAGTGGGACAGGCAGCATCTCTGGAGAGAAGGAATGGGTGGCGTTTCGGGTCGAGACCCTTCTCCAGACAGAGTCGGGGGAGAGGGAGTCTAGAGATATGCACGGGTAAGGTGTGAAAATGACAGATCAAAGCAGACGATGGTAAGGAAATGTAGAATGGTTCGTTGTTAGCTGTCTGCACCAGTTGCACGTTTTTGCTTCAAACAATAAATGTCTGCAGCAGGACCCTAGAAAACACGAGACAACATTCCACACCTCAGGAGCCGCTATCAACAACGTCCGATGTCAGTGGGGAAATTTACTGTGTCCTGCGCACCATTCACAACCCTTGGCCATCTCAGCAAAAGATGGTCAAGCCCTCCCATTCGCATCTGGGTTTTTTTTTCGACCAGGGAGCCTTCTCGGATTTGGTAACATATTCTACCCTCAATAGGTATCTCAAACCACTGGAGACTTCACAGCAACCCAGTCCCCATAAGTTCCTCCAAATCTACTGGTAGAACAGGTACCAAATCAGTGTCCTCTGCTCGGCCAGCATGCCAGTATAGATCTCAGCCACCTCTGATGGAGTAGTGACATCATTCACTCCTTCCCCCAACCAGACTCTCAAAACATTATTCTCTCATGGGGGATAAAATCTGGAGGACACCGAAAGTGGATCAAAGGATATTCCCCAAAGCCTCCATGAGAAAGTATAACATCCCCAGAGACTTATGTGAATCTCTGCCATTCTCAAATTGGTGTTCAGGGTGACACTAAGAACCTGGAGTCTTTGACAGGAGCAAGCAGAAGTCCGTTGTTGATAATGGGAGATGGGCCGGCTCCTGAACCAAATCCACACCAGCAACCACAACCTGCCTCACCTGGAGAAGAGTCTTCCAGTCCCACTTGGCCCCCATCAGCCACCCCATAACCCACAGACCCTGAATGAGAGCACGTCATCCTTGGCCAAGGACAGCCTGAGAAGAAGATGATAAAGGTGGCAGCTCTTTTCCATCCTACCGTCAAGGTTTTAATTACAGAAGGAGAGGCAATACAATTATTGAAATCAAAATATCAGGCCATGTCCCCATTTATATACGAGTTAATTAGGAAGTTAATCAACTATGAGCTAGATTGATGAAAGCTTTTGTTGGAAATCGAGGGACAAATGTGTGCATTGCAAACGTTCAGAAAGCTTATTTTTTCAATTATATTTTCTTATTTTAGCTGCTTACGGTTAATTGCATTGATGTTTTTGTCAGTACCTGTGTGATAGTTCTTTCCACATCCCTCATTAACTATTACGAGGCTCATTGCAGCTGTGAGCTCTTTACAAGGTGCTCAGCCAGAAGTAAGGAAGAACAAACTCTTGTGTGTACCAGTGGGACTGAACACTGTGGTGGGTTCACATGGTTTGTCCAGGAAAGCCAAACTACACCTCAGTTCTTGGTTTCAAAACTCATATGACCATCTGCATTCAAGGCCATTGTTTGTCCTATGCTAAGCAAGGTGAGAAAAGGCTGAGATATTGGCAAATGAGCAAAATGGCGGAGAACATTTTGTGGCCAAATTGCAGTGCTTGTAGGTAACTTGTAGTGGTGTGTCTGCTGCCAATCTTGTGAGCGTGAGCATTGGAAGTGATGATTCTGCTGCTTGCAGGATGTCTCATTCCCTTTTTCATCAACACACCCAGATGTTAGAGTAACACTGCAGAGAGGTTACAAAAAAGAAGCCCATCTGGTTTCTTGTGTCTGCACCATCATTCAACAGGATCATGGCCAATCTTTTACCCCAGCACCACTTTCTTGCTTAAGTTACATATTCCTTGCTTCTATTAATATGGACAAATCTGTCCCATTGGGCACCACAGTGGTAGAACTACTGCCTCTCAGTGCCAGTGAGCCAGATTCGATCCCGACCTCGGGTGCTGTCCGTGTGATGTTTGCACATTCTCCCTATGACCACGTGGGTTTCCTTCGGGTGCTCTGGTTTGCTCCTCCATCTCAAAGACGTGCAAGTTTCTAGGTTAATTGACCTCTGTAAATTGTCCCAAGTATGTAGTGAGTGGATGAGAAAGTGGGATAGCGTGAAGAAGTGATGAATGGTTAGCATAAACTTGGCGTGTACTTGAAGGGCCTGATTCCATCCTGTTTCTTCCAATTCAATTCAATTCAATTCAATTCAAGCAATAATGAAATTAGAATTAGGGACACTCACACCTACATATTTGCTCTGCCACTTAATACCTCACAAGCCCCTGCATTAACCTCCGAGCCCTCATTTACTTTAATATGTTAAATTACATTGACGTACGTCTCAACTATACTCGGCAACAGACTCAACACAAAACTCTCGGGAAGAGAAATCCAAAGATTCACACCCTTTTGAGTGAAGAAATTTCTTCCACAACAGCTAACTTCTTATTTTGAGACGCTGCTTCTAAGCTCGGGGGCGACCGCGCCTTTGCAGTTGCAGCCCCTAGACTGTGGTACAGCATCCCCTTTCCCATCAGAACTGCCCCCTCCATCGACTCTTTTAAGTCAAGACTAAAGACTTATCTATACTCCCAAGCCTTTCCTGACGTCCTCTGAGTGAGGGCTACATGTATATATGTATGTAGTTTGTTTTGTTGTGCTATTCTTATAACAAATGTAAAGCACTTTGGCCAACGAGAGTTGTTTTTTAAATGTGCCATATAAATAAATGTGACTTGACTTGACTTGACTTGACTTGAATCCCATCCAAAACATGGCGCTGAACGACACCACTCATGTCCTTGTTAGCAAAAGCCCTTCAAGTTAACCCGAGTTCTCAATTTACTGTCCTGTACATTTTAACCCTTTAATAGTTTATGATGGAGAGAATTTCTGCTTCCAAAACACTTTTTGCAGTGAGTTTCAGACCACCATCATTCCCTGCATGATTTTAATTGTCCTGAATTATCTTCTAATCCTATCAATTAACTCCAGTCTCTGTTACCTAGTTATTGACTTCTCTGTTGGAGAACATAGGTTCTTTTGATTCACTCTATTCAGGTATCATTTAATGTTATACATCTCCATGTTCCAAAGGAAGCAGCATCAGCCAACTGGATTCCTCCTCCTCTAAGATTTATCAATCCTGGCCACAACTTTATAAAGCTCCTTTGCATCCTCTTGTGTCATTCTTTTCACTAGCTGGACTGTTGAATGCACATTTCCTGGTCTTGTAATCCACGCTTATGACTGTGAGGGCAAGTGTTTTATATGGCTTCATTTTACCAACTTACTTTTTAGGTTCAAGTTTAAAGATAAATAATGGAAACGATATCTTTGGCCCTCCGAGTCCACGCCACCCATTCATAACCCATTGGCATTAGTTCTTTGTTATCCCACATTTGCATCCATTCCCTACACACAAGGGGCAAGTTGCAGTGGCCGATTAACCTTCAATCCCGCATGTCTTTGGGATGTGGGAGGAAAGCCACGCCTCTGGCACCTGGAGGAAACCTACACGGTCACAGGGAGAACGTGCAAACTCCACGCAGGCAGCACCCGAGGTCAGGATTAAATACGGGTCTCTGGCGCTGTGAGGCTGCCGATGTGCTGCCCAGCCCTGTAATCATTAGGAATGTGTGGACACACACACTCGAAGATCCTTCTATTCCTTAACTCTCCTCGGTGTAATCTGGTTCTTATTTCTGCCGCCCCTGTCTACTGCAGCAGTTGGTCCAGAGACATGTGAAGATACTGATGCAGTAATCAGATAATATGTGGGAGAACCACTATGCCAAATTGGCTCTTAGTCTGATTGGGAAAGGGCTTTGATTATGCTTTGACAATGTGTGCTTCTTCTCCTGACAGTAATGAAGAGGAACTCCGCAAGTCCTTGTCAGAGCTGGCTGATGAAAGGACGAATCCGAGCTTGAAGACCATGAAGCGCATCAGCAGTGGTAGTAACCCCTTCCTAGATATCATGCAGGACCCCACTGCGGCCACCTACAAGCACGGCTTCCTGGTACGCAAAGTGCATGCTGACTCTGACGGCAAGAAAAGTGAGTGTCACCTCCTCAAAAAACAAAATCACAGAATGTACATTGTTTAAACCTGGGCAAGGGGGAGGAGAGGTTAACATAAGCAGTCTTGCCATAAGCTCCAGGAACTAGTAGCCACTCTCACATTCAGCGAGGGGAGGACAGGCATTTAACAAAAGTGCCGTGTTTCAGCCCAAGAATCTGTCACCCAGCCAGCTGATGACCCGGCGTTGAGTCTTTCTTTATCCATTTATGAGATGTGGATGTTGTTGGTAACACCAGTGTTTACTGACCATCCCTGATTCCCCCTGAACTGAGGAGGCAGCTAAGAATCAAGTTTAAAACAAAAAAGGGCACAAAGTGGTGGAGTAAACTCAGTGGGTCAGGCTGCATCTCTGGTCAACATGGATAGGTGACGTTTCAGGTCCTGACCCAAAATATAATCTTCTTCATCCCAAAAATAATCTTCTGGGCCAGTTATTTGGATATCCCGATATCGCCCCTGAATCGCTGTTTACCTTTCCCTCCACAACTCAGTCAACCACTAGGTCCATTTATTTGTGTCACGTGCAGGTTGTTGCCAATGTCCTTTTGAAGGAGAATGTGAA
>CM075990.1:14039231-14143416 GCA_038087875.1 Malacoraja senta | reverse complement strand
GAAAACTGACACTCAAGTATCACTTATGAAGTAGTATGTTTGTCTAAAGGGCCTGTCCCCACGGGCAGGCGATTCCATGCAGCAAGCGCGACCTAACAGGAAGCGGGGGCCGCGCGGAGGTCGCGGGGTCGGTCCCACGTACATCGCCGGAGCCGTATGTAGTTGGTCCCGACACCGCACGGGGCTCCGAAAAACCGACACTGTTCAAAAATTCCGCGCGCACCGCCTCGCCGCCGCGTGCACCGTCTCCGTCAACTCTGGAATTGTTGTGAAGGAAGGAACTGCGTTTAATAATAATATCTTTGAATTGACCAGCAATAAAGATCGCCTCCCTTTGCTGCGAGCCAGTAATCTTTACTGTAAAGGCATTACGCATGGAGTGGAGACACAAGTAAACGCAGATATTGAACTCTCCAGTAAAAAAAGCAAATTGCTGGAGGAACTCAGCGGGTCAGGCAGCATCTGTGGAAGGAAATGGACAGGCGATGTTTCGAATCGAGACCTTTCATCAGTGTGAAATGTCGTCTGTGCATTTCCCCTCCACAGATGCTGCCTGACCCGCTGAGTTCCTCCACCAGTTTTTGCTCTTCGCGCAAAGACATGTTCATTCAGGGTGGCCTGTCCCTTTAAAACACGGGTCGACTGGATTCACCCCGCCAAGACTGCTCAAAACATTAACCAGCTCTGAACCAAAGATCATCCTCTGACCCCCCCCCCCAAACCCCCCAATTAAAGAATGATTCACATATCTGTTTCATTTGAACTAGATTGCAGTAATAATGCCGCAATTGAGAAGGTCCTTGCTGGATGTTACATTGAAATTGAGTTACAAGGAACTGCAGATGCCCATTTACACCGAAGATGGACACACCAAAAATGCTGGAGTAATTAACTCAGTAGATCAGGCAGCTTCTGTGGACAGGTGGTGTTTCGGGTCGAGACAGCTTCTCGGACTGAAGTCTTCTGCAGTCTTCTATGGTCTGAGGAAGGGTCTCGACCCGAAACATCATCTACCCGTGTTCACCTACATAAAACCGAAACATCACCTACCCGTTGCTCGAACTGGACGTCCGCTCCCCCTGGCTTCCGGGAAGGTCGTGCTCACCGCATGCCTGTGGGACAGGCCGTATGGTGATCACTCGGCCTCCACGCGGCACCCGCTTCCAGTAAGGTCGCGTTCGCCGCATGGAAGCGCATGCCCGTGGGTCAGGCCGTATGGTGATCACTCGGCCCCCGCTTCCGGGGAGGTCGTGCTTGCCGCATGGAATCGCCCGCCCGTGGGACAGGCCCTTAATGAAATTAGGCTAAGTGGAATTAAAAATGTGATTTTTAAAATATTTATTGCTGAAAATCAATATTTTCATATTTACCCTTATTTCACTAAATGTAATACAATACAATTGTAAAACATAACGATACATTATCATGGCATAAATAATGTTGAATTCGAATTTTTTTTCATTATTAGCCTAAAATTTATAGGATTCAAGAACTAGCAGCCAGCAACCACCAAATGGGTGATCAGTCAATGATGTATGGGGAGAAAGTTAAACAAGGTCAAGTCTATTGTCAAATGCATGATTAGGGTGAGGTACAGGAACAATGAAAAACAAAAGCAACATCAGTGTTCCATCCTCCACAAAATAGGAAGACGGTCTTGAATATTTTTTTTTTGTTTTGACAGGATGCATACAAGTCGGATAAGCAGTTATCGGAAGAGGATTTAAAGAACGCCATCAGCATTCACCACTCACTGGCAGTGCGGGCATCGGACTATGGCAAGAAGCCCAATGTCTTCTACTTAAAGACTGCGGACTGGAGAGTGTTCCTTCTCCAAGCCCCGTGAGTGACCAAACTTGCAGGGTTAAGTCGATGGCTGGTGCAGATAATACTGGCAACGCTGACACAGTAGCTCCTTATCTGGGCAAAATGTAACCTTGCTCCCTGGTTTCACTCTCTCTCTCTCTCTCTCTCTCTCCGAACTTGAGCAAACAATTGACTATTTCCAAACTAGGTCATGAAAAATAACAAGTAAACCAATGTTCTAAATTAAACTGTGCTGTGAGAGAAGGGCGAGGCATCTGGAAAGTGAGAGATGGAAAGGAATGGGGCCAATTCATATAGAGACAGAAAGGTTTCCATTTATAAACTGCTTTTTATCATTGGAAACATCCCAAAGCAATTCACGGCCAATTAAGTAATGTTGGTGCGTGCTTATTGTAATGTAGGCGGTTTGAGGGAGTACGAGTTGATGAGGAGGGAGCAAAGAAGCAGGATTAAATGGATTGGGGAGAGTGGGGGGGGGGGGGGGGAGTGAGGAGTTACACCAGGGGCTGATGTGGGGTAAACTGTTGTGGAATCGGTAAGTTGCTCCTGTGCCCCAAGATCTAGGGATGGTGTTTTTTGTTCGAAGAACCTGAATGGGTTTTATCCGCTAAGGAAATGCGTGAAAAATTCATCAGCAGGTTCAGTGTATCTGCTTCCAACGAAGGAGCCTTTGTTAACTGTGGCTAACTCAGCTACAGGGAAATCCTTCACAATAGAAGATAGATACAAAATGTTGGAGTCAGACCGCGTCTCTGGAGAAAAGGAATTGATGAAGTTTGAGTCGAAACCCTTCTTCAGACAGAGTCAGGGGAGAAAGGATTCACATTATCATTACACTCTGGGACGCACAGAAATCCTCCTTAGACTAATGTTATTTCTCCTTCAGCCTGATGATCTAGTTGTCAGAGTTATAGAATCATACACTCAGAAACAGGCCCTTCAGCCTGCTGTGTCCGTACTCACCATAGAGTCCCTGTTTGTATCGAGGTCCTTGTCCCCCCCAAAGCTTCGATTTTGAGCTTGGATCTGAGCACCTCTTTATAGACACGATTGTCTTTTGCTTCCAGGAGCTCGGACCTGATGCAGTCCTGGATCACCCGCATCAACCTGGTGTCGGCCATGTTCTCAGCTCCACCGTTCCCGCGGCCATCGGGTCCCAGAAGAAGTTCAGCCGGCCCCTGCTGCCCACCGCGGTGACCAGGCTGTCTCTGGTGAGTGACCCGTGTAACCAGAGAAAACACCCAGGCAAAAGATCACAGCCACGCCAACAACCATCGCTCCCATTGTTATAGCTTCAGCCTTAACTATAGCCCGACCTCAGTACCAAAATACTATGGACTTTGCATAAGGTTGCACTGCAATTTTGACTTGCACTATTATGGTCTGGTACCTCGTATAAAGGGGCTGTCCCACTTGAGCGACCTAATCCGCGAGTTAAGAAGAGTGCCTTCGACCTTCAAGCTCGAGGGCACTCGCCTGGAAAACCTCGAGCTGGATCGACAGTCCGCGTTGAAACCGCGAGCTGGATCGACCGACCGCACACACACACACACACACGCACACACACACACACACACACACACACACACACATCGCAAAGGCGGGGGCCAGGGAAAGCGGGGGAGCGCTGTCTGAAATTCACACCCACGATGAAGAGGAAGGTAAAAGACGGTTGCACAGTTACGGTAAGTCCTTTAGAGAGCACGGAGGGGTGGGAGAGAAGGAAGAGAAGGGGGGGAGAAGGAGTGGAGACAATTTTAAGAAGTATAATAAAGTTTAGTGGGCATTTAACATTACCGGTTAATTTTCTCTGGTCCTGAAAACTCCAATGAGCCAATCAAAATGCCCGGTCAGCGAAGGAGGTTACCTATGGCTGCCCTCAACTGCCTGTAAGTGCAGTGGCTTGCAAAAGTATTCATACCCCTTGAACTTTTCCACATTTTGTCACGTTACAACCACAAACGTAAATGTATTTTATTGGGATTTTATGTGATAGACCAACACAAAGTGGCGCATAATTGTGAAGTGGAAGGAAAATGATACATGGATTTCAAATTTTTTTACAAATAAAAAACTGAAAAGTGTCGCGTGCAAAAGTATTCAGCCCCCTTTACTCTGATACCCCTAAATAAAATCCAGTGCAACCAATTGCCTTCAGAAGTCACCTAATTAGTAAATAGAGTCCACTTGTGTGTAATCTAATCTCAGTATAAATACAGCTGTTCTGTGAAGGCCTCAGAGGTTTGTTAGAGAACATTAGTGAACAAACAGCATCATGAAGCCCAAGGAACACACCAGACAGGTCAGGGATAAAGTTGTGGAGAAGTTTAAAGCGGGTTAGGTTATAAAAAATATCCCACGCTTTGAACATCTCACGGAGCACTGTTCAATCCATCATCCGAAAATGGAAAGAGTATGGCACAACTGCAAACCTACCAAGACATGGGCGTCCACCTAAACTGACAGGCCGGGCAAGGAGAGCATTGATCAGAGAAGCAGCCAAGAGGCCCATGGTAACTCTGGAGGAGCTGCAGAGATCCACAGCTCAGGTGGGAGAATCTGTCCACAGGACAACTATTAGTCGTGCACTCCACAAATCGGGCCTTTATGAAGAGTGGCAAGAAGAAAGCCATTGTTGAAAAAAAGCCATAAGAAGTCCCGTTTGCAGTTTGCCACAAGCCATGTGGGGGACACAGCAAACATGTGGAGGAAGGTGCTCTGGTCAGATGAGACCAAAATTGAAGTTTTTTGCATAAATGCAAAACGCTATGTGTGGCGGAAACCTAACACTGCACATCACCCTGAACACACCATCCCACTGTGAAACATGGTGGTGGCAGCATCATGCTGTGGGGATGCTTTTCTTCAGCAGGGACAGGAAGCTGGTCAGAGTTGATGGGAAGATGGATGGAGCCAAATACAGGGCAATCTTGGAAGAAAACCTGTTAGAGTCTGCAAAAGACTTGAGACTGGGGCGGAGGTTCACCTTCCAGCAGGACAACGACCCTAAACATACAGCCAGAGCTACAATGGAATGGTTTAGATCAAAGCATATTAATGTGTTAGAATGGCCCAGTCAAAGTCCAGACCTAATCCAATTGAGAATCTCTGGCAAGACTTGAAAATTGCTGTTCACAGACGCTCTCCATCCAATCTGACTGAGCTTGAGCTATTTTGCAAAGAAGAATGGGCAATAATTTCAGTCTCTAGATGTGCAAAGCTGGTAGAGACATACCCCAAAAGACGCAGCTGTAATTGCAGCGAAAGGTGGTTCTACAAAGTATTGACTCAGGGGGGCTGAATACTTTTGCACGCGACACTTTTCCATTTTTTATTTGTAAAAAAATTTGAAAACCATGTATCATTTTCCTTCAACTTCACAATTATGCACCACTTTGTGTTGGTCTATCACATAAAATCCCAATAAAATACATTTACGTTTGTGGTTGTAACGTGACAAAATGTGGAAAAGTTCAAGGGGTATGAAAACTTTTGCAAGCCACTGTAAGTAGCGACCCCACTCCACTGCACTACAAGTTAAAAAGAACCATGCCGACCAAATTTTACTAGTGGAATATGTTTCAACATGCTGAAAATGTTTCTGCAACCTATTCGGCCACGAGTATTCGGGAACTTCCCTCGAGCATGAAGGAGCGTTCCAGTAACCTCATAGGACCTCGTGTCGACCATGCTGCGAGTTTGAGTCGAGAGCAAACTCGTCTAAACTCGCAAATTAGGTCACTGCAGTGGGACAGCCCCTTAACTGATAATTGATTTTATTATTGTTTATTGTATGTTTAGTTGTGTTAATATACCTGCAAACTTGCAGCAAGTAAGAATTTAATTGTTCCAGTCCAAGAACATATAACAATTTTGCTATTAACACTCTTGACTATTACTGTATCTAAAATGTATAGGGTGCTTCATAACAGAGACTGCCCAAGCTATGTGAAGGAATACTAGATAAAAATCAAAAAGAATGCAGATAATGAAAATCTGAAATAAATTCAAAAATACTCAGCAGGTCAGGTAGCATCTGTGGAGAGAGAAACAGATAACATTTCATGTCAAAGTCCCTTCATCAGAATCATCCTGATTGATTGATTAAATTAATTAAATTAATAGAAGCAGCATTTAAACATACACTTCAGCCCACTGAGTCCATTCTAACCATCACTTACACACCAGTTTCATGTTATCCCACTTTCTCATCCCTACGCATTGGGGGTAACTTACAGAGACCAATTGACCTACAAACCTGTGTGTCTTTGGGATGTGGAAGGGAACCAGAGGAAACCCACACAGTCACAGGGAAACCATGCAAACTCCACACAGACAGCACCCGGGTGCAGGATCACACTCATGTCTCTGGCGCTGTGAGGTAGCAACTGTGCCATTTTGCAATAGAATAAACCAAATTAGACTGAAGGGATACTAGAGCAGATGATCAAATCAAAGATTGTAATAATATTGAGAGTGGATATTTATCATGCGCACCGCGTATAGACTGGAACAGTGACATTCTTACTTGCTGCAGTTTTACAGGAATGTTAGGACTACTTTGTAAGAGGAAAGAGAGACAGATAAGTTTAGCGAAAGACTTTTATAGACTTACGATCTTGGCAGAAGTAGCTTTGGACTACAAGGGTGGAGCCTTTAAAATAGGAGATGGTCAAGAGACCAGAATTGGAGAGACATCAACAACAAGACCTCCGATAAAGCTACCGCCAAGTGGATAGAATACCGATGTGTTACCAATCTGCTAACATTTGCACAGTGTAGCGCTGCTGCAGATCTGTGATGGATTTTACAAGTCTTTGTCCCTGTGTTCTTGTGTGGGGAATGGCCAACCAGACACCTGGACTTGTCCTCCACCCACTCTCTCTTGCTGCTCCATTGGATGCAGGTGGTAAGTGTGTTGCTGTGTGTGTCTGTGGCATCATCAAAATCGCCACATGTCCCACACGCAAAGTGCTGGAGTAACTCAGCGGGTCAGGCAGCATCACTGGAGGACATCAATAAATAATGTTTCTGGTCAGGATCCCTCTTCCAGGAGGATCTGAAGAAGGGCCCCGACCTGAAATATCACCTATTCACATCCTCCAAAGATTCTGCCGTGACTCACTGAGTTACTCCAGCACTTTGTGTTTTGTTCAAGATTCCAGCATCTGCAGTTCCTTGTTTCTCCATTAGCACGTGTCAAACCTGGCCTAAGGGCACAATTGGACAATGTCCCTCACCGAGCCTCGGCAACGAGATCAGATGCCCAAACCCATGTGAACCGACAGAGGTGCCCGTCATGTTGTGGACTGTGGTGGGCAGTGGCAGCCTCTGCTGGCTGATGCAGGGAATGGCAAGGAGTTACCAGCTCCTGTTCTCAAAGCCAATGAGCTACAGGACAGCTTTGAGTGCGTCCTACGTGTGTGGGGGTGGAGGGGGGGGGGGGGGGGTGGACTGGATTGAGATCTTGTTCTTTTGTTCACTGTCTGGCAGGAGGAGCAGATAAAGGCTCACGATGCCCGGCTGAAGGCGATGACCACGGACTTGGCCGAGCATCACTCATTCCCTCCGGACAAGAAGGCGAAGGGCAAAGAGCTGGAGGAGTACAAGCAGAAGGAGGAATACTTGGAGTTCGAGGTGGGCATAGATGCAGGGGTAGGCCATTCAGCACCGCCATTCAATATGATCATCTAAAATCAGTACCCTGTTCCTGCTTTTTCCCCATATCCCTTGATTCCTTTAGTCCTGAAAGCTAAATCTAATTCTCTCTTGAAAACATCCAGTGAATTGGCCTCCACTGCCTTCTGTGGCAGAGAATTCCACAGATTCACAACTCTCTGGGTGAAAAAGTTTTTCCTCATCTCAGTCCTAAATGACCTAGCCCTAATTCTTAAAGTGTGACCCCTGGTTCTGGACTCCCCCAACATTTTTCCTGCATCTGCAAGCCTGTCCAATCCTTTAAGTATGGAGTGATGTTTGCCACTTACTCACTCAGCTTCACCCCTTAATTGCATCTTTAAACTTCATGTCCATCATTCCACGTGGACTTCCACATCTCCGCAGACCTGCAGATCTGTAGGTTAATTGGCTTCTATAAAATTGTCCCTATCTGTGTGATCGCTAGTCGACATGGTCTCGGTGGGCTGAAGGGCCTGTTTCCAAGTTGTATCTCTAAACTAAACTAAACACAGGCCCAGACATCACCTATTCCTTTTCTCCAGAGATCCTGCCTGACCCATGGAATTACTCCAACATTTTGTGTCTATCTTCACAGGGAAAGTCTCACACAAATTCCTTGGTTTTGTTATTGACCATCTTACGTCTGCATTCCCCAAATGTGGGGAGTGTTGATCTCACCCTCTGTGGTTCCACCAATCCCCAGTCGGTTCCTCTTACCCTACTCCTCCTCCTCCTCCTCCCCATGGCCCTGCTGTTGTGTCCAGCTCTGATGGAACAAGCCTCTCTTTTCCCCACAGGAGATGCGGTTCTGTACCTACGTCTCACTGCTTCGGGCCAAGCTGAAGGCCGGCACCGATGACCTGGACAAATTTGACGCCGCCTTGTTTGACACTGCGGAGAACGAAGGGAACGGCCTGAAGAAGTCGCACTCCAGCCCCTCCCTCAACCTGGAGCAGCCGGTGGTGGCCATCAGGATCAAACGGAATACCTCGGAGCGCAGGAACAATCGGCACCCTGCTAGCGCCAAGCACAAACTGTAACGCACGGTTGGTCCAACCTTGCGCTGAGACTGCCTCGTGCGTTGTACGTTCGGCGGCAGCTTAAGGACAGTAGTGTAGAGCCATTGGTAGCTCCTCGTGCTGGTTGGTGAATGTCTGGCTCGAGCACAGAATGATGTAGATACGATTCCCTTTGCCAAGTGCAGACTGTGACTGAGGATGGTAAGAACTGCGCCTCAGAGCAACACCATTGGGAAGGGCAGTAGCCAAGCTGGCCAGGCCTCGCACCATCTGCCAAACAGCGAGGCCAAGCCCAACTTGTACTCTGAATCGGAACTAGGAGCTGCTTCTTCCTGCAAAGGCCTCCGTGCTTCCCCCTTGAGTGATGGGAAGGAAGGACTGCCCTTTGCAGCGTCCGAAGTTCTGATGTCATTGTGTCCCCCAATGCTGTGGCTGAACAAACACGTTTGTGTTGGATAGGGCGGCACGGAGGCTGGGGGAGGGCAGAGGCGAGGGGTGGCGCAATTTGGGTTGTGCTTCCCATATTTGGCGGGACCAACTGGAGAAGGCTTCCCCCAATGTGATCTCATGGACATGTTCGCCTGACCTGGCGATGAGCCGATAGCCTTGTCAACACAGCAGTCTTCAAAACTTTTATTTATGCTGTGTTTCTCTTCTCCACTCCTCACGTCTCAGCTGTTTGTACCTGCTTCCCCCACCCCCCCCCCCCCCCCCCCCTTTGTGAATGTTAAATTATTTCCACAGTTTATGTCAGTTGAATGTGTGTTTCATAAAACAGGACCTCAGTATGAATAGGGACTGGTTTTATCAACTCTGTTAGTGCACATGATCACATCACACTGCTTGCACCAGACTCCCGTCTGTCCAAGCCGTTCAGTCCTGCTCTTCTCGGATATACTTTGTAGATGTTCCCAGACCTTGTCGGTGCTGGTTAACTCTAAAGGCAGAAACTCAATAACTATCCAAAAGTTTCAAATGGTGTAAGAGGGTGAGGGGGGCAGGTGTGCAGTCATCGTGACAGTGTGACGAAGGGCAGATGTGCACTCTGTGAGACAGTATGACAGCGGGGCAGATGTGCACTCTGTGTGGCAGTGGAACACTGTAACAAAGCAGCAGTGAGGGCAGATGTGTGCTGTGCAACAATGTGGGCATGTTTGCACTCTGACACAGTGTGGGCAGATGTGCACTCTCAGCATGGGCAGATGTGTGGTCTGTATGACAATCTGTATGCTCTGTTGGGATTGGATGATGGGCAGGTGTGTTCTTTGTGCGACTGTTTCCAGATGTGTGCTCTGTGTAACTGTCAGCAGATGTGCGCTCTGCGACTGAGTAGATGTGGGCACTGTGATCTTGTTGGGCAGATGTGGGTTCTTCATATTTGCCCATCAGCGGTGCTCTGTAAAGTGTGGTGGAATGGTTTTCCTTGCTGATCCTCGGGGACCAGTAGATTGGCTTGGTGCTCAGCCTTCCTCATTGGATTGGTGCAAGATGACCACAGACCTGCTGGTCATGTCTCTCACACCGTGACAGACGCCTGGACCTTGTGTCAGTGGAGGAACAAGTGATTTGGTGCATGTCTTACGCACGCAAAAATACAGAGGGATAAGGACTGAACCTTAGTGTCTATAGCCGGGTGCAGGGCGCTCAATGCAGCATGTTGAATTTTAATATTTTTTCTCCAGCATTTGGGCAATGTTTGGCCCCCATACAGCAAGACACCCCTGTCTTCAAATGCCTAATGTGCATGTTTTAAATTTTCTATTTTGATTGAAGGTAACCCACATAAAATGTGAAAAATGGGTTGGTAAATCCTTCAAAGCAAAGAGGATCTGTGGCCCACAGTGGAATTTGAAGGGTTTTGGTGTTTGACCTGCTCAACATCCCACAGCTACGTATTCAGGCCAAGAAATGGTGTGAGTGATCACCAAGATCTCAATCCAGATCAGCTGAGCGGGAGACACAGGATAGGAAGATTATAAGACCTTAAGGCATAGGAGCAGGATTTGGCCCATCAAGTCTGCTCTGCCATTCAATCATGGCTGATCTATTTTTCCCTCTCAACCCCATTCTCCTGCCTTCTCCCCATAACTTCTGATGCCCTTACTAATCAAGGACCTCCACTTTAAAAATACCCAATGAAGGGCAGCAAAAATGTGGGTCTCTGCAGCCTTGACAACAAAGTCTAGTTCATGTCTGCCAGCTTGTTCCTAAAAGTAGAGGCTATATTTATTCATCAGTCATAGCTTTCTGTTTGGAGGAGAGAGGGTTTAATTCAACCACTGGGAAGACTGAGAGCAGAGGGAAATGGTGAGTGTTGATGGTAGCAGCTTGTCCATTAATCTCAAGGCTAGCAAAAGACAAGGGAGTTGACATTATAGTCGGGCGTTTGTGTTCAATGTGCTTGCCGCCGTGTTGTCCCACGTTGTTTCCAGCACGGGTTTCTTGTCTCCCATATTTGTCCCAGCCGCTATCACAGGTACGTTCAATCCAATCATCAAGTGGCCCAAAGGTTCTCCCTCCTAAAGGTTAAGGTCTTAGGATCCACCCTTAACACCCACCGTGTGTCAGTACCGTTGCTTGCCCTCTCTCTCCCTCATAGCTTTGCTTGCTGCTGTTCCACATTTGCAGCAGTCAGCACTTCTCCTTTGTTCTCCCCTTCATCCACACCCCACTCATCTGTCCATCTGGCTTTCTTCTCTCTCTGCTGATCCATCCCATCATCTGGTTTAATCTTTTCATCACTCCCTCGCCGGGTAGTTCCACTTATCCCACCCTCAGATGCTGCTAAATGCTGGCAATCTCTCAGTCCTGATGCAGGTCACAGCTTTTTGCCTCCACAGATGCTGCTTGACCTGCTGAGTTTCCACCAAATGTTCAGATGTCGTTTCATCTCCAGGACCTGGCCATGAATCTATTCCAGAGGAATCTTTAATAACAATTTTTAAAAAATGCTGGGCGGGTGACCATATGCGGAAAGAGAAACAGTTAATGTTTCATCTGAGCATTAACAATTTATTTCCCCACAGATGCTGCCTGACCTGCTGGGCGATTCTAGCATTATGTGTTTTTTATGTCAGTCTTTCAGTATCTTCAGTTTTTTTAAATTTTCTTTTGCAGGGTTGAAAATGCATAAGTAAAATAGCTGAAAATAAAACCTGCAGCATCTGCAGGCGAGCAGACGTTAGTTAACATTTCTGGTCACTGACCATTCTCTGGGCTTGCCCCAGGGAAGAGTCTTAAGATAGACACAAAATGCTGGAGTAACTCAGCGGGACAGGCAGCATCTCCGGAGAGAAGGAATGCGTGACGTTTCGGGTCAAGACTCTGAAGAAGCGCCTCGACCCGAAATGTCTCCCGTTCCTTCTTTAGTTTAGTTATGGTTAGAGATACAGCGCGGAAACAGACCCGTTCGGCCCACTGGGTCCGCGCCGACCAGCGATCCCCGCACATTAACATTATCCTACACCCACTAGGGACAATTTTCACATCTACCAAGCCAATTAACCTACAAACCTGTACGTCTTTGGAGTGTGGGAGGAAACCGAAGATCTTGGAGAAAGCCCACGCAGGTCACCGGGAGAACGTACAAATTGCGTACAGACAGCACCCGTAGTCGGGATCGAACCCGTGTACCCGGCGTTGCGCCACCGTGACTCTCCAGAGATGCTACCTGTCCCGCTGAGTTACTCCAGCTTTTTGTGTCTCTCTTCGGTTTAAACCAACATCTGCAGTTCTTTCCTACACAAAGATTCTTAAGAGTTCAATGAGTCCTGGGTCATTGCTGATGCTGACTTCAGTGAAGTGATCCGGAGATATTCTCATCCCAGTTTCTTTATCTTCAGTCATCTCCATTTGAGAGTAGACTGGTGGCCTTAATGAGAGGGCTGCAGTGAGGTTGGAGCAGGTACAGAGCATGTGTATGTGGTGAAGAGATGGGTGCTGCTGGAGGGGTGAGAGCAAGTAGCTTGTTGAGGAGATCAAACGGGAGAAGGAGGGAGGTCTTAGTGTAAGATAGGAATGAGACTAGAGCTTTGGGGATTGAAGTGAAAATCTGTTGCTTCCTGGAGCACCAAAACCCCTTTTATTACGAAGAAGAAAAAAGTGACCCAGATCCTCAAAAATCAATTGAAGGAACGAATAAACTGATTCATAATAATGTCAGTGAACCTGGCGACATGTTTTGCCGCAAGAGGAGCTGTCACCGTTTTACGTCTCCGACAAAGCAAGGAACCGCTTTGTAAATGTTGATAGCTATTTAATGATGACAACCTATGTAAAACTACAGGAATACTGTTCAATAAACAAATGCTACATTTAAAATAAAGAGCCTGCTTCATTCTTTGGGAGTGATCCTCTGAAGTGGGGCAGCGTTTCCACAATTGTGGGAATTCCAGTTGGGAAGATGTCAGCCAGTGTGCTGATTCTATGATCGTTAGGGTGCAGGGTTGAACAATCACAACTGATACATTGATCAGCATAGTTGAACATAAATAATCATTATGCGATTATTCCTGTCTGTATTTGAGAGTGATAACTTGGGCTGGTTTGGGTAATGCAACAGTTTAGTTTAGTTTAGAGATACAGCACGGAAACAGGCCCTTTGGCCCACTGGGTCTGCGCCGAACAGCGATCCTCACACATGCTAGGGACAATTTACAAGCCAATTAAACTACAAACTTGTACATCTTTGGAGTATCGTGTATGATTCTGTGACTCTATCTCCACCTACATCTCCACCTACATCATCAAACGTCATGCAGACAAGCACCCCTGGTCAGGTTTGAACCCAGATCTCTGGCGCTGTAAGGAAGCAACTTAACCGCTGTGTCATCGTGCTGCCCCTTTCACAGGTACAGGGTATTCCAACAGGGTTTGTTATTTCAATTGTGTTCTACAGTTTTCCAGCATGACATTCATCCAACCAGTGGTAAAAGTAGCAGGCTCCTAAAATTGGATTCCATCCCCAATGGGGGACATGGTCATAGTTTCAATGAGATACTCAACCCACTTGTAAATTTTTAGACCAACCAAAGCAACTATTGAGCGACAGGTGCTCCCATCTCCCGTTACACAAAACACATTCTTAGACACTAGCTGGGGAGAGAAACGGATCCATGTTTTAGAGAAAGGATCTTTCACCAGGTTGGCCTGCACAGATTTGGTTCCCAACTGAAACAATAGTTTTGTTTGCCTTTACATCGGCAGAGTATTTCCAGCAGCTTCTGCATTCATAAATAAATATTGCTTTTATCAAATCAAATCAAGTCAAGCTGGGTTTATCGTCAGGTACACAGATACGGTGAGGAACAGGTACAATAAAAAATATTGCTGGCAGCAGCATCACAGGCACACAGACACAGACAGCACACAAAAACACATTAGACATAAATACAGCAAGACTGAAAAGAAAAAAAGACTGCAAAGAACAAGAAACAAGACATTAGTGGAAGGTTATGCCTGAAGGTTTTATCTATATCTGAGGAAGGACATTATTGCCATAGAGGGAGTGCAGAGAAGGTTCACCAGACTGATTCCTGGGATGTCAGGACTGTCTTATGAAGAAAGACTGGATAGACTTGGTTTATACTCTCTAGAATGTAGGAGATTGAGAGGGGATCTTATAGAAACTTACAAAATTCTTAAGGGGTTGGACAGGCTAGATGCAGGAAGATTGCTCCCGATGTTGGGGAAGTCCAGGACAAGGGGTCACAGCTTAAGGATAAGGGGGAAATCCTTTAAAACCGAGATGAGAAGAACTTTTTTCACACAGAGAGTGGTGAATCTCTGGAACTCTCTGCCACAGAGGGTAGTCGAGGCCAGTTCATTGGCTATATTTAAGAGGGAGTTAGATGTGGCCCTTGTGGCTAAAGGGATCAGAGGGTATGGAGAGAAGGCAGGTACGGGATACTGAGTTGGATGATCAGCCATGATCATATTGAATGGCGGTGCAGGCTCGAAGGGCCGAATGGCCTACTCCTGCACCTAATTTCTATGTTTCTATGTTTCTATATGGAAGGTTTGTCTGAGATTTTATTCACTTTCACAACCATGGAAAGTTTCCTTGTCAAATGGTTTACGATGACATCAAAGAGCCATGTTTATAAAATTATTCATTTTATTTTTGGGCTGGAAGAAAAGCAGAGATGTTTGGCTTTTCAGAAGAACAACAGCCCTCGTGTTGCAGGTATGTAGTTCCATGATAGTGGAGATGCAGGTAGACAGGGTGGTGAAGAAGGCATTTGGCACGCTTGCCTATATCAGCCAGAGCAGTGAGTACATGAGTTGAGACATCTTAAAGCTGTGCAAGACGTTGGTAAGACCACATTTGAATTACTGTGTACAGTTCAGGTCGCCTGCCATGGGAAGGAAAGGGTGTGAAGAAGATTAACGAGGATGATACTGGGATTGGGGAATTTGGGTTATCATGAGAGGCTGGATTTTTTTTTCCTTTTTTCCTTGGCACTTATAAGTGTTGTAGATAAGATGAATGGCCATAGACTTTTCCCTAGGGTGGGAGAGTTTAAAGAGTTAAGGTGAGAGGGGAAAGATTTATAAGGGGCATGATGAGCAACCTTTTTACTCAGAGGGTGGTGCATATACAGAATGAGCTACCAGAGGAGGAGGTCATGGCAGATATAATTTCAACATGGATTGGAAGGATTGGAGGGATATGGGCCAGGTGACTGTAAGTGGGACTAGCTCAGTTCAGCAATATGGTCAGCATGGATGTTGGGCAGAAGGGCCTGTTTCCATGCTATATGATTCTATGACTCTATCTCCACTTACGATTAGGAAATGGGGAGATGCAGCGAGACCTGGGTGTCATGGTACACCAGTCATTGAAAGTAGGCATGCAGGTGCAGCAGGCAGTGAAGAAAGCGAATGGTATGTTGGCCTTCATAGCAAGAGGATTTGAGTATAGGAGCAGGGAGGTTCTACTGCAGTTGTACAGGGTCTTGGTGAGACCACACCTGGAGTATTGCGTACAGTTTTGGTCTCCAAATCTGAGGAAGGACATTATAGCCATAGAGGGAGTGCAGAGAAGGTTCACCAGACTGATTCCTGGGATGTCAGGACTTTCATATGAAGAAAGACTGGATAGACTTGGCTTATACTCGCTAGAATTTAGGAGATTGAGAGGGGATCTTATAGAAACGTACAAAATTCTTATGGGGTTGGACAGGCTAGATGCAGGAAGATTGTTCCCGATGTTGGGGAAGTCCAGGACAAGGGGTCACAGCTTAAGGATAAGGGGGAAATCCTTTAAGACCGAGATGAGGAAAAACTTTTTCACACAGAGAGTGGTGAATCTCTGGAACTCTCTGCCACAGAGGGTAGTTGAGGCCAGTTCATTGGCTATATTTAAGAGGGAATTAGATGTGGCCCTTGTGGCTAAAGGGGTCAGGGGGTATGGGGAGAAGGCAGGTACGGGATACTGAGTTGGATGATCAGCCATGATCGTATTGAATGGCGGTGCAGGCTCGAAGGGCCGAATGGCCTACTCCTGCACCTATTTTCTATGTATCTATGTATCTATGTACAAATCCCTCTCGGTAAAAGTTTTAATATGAAGAAGTATTTCAATCCAAAATGTCCATTCCCTCCTCTGATAGTACCTTTGTGTTTGGATAAGATTTTCAGATCATCACTTCCTTTTGTCTCCTTCTGCAGGTAATGTTTTGTGAATGCAAATCATAAATCTGGAAGACTGAACAATCTGTTGAAACATGGGTTTCATCAGTCTGACAGCTACACCTCCCCGAAGCACAAGAGGCCAGCATGATTGAGTGAAGGTCAAATGGTCTCCATTTTTTCTCCTTCACACCAAAGACTGAGAAACCTGTCTCCTTGGCAAATTGTACACGTGCTTACATAATTTGAGATCAATTTAGCAGCCACAACTTTACTAGTGCCGAGAAAAATTGAATTGTTTCAGTTGAGAGTCTTGGCAATTCCGACATCCTTTTGAATTCCTAGAAACGGATATTGGACACTTTGCTGGAAGAGTGCATTCAGTCTAAGTAAAAGTTAAGTAAAGTAAAGTAAAGTAAATTTATTTATATAGCACTTTTCAGTCGATTTCAATCAAAAGCCAAAGTGCTTTACAGGGAAGACTATCCATATAAATAATAAAAAGAGGTAGAAAAAAATGACACAACACACTATAAGAAATTCAACACGAACATCCCCCCACAGTAGAATCTACACTCTCCACTGTGAGGGAAGGCACCAAAATGTCCAGTCCTCCTCCTCCTCCTCCTAGTCCACCCGAGGTCGGGGCCAGTTTGAGGCCACTGCAGCCAGTCGCCACAACGGCAGCCCGATGATTATAGGCCCACCCGCATCGGGTGGAAAAGTCCTCAGCAGCTTAGAAATGTCTGGAGCGGCTGCGGCTGCTCGATGTTGGTGGTCGGCGGTCACAGCACTCCGGAGCGGCGACCCGGCAAGGCATCGCCCGCTCCTTGTTGGTGTCCCAGCGCTGTGCCGCCGAAGCTGTGGTCCCCCGGCAGGAAACGCCGCTCCAGCCCGATGGAAGGCCGCATGGGGAGATCGGAGATGCGATTTGGAGGAAAAACGCATCTCCGACCAGGTAGGACTGGGGTTAAAACAGTTTCGATCCTGACTACTGTACAGAGTTTAGACAATAGGTGCAGGAGTAGGCCATTTGGCCCTTCGAGCCAGCACCGCCATTCAATGTGATCATGGCTGATCATCCACAATCAGTACCCCGTTCCTGCCTTCTCCCCATATCCCCTGACTCCGCTATTTTTAAGAGCCCTATCTAGCTCTCTCTTGAAAGCATCCAGAGAACCTGCCTCCACTGCCCTCCGAGGCAGAGAATTCCACAGACTCACCACTCTCTGTGAGAAAAAGTGTTTCCTCGTCTTCGTTCTAAATGGCTTACTCCTTATTCTTAAACTGTGGCCCCTGGTTCTGGACTCCCCCAACATCGGGAACATGTTTCCTGCCTCTAGCGTGTCCAAGCCCTTAACAATCTTATATGTTTCAATGAGATCCCCTCCCATCCTTCTAAACTCACCTGTGTACGTTCACCCCTGTGACCTTTGTGGGCTTTCTCCAGGTGCTCCGGTTTCCTCCCACATTGCAAAGACGTGCAGGTTTGTAGGTTCATTGGCATCTGTAAAATTGCCGCTCGTGTGTGGGATGCAAAAATGTGAAAAGTAGTGTATGGGTGATCGATGGTCGGCATGGACCTAGTTCCACACTGTATCTCTGAAAAAACTAGACCTGCACAGCTCAAGCTCAACATCTGTGCACAGTGAGAACAACAGGTACCGTCTTTGGAACAAACACCTGCACACATGTCGTGGCACCGTGTGCCCATTGAGTCCATGCTGACGACCAACTAGCGCTGTTGGTGCATCATACCAGTGCATACCGTAACAAAAAAAGGCCGGTTCCTGGACAATATTTACCCTCCACTCAATGCACCAAAAGACGTTTGGAACTTTCTGTGATCAACCTGGCTACCATGCTCCGTACAATGCACCAAAAGTACTTCATGGTATGTTTAGTTCCTGTGAGATGTTCTGAAAATAGATTTGCCTTTTAAAGAAAATCGAATTGCTAATTCAATCACTCTCGTGTCTTCTTGCAGAGGTTAGGAAAAGATCGAGGCAGGAGGGAGTACAGAACTACAGGAAGGTGTTTCGGGTAGTGGCTAATGAAATATTATTTGAGGGCCGCCACTAGTCGCTCTGTGTTTGGTTACTTAAATTACGCCCAGTTAAATCATTGTGATGACATTCGTTCCACTGGTTAGATGACCTGTTCAATTTACATTAGATAATTGGATCTCTGAGTGAATTTTTTCCCATTTACTTCCCGTGTTGAATTTCAGCACCGAGGTGGCACAATCTCGGACTGTTAATTATACAGCAGGCACCATGGGTCCAAAGTGTATTTCATAAACTGGGTATGTTTCAGCCTGTGTGAAATTATGCAGTGATGTTTTGTGTATAGCATGTCCTCGGTACAAAAATGACAGAGATAGGCCATTCAATCTCTACTGGCCCAAACAAGAAAGTGGTTGCAATCAGATTTGCTCAGCCCATGTCTGCTTTAATTTTTTTCTGAATTTGGTAGAGGATGTGGCTAGGTGTGTGGGCAAAGGGATTGGCATGCTACTGGCCGTGCATACCACTCCCACCTCCCTCAATCAGTATTAAGAAAAAATAGGAACCATTTCACCATATCACTTCATAGAGCCCAATGTCACTTCATAGAGCCCAGTATCACATCTAAGCTGGTCCCCTTTGCCTGGTTTTGGCTCGTGTCAACTAACCTTTTCCTGTCCATACACCTGTCCAAGAGTCTTTTCACATGCTGTTATAGTACTTGCCTTAACTACCTCCTCTGGCAGCTCGTTCCATATACCCACCACCCACTGAGTGAAAAGGTTGCCCCTCATGTAATAGACTTATGCAACTGCACTGCAAGCCCTGCACTCAAAGATACAAAGACTGAGAGACACTTACTGAACTACTAAGCTCCTACAACAGCGGATGTCTAAAGGACAAAGAGCAAACTCTGCTCTTTCTCCCACTCCCCTGCCTTTCAAAGGTAGAAACAATGAACTTTTGTTTGAATAAACAAACAGATGCTGGTTTACACAATAGGACACAAAATGCTAGAGTAACTCAATGGGTCAGGCAGCATCTCTAGAGAACATGGATAGGTCTTGTTTCATGTCCTGACCTGAGACATCACCTATCCATGTTCTCCAGAGATGCTTCCTGACCCGTTGGGTTACTCTAGCATTTTGTGTTCCCTAGTCAAAATCTTTGGCCACCAGATGGTGCTGGTGTGTTAAAGGTGAACAGGAACACTGCTTGCCATATTGAGAACCACAGGTTACAATCCCATTCAGTGGGGTCTAGTGATGAGTCTCATCACTTCCTACACCCAGCTTCCTAAACAACACAGACTTTCCCAATGGTTCCAGTCTCCAGTCTCTCGGGGATTAATCTTTGGCCAGGGAATGTCAACTAGAAGAAAAATAATCCGAACGGAATTGGACACAAGCACACACACACAATCTCAGACATATATTCTCTCAGACACAGACACACAATCTTCCACACAGTCTCTGTCAGACACACTCCATGACACAAACACACATACAGTTGTAGACACGACCAAACTCAGACACAAACATAATATCTCAGATACCAATACACAGACGCTCAGAGATGTGCACAATGATACATCCACCCAGTTGTAATCAGTCAATTGAACCATCTTACCACAACTAGAGAGCACTCCTGAACTACTATCTACCTCATTGGTGACCCTCGGACTATCCTTGATCGGACTTTACTGGCTTTACCTTGCACTAAACGTTATTCGCTCATCATGTGTCTATACACTGTAAATGGCTCGATTGTATTCATGTATTGCCTTTCCGCTGAACTGGAAAGCACGCAACAAAAGCTTTTCACTGTACCTCGGTACACGTGACAATAAACTAAACAAAAAAATCTCAGCCTCACATCTAATAGGGAATGCATCTTTCATTGGCTGAGAGTTGCATTTGTACCAGTCAAACAGCCAGTACAGGTGATTGTGACTAATTGCCGTGCCCCGGATACAGATGGGCTTTGATTTGTGCAGTTGGTGTCACTCCCCATTATCCACCAGGATTCCACCTTCAGCTGCAACTTCATAAACAATTCACTTGAAGGGTCTAAACGCAGAAGGAGGGGAAATGATCACTCTGTTGCTAATGTGATGTCCATCTGGATTTTTGCCCTGTGTTGGAGAAAGTAAAGAACCTTCCAGCCATGAAATAAAGGCTGCACCTTAAACGTAACCTCTTTCTCCAGAAGACCAATATTTTGTCGGCTGCAATCACAACCCAGACATCTTCTGTCTTTAAAATACTCTCAAAGAGATTCAGTTCAGTAAATCGTAGCTTCACCTCTGAAATAAACAGAGTGGTTTTCTTTTTCTTTAACTGTGTAAAAAAAGACACTCACAGGACCTGCTTCTGGTGATGGATAGTGAATGCATTTGACATATATTTTCACAGCATTTCCAAATATCCTGCAGCACTTCTATGCGCCTGCAGGTGGCAATGTCTAACCTAATGCAATGACTGTTGCTATTTGGATGTTGCTGCCACTTCCTCTTTACAGCCTTGGTACCATCCTGTAAGAATTCCTTTGCTCTTCCAGGATTTGAGGATTGATACCTCAGGATTAGTCCAAAGGAAAAAAAATGTTGAATTAAAATTTGCTTTGATTTCTTTTGGATACTCTCATCCATTAGTGTTTGGATGAGATGTCTACCCGACCCTTTGGATGAGATGTCTACCTGACCCTCTGGAGTAACTCAGCGGGTCAGTCAGCATGTCTTGAGAACATGGATATGTGACATTCCAGGTTAGTACTTTAGCGGGTCTGAAGAAGGGTCACTTATCCATGTTCCCCAAAGATGCTGCCCCAACTGGTGAATTGCCTCAGTAATTTTCATTTTTATGAAAATAATTGTAGAAGCGAAGATGGTTCATCCATTCACACAGTTTTTTCCATCACATTGGAGTCTCTTCTTAATGCTTCTTCAAATGTGTTGGGATTCATCAACTGAGTAGATGGCAATCAGCAGGCGATTTAATCGTGTTTGACCCTTCGCGGAACACCTTCGCGCAGCCCACCTGAACCTACCTGATCTTCTTGTTGCTGGACATTTTCATTCTCCTTCCCATTCCTACACAGACCTTTCTGTCCTAGTTCTCCTCCGTTATCAGAGTGAGGCTAAACGCAAATTGGAGGAATAGCATCTCATATTTCGCTTGGGCAGCTTACAGCCCAGTGGTATGAATATTGATTTCTCTCACCAGGTAGCCCTAGTATTCCCTCTCTCTCTATCCCTCCCCCACCCAAGTCGCACCAGCTTCTCATTTTCACCCTACAAACAGCTAACAATGGCAGTTTCCTTTATCATCATTACTTTTTTGCATATCTTTCATTCATTGTTCTTTATTTCTCCACATCACCGTCTATATCTCTCATTTCCCTTATCCCTAACCAGTCTGAAGAAGGGTCTCGACCCGAAACGTCACCCTATCCTTCTCCAGAGATACTGCCTGTCCCGCTGAGTTACTCCAGCTTTTTGTGTCTATCTTCGCCTTGAGACTTCATAGGATCCAGATTCAATATTGAGGAACTCTGTCTCTGGGGCCACTATTTCATCACCTCTGATTAGAGATCTAGATGGAAGAATGGAATGGTACATTGCCCAAAAGCTATGATTTGATATCAGGCAGTTCAGTAAGATCACTGGCTGGGTCAGCTCTCCTAACTTGGAGGTAGACACAACATTCTGGAGTAACTCAGCGGGACAGGCAGCATCTCTGTAGAGAAGGAGTGGGTGATGTTTCGGGTCGAGACTCTTTTTCAGACTGATTGACATCAGTTAGCAGAGTGAACAAGGCCGGACAATACTTTATCATGTCTGAATCAATGTCAGGTCCAGCCAGTTGTATTCTTCCAGTATGTTTGCATCATGTTTGGTGCAACTGACAGCATTTCAGAGTTAGTGTTGTGGTTGGCATCATACAGAGGACAACAGAAGTCCTTCCCTCGAGGGCATTATGGAACTAGATTTGTTTTTATGTAGTTTAAGTAGTTTTAAATTCACCTCTCCTGATTGCAGTCTTTACTTCAGATTAGTCTGCCCACTAAATTTAATCCAGGGTGTGATTTGAACATCTTCAGATCATGATGTCAGGGTTCAGGGTTACTAAATAGTGAATTTATTCATTGAATTTACATATTTCCCTACTGAGGTTAGGAGGGAGAGATAGATCAGCCATGATTGAATAGCGGAGTAGACTTGATGGGCCGAATGGCCTAATTCTACTTCTATCACCCATGAATTTGATATGCCACCATCTTTTTGCTGAATTTTTATTTTTAATAATTTTTTTATTAGAAGCAAACATATTATAAGGTAGAGTAACATATTATAATAGGAAAAAAAACCTTTTCATATACATCAATCACTCATTCATTATTAAATTTGTCAATTGTCAATTAATTCTTCTTCTAGTGTTTTTTTTATTGTATAGATAGAAAAAGAGAAATAGAGAGAAAGAAGAATTACAAATATCAAAAAAGAAAAAGAGGTGGAATGAGTTACTTATAATACGTCATTGGAGATAAGTTCGTAGGTTATGAAATATAATTTTACATCTAATCCTGAGTTCAAGTTTCAGTTGGGTTTTCGCGCTGGGCCACTCTATCCCTTCAAATAGGTAATGAATGGAGCCCATATTTTAACAAAAAGTTCTTGCTTGTCCATTAAGACAAGTCTAATTCTTTCTAGATGTAGGGTCTCCGACATTTCCACAATCCACATTTTAATTGTGGGGGTTGTAGGGCCTTTCCAAAATTTTAATATTAATTTTTCCCCAGTTATTATACTGTAGTCGAGGAAGTTTCTTTGGCTTGTTGTGAGTGTTAAACTTTGTTCTGATATCCCAAGTATTATTAATTTTGAGTCTGGAGCCAATTTAGTATTAACAACTTCAGAAATTATTTCGAAAATATCAGTCCAGAAATTTTTAATTTTTATACAATTTGCAAAAGTATGTGTTAAATTGGCCTCTAGATGCAGGCATTTATCACATATAGGAGAAATATGTGGGAAGATTCTATTTAGTTTTATTTTGGAGTAATGTAATCTGTGTAAGACGTTAAATTGTATTAAAGCATGCCTGGCATTTAACGAGCATTGATGTATATGTTGTATTTTTTGCTGAATTTTGCGGCCATGTCATAATCTATTTTGATACACCAACGGTTAAATTTCTCTTTTTATTTCCCATTCCAGCATCTAATAGATTGGGGGGTTTTCGGCATTACTTTCATAGTTGGGTGAGGAGAACATTGCACGGTATTGATTCACACTACATGCTCAATTCTGATCCATGTAATACACAGAACAGTAATTGCCTTGCACAAACTTACAATCATTCTGTTGAATGGGGACTTGTCGAATCTCATTTGCGCCACTTCTATTTTTAAAATGTTGCTGCAGGCAAATCTTCCAAGGAGAAGGTGAACATTTTGAATGCAAAAGCATTTTTTCAATGGCATTAAACCTGCTGCAATATCCGGTGGCAACTCACAAGGAGGACATCTAAGTATTAGTCCCTATGATGATCCTAGCAGGGCTATTAACACTGAGCAATAAAACGACGACATTGCATAAAACCTTTATAAACCACTGATTAGAAACTGGTTAGAGCTTAGCCCATAATATGGGATGTTACACCATTGGAATGGACATCAAAGACTTTGCAGTGGCCTAGTTATGAAGATAGGTAATTGGAATAAGGGACTTCTTCGTCACGGGGATGACCTTATTATCAATTCCAATGCCAGCATCCATTGTCCATCCCAGGGTGGGATTTAAACATCTTCAGATCATGCTGCCTACCTAGCAGCCTTGATCCACTGCAGTTCGCCTACCAGCACAACAGGTGCATGGCTGATGCCATCTCCCTGGCTCTTCATTCATCCCTGGAACACCTGGATGGGAAGGACATCCGCGTCAGACCATACATAGATGCTGCCTCTGCTTTCGATACCATTATCCCACCTAAGCTCATCTCCAAACTCATGGAACTTTGAGTTAGCACACCGCTCTGCAAATGGATCCTCGACTTCCTGACCAGCAGACCACAATCGGTGAGGATAAGTGCCAAATCATCCTCTGCACACATGACGTTAATAAACTAAACTAAACTATTTACCCCTAAACTGTGGAGGCAATTAAGAGTTAATCATGTTGGTGGGTCCAGAGTCAGAACCAAAGGCCAAATCTGGTACGGAAACTATAGGATGCTGGAATTCTAAAATAAAACAAAATAAAATGTTGGATACACTCAGCAGGTCAGACAGCATCCATGGAGATAACAGCTCATGGACCTGAAGCATTAACTATGTTCCTCTTCCCACAGAAGCTGGCTGACCTGTTGTGTATTCTCGACATTTTTTTCGTTTATTATCAGACGGGGGAACTATATTTCCTTCCTTGCAGCAAAACAAGACACAAAATGTCAGAGTAACTCAGCTGGTCAGGCAGCATCTATGGAGAACATGGTTAGATAATGTTTTGAGTCAGGACCTTGAAGGGTCCTGAACTGAAACGTCTCCTATCCATGTTCTCCAGAGATGCTGACTGATGGATGGGCACCAACCCGAAACATCATTTATCCATGTTTTCCAGAGATGCTGACTGACCAGCAGAGTTACTCTAGCACTTTATATCTTTTTTTTTGTTAATCAGTATCTGCAGTTCCTTGTGTCTACATTTTCCTTCCTTGTATCTTGATGTAACAGATAGATTTTAATGCAATCCAGTATTTGCATGGATACAATACCTGATTTTTTACATTACTTCATTGTATAGTTCCTAGGTGCCATGATGGGATTCAAACTCATGTCTATGGATGAATGGTCCAGACCTTTGGATGTTGCCCAGTAACTGAACAAATATATTGCTGTATTTTTAAGCTATGTTGAGAGAATAAAGAAGCTAGTTTGAGATAAACTAAGGAGAGGATTTGATTGAAAGATTCAAAATTTTAACAACTTTTGATAGAGCTAAATGAAAAAAACTGTTAATTCTGGCACGCCACAGACACAATCCTTCCTTGCAGGGTAACAGGGAAGTATTTGGGAGGTAGGAAGGTAATTCCAAATGGATGGAATAATCACAATGATAGATAGAAAATGCTGGAGTTATTCAGCGGGACAGGCAGCATCTCTGGATTGAAGGAATGGGTAACGTTTCGGGTCGAGACCTTTCTTCAGCCTGAAGAAGGGTTTTGTCCCGAAACGTCACCCATTCCTTCTATCCAGAGAATCTGACTGTTACTCCAGCATTTTCTGTCTACCTTCAGTGTAAACCAGCATCTGCAGTTCCTTCCTACATGAATAATTACAATGTCTGTGTTGTGATATCCTCTGGTTCCTTCTTTAAACATTTGTGGCCATTCCACTAATTGGGGCACTGTTAGAGTTATGAAAAGAGTTGAGTTAAGATAGTCATTATCCAAAGTGTTTCAGCGTAGGGCGTACATGGCCAATCAGCACCACATTACAATTATATTAACTATAATAGCAATACTTTGAAATATGATTTTAATGGGGATCTGTCATGATAGCAGCCATTAGCATAATAAAGTTAAGAATTCCATTTCAAGTAGATAATAACTTCAGTGCAAAAGCCTTCTAGCTGTGGGACCCAGAGGAATCTTATGTTTAGTCGGTTGCTTCAATTACCTCCCGTTAATCATATGAGAGGATGCTGTATCAGATTATATTGCCATTCAGGGTCCTTGCTTTCCACATCTATCAAAGTTAAGTCAATAAATCTATCTGATGTTCTCACCCAACAGATCATCAGTAATAAATCCAGGTCCTCAGTCAGGGTTTTTTCCCCAGGTAGGATGGCAGTTAGATTTCCTCTGTTTTTTTTTATCACAAGACGCTAATTCTCTGAGCAATCGGCTGAAACATCTCTGATTTTTAAATCTTCTTTTGTATTCTTTTTGATTGTCAAATAATAAATCTCCACCAGGTAGCTTCAATTATGATACAGCAACATTAGTTATGGTATTTATTGCATGTCAGTGTCTAACTTAAGCAATAACTTTAACTGAATCAAAGCTGTTTCCAAATGTTGCCATTGTCTATACTCTCAATCAAAATCTTAACTATTATTTTTATTATATTGAATTGCTATGGATTAAATACTTTGAATTTCAATTCCAATGAATCTAATAACTTGCATCCCAATAGATGAAATACTTATGATAGACACAAAATGCTGGAGTAACTCAGCGGGACAGGCAGCATCTCTGGAGAGAAGGAATGGGCGACGTTTTTGGGTTGAGACCCTTCTTCAGCCTGAATACTTATGCTCATTGTGCAGATTCCTCAATGGCCCTTTCATCCACATTATATCAACCAAAGAGTTTAGGGAGTGATACAGCATGGAAACGGGCCCTTTGGCCCACCAAATACATGCTGCCACCAAGCACCAATTTACACTAATCCTATCCGAAAACCATTTTATTCTCACCACATTTCCATCAACCTGCAGATTATCGTACTCACCTACACACAAAGACCAATTAGTCCACCAACCTAATCATCTCTGGGATATGACAGGAAGCCAGAACACCTGGAGGAAGCCCTATTGGATCATCGACAAATTATGAATATCTGACATTTGGTTCTTCCAGTCAAATCACTGATGGAAATTATGAATATTGGGGGCCCAAGTACCAAACAGTATGATACTGTCGGAAGGAACTGCAGATGCTGGTTTACACTGAAGATAGACACAAAATGCTGGAGTAACTCAGCGGGACGGGCAGCATCTCTGGAGAGGAATGGGTGACGTTTTGGGCTGAAGTGTCACCCATTCCTTCTATCCAGAGATGCTGCCTGTCCCGCTGAGTTTCTCCAGCATTTGTCTGCCTTCAGTATGATACCCTATTTGTGATTCGTGAACTAGCCTGCCAACATGAAAAATATTTAATTATTCACCATCTTGCTTTCCAGGTGTTAATCAGTTCTATATCTATGATTGTTAATTTCACCAATTTCCACCCATCTACCTGTGTCCAAACCCTCGCATGGGACCTTATCAAAAGCCTTCTGAAAATCTAAATACTCTACATCTGCTGGTTCTCCTGAAATAGTCCAATCACATCTTATAGTTAGGCGTTGTCTGAGAATATGTCTGTGGAGTACCTTCTGTGATGTTAAAAATGTTGAAGCAATGCAAAGTATTCTTGCTTTTTTCAATGTGCAGGTATCTGTCTTGTTTTGTGATTTAACGTATCTGGAACCAAGAACAAACCATTTGATCTGGGTTTCCCACAGCTAGCTCTTTCAGTGCCAGATCTGCAGTAACAAATTCTTTGGAACTTTTACATCCATGCAAAACCTTATGAGTATTTTTGATTTCTGTTCTATAGATGTGAGATTTATATATTTGCTAAAGGGCAACTTTCAATCGATTCAGTAACACACTGCCCCAGTTTGTCGAAAATAATTCAGTGCTATTTGTAACTGGCAGGCAATTAAGCTAAAATGAAGTCATATAATGTCACAGATGTGATGGGAAATTGTTCTGTAACACCAGAGAAACCAAGGCAATCTAAAGAAAATTGGTAGTCTTTGCTTTCTATGAAATTCAAATGGATTGTGACAAACTACATAAATGAGGGACTGTCACAACTCCCTTCAAGGATGTTTCAATCTCTGCCTTTGATATAGTAAAATTGAGCAATGTCATATCTGGCAGTCCAGAAACAAACATTACAACAGATACGGAGGCCATTTGACCCAGTGCTTGATAAAGCCCTGCAATCAATTCCTTTCTCTTTGCACCTTTCTTGCATTTCAAGGAGGAGGATGAAAGCAGCCAGCACAATTGAGGACCATTTTCACCCCTGTCTTTCTCTCTTCTCCCCTCTCCGGCAAGCAGAAGACACAAAAGCGTGAAAACATACACCACAGATTCTGAAACAGCTGTTATCAGATTACTTAAAGATCCTCCTATAACCTGGGTATAGTTCTGATCTTCCAACCTACCTCATTGCAGAACAGCCATTTTTTTAAACTGCGCTTTCTCTGTACCTGTAATGCTATTAGTCTGTAACACCTTTTTCCGCATGCGGGCATTTTTCTTTGCCCTATTTGTATATGACTTGATTGTAGCCAAGTATGGTATTATTTTATTGGCTAGCATACACACAAAGCTTTTCACGGTATCTCAGTTTAGAAGAATGAGTGGTGATCTTACTGAAAATATAAGGTTCAGATAATGGTTGATAAAGTTTTTTGAGAGGATTTTTTTCCCTAGTTGGGATATCCAGGACTAGTGGGCATATGGCCAAAATAAGGCATTTCCTATTTCAGATGGAGATGAGGAATTATTTCTTTTCTTAGAAGGTCATGAATCTTTGGATCTCTCGACCCCAGAGAGCTGTGAAGACATAGTCATTGATGGTGTTCAGGGTGTATTGTCAAACATTTGACTTACAAGGAGTCAAGATGAATGGAGAGAGTGGGAAAGTGGCATTGTTAAAATTAGATTGGTTGTGATCTTATCGAGGGCTCAATTGGATTACCTTTTCTCCTGTATCTCGTGTTATTGTGAGGAGAAACTTATCATTAAAGGGACTTTGGATATTTGAATGCCATTTGAAAGATACAGCTTGGAAGCCTACCGAATCCGTGCTGGCCTCCGATCACCCGATCACACTAGTTCTATGTTATCCCACTTTCACATCCACTCCCTACATACTAGAGCCAATATACAGAGGCCAATTAACTTACAAACTTGCACTTCTTTGGGATGTGGGAGGAAGCTAGCGCTTCTGGAGGAAACCCATGTGGTCACAAGCCGAACATGCAAACTCCACACAGACAGCGCCCGAGGTCAAGATGGAACCTGGATCTCTGGTGCTGTGAGGCAGCAGAACTACTTTTACTCAGTGGATATGAAGCTCTTTAATTTGTTCACCCCACAGCATTGAAGATGCTCAGTCATTGAAAGAGATAATTGAAAATAAAAGAAATCAAGGGAAATGGGATTGGTTGAAGTACAGAATCAGCCATGCCCGTATTGGATACCATTACAATCGCCGCTTCTATTTTGCAATTTCTTAAGCAAAAAATAAACAAAACTGATTTCTGAACGGTGAACAATCTTACAACAGCAGTGACTTGAGTAGAGTGTAGAATGATCTGAGTTGGTAACAACAGCAAGGACTTCACTTTGTTCCAAGTCCTTTATTGAGGGCGTGTTGCTTCCTCCTGCCCAAAGTGTTCCAGTTACCATAGCAGCCAACCTCCCTTGCATAACCAAATGGAGATGAAATGTGACTATGGCAACAGTTTCAGATTTGCTTCAGCACCAGATTGTCACCACTCACAGCAGAGTGCCTTCTCCTTTGTTATTATTTTTAATTATTATTTGGATATGTTCCTTCATCCACACGATGCATTGAACATAGAACGTAGAAAATAGAAAAGTACAACACAGGAAAAGCCACATCATCCCACAATGTCCATGCTGAACATGATGCCAGGAACACCTAATCTCCTCAACCTGCACATGATCCCTTTCCATCCATTTTTGCATAACCTTGTGCGTTTTTAAAAGTTTCTTAAATGCCACTATCATATCTGCCTCCATCACTAACCCTGACAGCATTTACTAGGTACACACCACCCTCTGTGTGTAGTGTGTGTGTAGTATGTGTGTGGTGTGTATGTAGTGTGTGTGGTGTGTGTGTAGTGTGTGTGGTGTGTGTGTAGTGTGTGTGTGTGTAGTGTAGTGTGTGTGTGTAGTGTGTAGTGTGTGTGTGTAGTGTGTGTGTAGTATGTGTGTGTGTAGTGTGTAGTGTGTGTGTAGTGTGTGTGTAGTGTGCAGTGTGTGTGTAGTGTGTGTGTGTGTGCAGTGTGTATGTAGTGTGTGTGTGTAGTGTGTGTGTAGTGTGTGTGTAGTATGTGTGTGTGTAGTGTGTAGTGTGTGTGTGTGTGTTGTGTGTGTGTAGTGTGTGTGTAGTGTGTGTGTGTGTAGTGTGTAGTGTGTGTGTGTGTGTGTGTGGTGTATGTGTGTGTGTAGTGTGTGTGTAGTGTGTGTTGTGTGTGTAGTGTGTGTAGTGTGTGTGTGTGTACTGTGTGTCTAGTGTGTGTGTGTGTGTGTGTGTGTGGTGTATAGTTTGTGTGTGTAGTGTGTAGTGTGTGTGGTGTGTGTGGTGTGTGTGTAGTGTGTGTGTAGTGTGTGTGTGTGTGTAGTGTGTGTGTAGTGTGTAGTGTGTGTGTGTGTGTTGTGTGTGTGTGTACTATGTGTGTATAGTGTGTGTGTGTAGTGTGTGTGTGTAGTGTGTAGTGTGTTAGTGTGTGTGGTGTGTGTGTAGTGTGTGTGTGGTATGTGTGTGTGTGGTATGTGTGTGTGTGGTGTGTGTGTGTGTGGTGTGTAGTGTGTGTATGGTGTGTATGTGTAGTGTGTATGTAGTGTGTGTGTAGTGTGTAGTGTGTGTGTAGTGTGTGTGTAGTGTGTAGTGTGTGTGTGTAGTGTGTGTGTAGTGTGTGGTGTGTGTAGTATGTGTGTGTGTAGTGTGTAGTGTGTGTGTGTGTAGTGTGTGTGTGTGTAGTGTGTGTGTGTGTAGTGTGTATGTAGTGTGTGTGTGTGTGTGTGTGGTGTGTGTGTGATGTGTGTGTAGTGTGTGTGGTGTGTGTGTAGTGTGTGTGTGTGTGTGTAGTGTAGTGTGTGTGTGTGTGTGTGTGTGGTGTGTGTAGTGTGTGTGTGATGTGTGTGTAGTGTGTGTGTGTGTGATGTGTGTGTAGTGTGTGTGTGTGTGTGTGTGGTGTGTGTGGTGTGTGTGTAGTGTGTGTGTGTGTGTGTGTAGTGTGTGTGTGTGTGTAGTGTGTGTGTGTAGTGTGTGTGTGTGTAGTGTGTATGTAGTGTGTGTGTGTGGGTGATGTGTGTATAGTGTGTGTGTGTAGTGTAGTGTGTGTGTAGTGTGTGTGTAGTGTGTGTGTGTGGGTGATGTGTGTATAGTGTGTGTGTGTGTAGTGTGTGTGTGTGGGTGATGTGTGTATAGTGTGTGTGTGTGTGTGTGTGTGTGTGTGTGTGTGTGTGTGGTGTGTGTGTGTGTGTAGTGTGTGTGTGTGTGTGTGTGTGTAGTGTGTGTGTGTGTGGGTGATGTGTGTATAGTGTGTGTGTGTGTGTGTGGGTGATGCGTGTATAGTGTGTGTGTGTGTATAGTGTGTGTGTGTGTGTGGGTGATGTGTGTATAGTGTGTGTGTGTGTGGGTGATGTGTGTATAGTGTGTGTGTGCCTGCGTGTGTGTGTGTGTGTAGTGTGTGTGTGTGTAGTGTGTGTGTAGTGTATAGTGTGTTTGTGCCTGCGTGTGTGCATGTGTGAATAAAGAGAACTTGCCCTGCACATCTCCTCTAAAGTTTGCTCCATTAAAGTATGTCCTCTAGACTTTGACATGGGCCTGGGAAAAACCTTCTGACTGTCTAGCCTATCTATGTTTCTCATAATTTTATATACGTCCATTGGGCCTTCTCTCAACCTCCGGCATTCCTGAGGAAACAATTCAAGTTTGTTCAACATTTCCTTGCAGCTAATGAAGATAGACACAAAAACCTGAAGTACATAACTCAGCAGGCCAGGCAGCATCTCTGGAGAGAATGAATGGGTGACGTTTCGGGTCAAGACCCTTCTTCAGACCTGAAGAAGAATCTTGACCATTCTGCCCGGAGTCTGAAGAAGGGTCTCGACCCGGAAAGTCACCCATTCCTTCTCTCCAGAGATGCTACCTGTCCCACTGAGTTACTCCAGCTTTTTGTGTCTATCCGATCTAAACCAGCATCCTTCCTACACATTCCTTGTGGCTAATACCTTCTAATCCAGGTGGCTTCCTGATAAACCACTTCTGCATTCTCCAAAGTCTTCACATCCTTCCTGTAATGGGATGCATAACTCATTTTTGCCCGCCCACAATCTTAGGCATTCATTCTAGGTGTGATGAGGAGTTGTCCATATTCTATCCAGATTGTACCCATGAAACAAATCCTCAAAATGTTTCCTCAAACTGTGTCTTTAAACCTGTTGCAGCAGTGAAACCATCCAACTTCAGAAAGGTGTTAAAGATGAGAATAAGGCACAAAATTGTCAAAACTGTTTAAGCTGAGAAAATTGTTGATAAGACTGCTTAAATGCATTCAGACACCGCCTTATCAGTAGCATCGTGGAGAGCGTCTCACACATTTAATACCTTTCTGGTGTAGTGACAAGCAGAGTCAGCAGTCATTTTCTACATAAGATTACCAATGATATGTTCAATTTATTGAATACAAATATATAAGACACTTCTTTTCTGGAATTTAGTCGAGTTAGATAGATCTTATTGAGCCATATAAAATTCTTAAGGGGCTTGATAGTGTGGTTGATAGAAGAACGTTTCCACAACCTTGGCCAGTCTAGAGCAAGTCATGACCTCAAAGTAATTGTCTTCAATTTAGCATTGAGGAGAATCTTTCATTCTTAAAAGGAGTAGTATTTTGTAATCGTCTATCTCAGAGGGCTGTAGATGCTCAGTCGTTGAATATACCCAGATGGTAGCAATCAGCTGATTTTTCCATGCCAAGAGATATGGAGATTGGTTTGGAAAATAAAGGAAGATGTTCAGCCAGGATCTTACTGATTGGTGGAGAAGCCAAGAGAGGCTGCGTCATTTGCAGCTGTATTATTTTATCTGTTGTTGGAGTTAACTATCCTAAAGCTTTCCTCTAGTGTGGGCAGCACAGTGGCACAACCGGTAGAGTTGCTGCTTCATAGCACCAGGGACCCGGGTTCAATCCTGACCTCATGTGCTATCTGTGTGGAGTTTGCACGTTCTTCCGGTGACCGTGTGTGTTTCCTGCAGGAGTTTCAGTTTCCTCCAGCATCCCAAAGACGTGCGGGTTTGTAGATTAATTGGATTCTATAAAATTGACCCTAGTGTGTAAGGAGCGGATGAGAAAATGGTGTAGTAGAACTAGTGTGAATGGGTGGTCCATTGTGGGGGTAGACTCGATGGGCCAAAGGGCCTGTTTCTATTTTCTACCTCTAAACTAAACTAATAGATAGGTCATGCCAATTTTTTAATGGCGTCTGTGAAAAAATGGAATATTATTATTAATTACTAGACAAGTAGCCTAGTTTTAGTAGACAAGTAGCCTGGGGTTTGTTCCATAGTGTTAGATTTATCTATCTCTTCAATACCTGAATATAGTCAAGTCAAGAGAGTTTATTGTCATATGTCCCAGATAGGACAATGAAATTCTTGCTTTGCATCAGCACAACGGAATATAGTAGGCACGAATACAGAACAGATCATATCAGTGAGTCCATATACCATTATGTAAATATATACACACATCAATAAAAAAAGTGCAAATAAACAGATAATGGTCTATTAATGTTCAGAGATTTGATTCAGTTGAGTTTAATAGCCTGATGGCTGTGGGGAAGTAGCTATTCCTGAACCTGGTCGTTGCAGTCTTCAGGCTCCTGTACCTTCTACCTGAAGGTAGCAGGGAGATATAGATCCCCTCGATGGTAGGGAGGTCAGAGCCGATGATGGACTGGGCAGTGTTTACTACTTTTTGTAGTCTTTTCCGCTCCTGGGCGCTCAAGTTGCCGAACCAAGCCACGATGCAACCGGTCAGCATGCTCTCTACTGTGCACCTGTAGAAGTTAGAGAGAGTCCTCCTTGACAAACCGACTCTCCGTAATCTTCTCAGGAAGTAGAGTCGCTGATGTGCTTTCTTAATAATGGCATCAGTGTTCTCGGACCAGGAGAGATCTTCAGAGATGTGCACGCCCAGGAATATAGAACAATTGGTTGCCTACAAATCAGTATGGGATGTCCTGAGGAAGATTTGATGTCAACCAATAACTTAGTTCAGTGTATTTGAGTTATCCAGGTTGCTGAAGAGGAGAGGGCTGGTGGAAAGGCAGCAATACGAACCAAGTTGTCACCTTACAATATGCAGGCAACTGTTGTAACATGTAAAGAAACCTGTAATGAAATGCACTGAGTGGCATCGTAAAGGTGCTTTGAGTCACGATTAAACCCCACTAAAAAAATGTGTGAAAGGTAAACAGAAAATGCTGAAGTTGCTCAGCGGGTCAGCCAGCATCTGTGGAGAAAGGACCAGAGCTGACACTGAAGGTGAAAGATTGATAAGTTCCAACATAGGGCCTCTGATTTGACAGATTAATTGTTTCTCTCACCTGCTGAGTACTTTTCACACTTTCCATTATTTATTTCAGATTTACGATGCCTGCAGCTTCATTCGTTTTCAAAGATGGGAGATATTGGATGAAGTGGTGAAGCAGTCCCATTGGCAGACACGTGTAACAGATACACAATGGAAGGTTCAATGAACACTGTCCCTGAATTGAATTATCATTTGGCAACAGTTTTTATTGCAGAGTATTATCACAAACATTAAGCATTATTGCTCATGCAGAAGATCAGCAATTAAACAAATGATTAAGGAATAGAATTGACTAAATTAAGCCCAGCAATGATTGTTTTGCAGATTCATTTTCCACAGGAAGTATGCACCGTTAAAAGATCCTGTCAGAGGATGAATCATTGGGAGTTTTGTACATTTTTTGACTTTACCAACCAATGTCTCGCAGAGCTGGCATTTTTTTCTGTTCCTATAAATATCAACACATTTACCAGGAGCCCTATAAATAGCCGCACAGTCCTGAGAGACTCCTGCAAAACTAACATACTTTGGGGACCCATGGAAATAGCGACACGCTCCAGGAGAACCCATGTAAGCTACAATCCTGGGGCACTCTTATAAAACTTGACATGCCCTTGAGGGACCTTTCCTGATGCTGCCATACTCCTGGAACCCCCCAATAAATTGGATAGATCACAGTTACTTGAGGGACCTTTCCTGATGCTGCCATACTCCTGGAACCCCCCAATAAATTGGATAGATCACAGTTAATACTGACGACAGTAGATACATCCTAAACACGGCCATACACTGTTAGGACCGGCTAAAACCCTGACATACTCCTCTGGACCACCTAGCAATACTGCCACACTACCAGGGGTCCTCTGCCAATATGGACGCACTACAAGGACAAGCTGTGAACACCGACTCGCACCCATGGGAAGCATTTGTAATCACTAGCTGACTCCTCTGGAACTCCCTGGAAATCCCAACAAACTCTTTGGAATCCTAAATACCCCGACCAGGATCACTAAGATACCATGATCCTTTTGGGGTCTCCTAAAGCTATCAACAAATAATAAGGACCCTCAGGAACAGCTGGTGCATGTGTGGAGACTGTTGCAGATGATGGTGAGCACTGTGTCTATTGCCACCAGTATATCGCACAGGTATTTTGCCACATCCCCTTCGTGTTAATTATGATTGACCATCTTGTCCTTTCCACCTGTATCAGCCTGGAAGCCATCTGAATCCCACAAAGAAGGGGTGATGTGTTAGTTTAGATGACCTATTCCTATTGCTGTTATGAGAGATTCAACTTCAACGTAGTATCTCAATCCAAATAATGGCACTTCTGACAATACAGTGGACACTTGGTGCTGTGCCAGAATACCAGCCTGTGTTGGAGTTGAATTGCTGGAAATGGACTTGAATCCTCAATGAAGGAAAAGCTCGATGAACGCAAAAAAGCGCGCTTTCACTTTAAATTATGTGCCAGTGACAATAGACAATGGGTGCAGGAGTAGGCCATTCGGCCCTTCGAGCCAACACCGCCATTCACTGTGATCATGGCTGATCATCCACAATCAGTACCCCGTTCCTGCCTTCTCCCCATATCCCCTGACTGCTATCTTTAAGAGCCCTATCTAGGTCTGATTGTGATTGTGCTCTCGCATCTCCCATCATTTCCCTTGTTCTCTGGATAAATCAACATATCGATCAGACACAACAATCAGCATTATTAATATTATTACTATTATTACTATTATTATGATTTTATTACTATTACTATTATTATTACTATTACTATTACTATTACTATCACTATTATCATTAATTATATATTAATTATTATTATTATTATTAATATTTTTATTATTATTAATTATTATTATGTGACCTCTGTTGGTCCGATAAAACATATAACCGTGGTGGACCTGTATCATATCATCCATCACCACCACTCAGTTGGATAATTGTTGGAGTAATTTGGTTTGATATTCCAACTCCACAGGAATAATGCATCAAGAACATTGAAGTACTGGTTGATAATCATCCCACTGAACACGTTGTATGGCAGAGACACACTCACCTGATTAAAGCATTCTTACCTCACTGTCGCTTCACCACAGGTTCACCCAAGTAATGAAGCAACCCATCGAAGGTGCTGTGCTGTTACACAGGGAGGTGGCTCGACAGTGAGTAAATAGACCGCAGCCTTCGTTTTTGCACTGCAGTGTGTTCCAGCATTGATTTTACCCAGAGTGAATAATGCCACCATTCGTTTAGTTTAGTTTTGTTTAGAGTTACAGCGTGGAAACTGGTCCTTTCGGCCCACCGGGCCCGCCCCGAACAGCGATCCCCGCACACTAACACACACACTAGGGACAATTTACACACACACCAAGCCAATTAACCTACAAACCTCTACGTCTTTGGAGTGTGGGAGGAAACCGAAGATCTCGGTGAAAACCCACGTGGTCACAGGGAGAACATACAATGTCCACTTCCCAACAAGCGTGCCTCGTATTGGTGAATCCATTTTAGTTTTTGACAAGGCTGTGTTCTTTGCTCGTGGCTTGTTTGAGAGGAGTTTTTGTGGTAATCCAGTCACGAGCAACTTATTTTCTGAGATGTATTGAACTCCTTAGTGAGCTTAACAGCATTTGAACGAGTGACTCAGAATCATCAGTTCACAATTTAAGCACATATCCTTAATGACCACTCTTCATCACTGTTCTCTGTGATTGCTCTCAACATCCTGGGAGCCGATCAGTGCTTTCCAAGACTGTCAGCAGATCCAACTCCTAATACAATTAGAAACATAGAAACATAGAAAATAGGTGCAAGAGGCAGCCATTCGGCCCTTCGAGCCAGCACCGCCATTCATTGTGATCATGGCTGATCGTCCCCAATCAATAACCCGTGCCTGCCTTCTCCCCATATCCCTTGATTCCACTAGCCCCTAGAGCTCTATCTAACTCTCTCTTAAATCCATCCAGTGATTTGGCCTCCACTGCCCTCTGTGGCAGGGAATTCCACAAATTCACAACTCTCTGGGTGAAAACGTTTTTTCTCACCTCCGTCTTAAATGGCCTCCCCTTTATTGTGACCAAATGTCCCCTGCCAATGGATGTTTCCCTGCTGCAGAGAAATGAGTCGTTTTCGCAGGTGAGCAGAGGTCTTGACGGTACCAGCACAAAGCATCAATCTTCTTGTGGATCTCCTCATTTCACACACACAGGCGGTGCTGCAATGTAAACACTGCCACTCTATCAGTCTGGACCATATTCACCAACATTTACATTTCATTTGGCCATCTTCCAGAGCCATTAATCATTCATTTGGAATGAAGGCGCTAAATATGTGTTCTACTATTAGTTAGCAAAATTAAATATTATTTTTGTCTTGGACAATAAGTGATGATCAATTTTTTTCAGAAAATATCACTGTGTTTGGACAGATTTCTTCAAAGGGTTTATTTATAAAGCACTAAATGGCGGTTAATGCAATCACAAACTGTGTACACACTGTACAGGATGTTAAACACAGATGGGAGCATTTATAGAGGGGGGAAAAAACCTGTATATCACCTCTTACAACCATGCCGTTGTGTTGATTGGCAGCACAAATCTACACATTGGGTTTACTGAGAGTTAAATAATCTTGAGTATTCAGCCCAGAATTAACCATTGATGATGAATAGTGTCTAATGCTTATGAGTGAGCATCTCTTGCCTGTAGGGGTAATGCCTCTCGCATGTACAATCTGGCAGAACGTGAAATATTTCTCAAATTAGATATTTACAAAGGTACGAATATACCAACAAGAATGAGGAGAGGTGGAATAAACCACTCGGCCCTTCAAGTCTTCTGCATCATTAAGTAACCTACGTCATGGCCAAATTGTGTGAAACCTCAACTCCACAAGCTTGTCTACCCCAGGAACATTTCAGCCCTTTGCTGAGCAGGAATCTATCTCCCTCTGTCTTTAAAAGATTCAAAGATTCTGCGTCCACTGTACCTTTCCCTTTGAGGGCAAGAGTTCAAAAGATTCACAGCCCTGAGAGAAAAAATGTGTTTAGAGATGCAGCATGAAAGTAGGCCCTTCAGCTCATCGATTACGTGCCAACATGCCAAGTGATGCGGGGGTGGGGGGGGTGGGAAGGGGGCAGTTAATGGAAATGTGGGAAGAAAACAAAGTAAAGGATTAGCGTCACCATGGTTGGCATAGCGTTGTTGACCTTTCCTTATGCTATATTTCTCTATGACACCAAGTTTTCTTTGTGATCTTTCACCATTTAGACAAAATGCTTCTTTCTTTTCTTTTCCCTGTCAAACTGGATGGTATCATATTTTTCCACATTTCAATGTTGTTTGATTTTTGCCCACACACTTTACCTCTCCCTATCTCCTTGCATCCTCCTGATGCTGGATTTTTGCCCACTCACCTTACCCATCCATATCTCTTTGGAGCCTCCTCGTGGACACAATGTTGTTTATCCACCAAGGTTGATTGTAGCAAATCTTTGGTAGCAAAGCAACCCGAGAAGACAGAGAGGAAAGAGTGTGGGATATTTAAATTTATTTTTAAAAGAAGCATGGAATGCATAAGCAAGGTCCATGCCATACTAATCTCTGCTCTGGAGAACTGTGACTGAATGTGACCAGTATACTTTAGAACGGATCTGGGCCGAGAGAGCAGAACTATTTGTCAAAGATGCAGAAACACATTGCAAGTGCGGAACAGTAGACACGCTAAGATCGCTCTCCTTTGAGCAGAGGAAGTCGGGAGAGACTAATTTAAGGTGTTCAACATTACAAAGATCTTGGATGGAACTGTTCAGCTTTTTAAAGTGGGTGGATCGCCAGATGTCGCAGACTTAAAATAATTGTGCAAGGAACCAAAGAGGAAACAAGCAAAAAGATTCCTAAGCAGAGAGTTGTTACATCTGGTACCTGCTGCCAGAAAAATAGGTTGGAGCAGATTCCACTGAACCTCACTAAAAGGCAATTAAGCATCTCTTGAAAATAGAACGGTATTGTAGGGTTGTGGAGCATAAGCAGAGGTCAAGTCAAGTCAAGTCAAGTCACGTTTATTTATATAGCACATTTAAAAAAAACTCTCGTTGGCCAAAGTGCTTTACATTTGTTATAAGAATAGCACAAACAAAACAAACTACATACATATATACATGTAGCCCTCACTCAGAGGACGTCAGGAAAGGCTTGGGAGTATAGATAAGTCTTTAGTCTTGACTTAAAAGAGTCGATGGAGGGGGCAGTTCTGATGGGAAAGGGGATGCTGTTCCACAGTCTAGGGGCTGCAACCGCAAAGGCGCGGTCGCCCCTGAGCTTATGCCTAGACCGTGGGATATTCAGCAACCCCAAGTCGGCCGATCTGAGGGGCCTGGAGGTGGAGTGGTGGGTGAGAAGGCTTTTTATGTAGGTGGGGGCAAGCCCACCGGAAGTGGCGGCGCTGTTGAACAGCTGCGGCTCGCCTGCAGTCCGTCTGTTTTTACTTTTTTTATTGTTTTCTTTTGTCCTGTTTTAGTTAAATTTAAGTTTATTGGGTTGTGTATGTGTGTGGGGGGGGGGGTGAAACATGATTTTTGTCTCTTCCTTCGGGGGAATGCGACTTTTTCTTGTCGTATCCCCCTACTCTGCCTTCGTCTGTGCTGAGGTCTAATGGCGGAGCTGACGGCCTCCAACTGCGACCGACCTCGAGGCTCCGGAGGCAGAGCCAGGACTTACCAACGCGGGGCTGGCCGGCTTCGGGGCTGCGGTGGCGTTCCGGCGGTGGCGACCAAAGACACTGGTGGCGACCTGAATCCGGAGGCTCGGCCGCGGCTGGCCCAGTGGACGACATCGTCGGGAGCTCGTAGGTCACAGGTGGGTGACCTGTTTTTCTGGAGCTCCCGCAACTACAGCTGCGTCCGCTGGACTGGAGGGTGGCAGCTTCGGCAGCTTCGGCCACCCCGGGCCGCGGAGTTTGAACCGGCCCGTCGCGGAGCACGGATTCAGCCGCGGGACTGAACTTACCATCACCCGGCGGGGTCACAACATCAGAAGCCTGGATCGCCTCAGCGCAGAGGGAGAACAAAGAGGGAAGAGACAGAGACTTTGAGACTTTTGCCTCCATCACAGTGAGGAGGTGCCTGGTGAACTCACGGTGGTGGATGTTAATTTGTGTTTATTGTGTGTTTTGTTATTTATTATTATATGTATGACTGCAGGCAACGAAATTTCGTTCAGACCGAAAGGTCTGAATGACAAATAAAGGAATCTAATCTAATCTAATCTAATCTTTGTAGACATGGAGGAGGATCTTGAAGTTTATACGGAACCGCACAGGGAGCCAGTGGAGAGAGGCCAGGATCGGGGTGATGTGGTCCCTTTTTCGGGTGCCCGTCAGGAGTCTCGCTGCGGCGGTTTGGACCAGTTGCAGGCGGGACAGGGAAGATTGGCTGATGCCAGTGTAAAGGGAGTTGCAGTAATCTAGGCGGGAGGAGATGAATGTGTGGATGATCTTTTCGAGGTCATCTAACTGGAGGAATTGTTTTATTTTAGCTATCGTCCAAAGCTGAAAGAAGCTAGCTTTTACCACGGCATTGACTTGTTTGTCAAATTTCAGTGCTGAGTCAATTATCACGCCAAGGTTTTTGGCGTGAGGTTTGAGTAGTGGGGTAAGGCTTCCAAGAGGTGGAGGACTTCTTTAGATAGTTCTATTAAAAACGACACAGGCATGATGGGCTGAATAGCCCAAAGCTATGTTGCAACATGTTGTGCTTGACGTATCATGATATGTATACCTAATGCACCGGAAAGCCCTACTCCTGTCAATTATTTGGCTCAGGTGTTAACCAACCTACATTTAGTGTGTTGTCATCTCACCTGAAGCAGCACTCCATGGAATGTAACACACAGACTTTAAACATCTTGCCCAAGGGATCATGGGGATATTTTATCTGGTTGGTGAATTCAGTGACTGATCTAGGTCAGCAGTAAACAAGAGTTTTTTTAAACCTTTCCAGAAGCAAGCAAAGATTGTCCCTCGTTCCTTTTACTTTCTGCAGTTATTTTTCTTCTCTCACTCAGTCTTTATCTCTCATTCTGGAATCATCACATACAATTGTAGTATTCTCTCACAATCAGCTTTCTTCCCCCTCCTCCCCCCCCCACCTCCCCCTCCCCCCCTCCCCCTCCCCCTCCCCCTCCCCCTACAATCAGCCTGAAGAAGGGTCCCAACCCAAAATGTCGCCTATCCTTGTTCTCCGGAGATGCTGCCTGACCTGCTGAGTTACTCCACACTATGTGTCTTTTTTAACAAAACAATCCTGATGTTAACTCTGTTTCTCTCTCCTGATGAGGTGTATTTATGTTCTATTGTATGCTTTTAATGCTCTGGAATTCCCTATTTACCCTCAGTCCTGCACCAACTCTTTTTGAGGTCTTTCATCTCCATGACCCTCTCCCCTCTCCCCCCTCCCCCTCTCCCCCCTCCCCCTCCCCCTCTCCCCTCTCCCCCTCTCCCCCTCTCCCCCTCTCCCCCTCTCCCCCTCTCCCCCTCTCCCCCCTCCCCCCTCCCCCCCTCCCCCTCTCCCCCTCTCCCCCTCTCCCCCTCTCCCCCTCTCCCCCTCTCCCCCTCTCCCCCTCTCCTCAAGATATGAAACATCTTAGCATGCTTTATTCAACTTTAAAGGTGCTATATAAAGTCTAGTTGGTGAAGGGATGTGACACTCACCTAATCCTGTGATTACTTCTGGATAATAATAGCACTAATTAGCCATCTGGTGACTACCATACATCACTGCAGCTGTTTCACTGTGATATCAACAGTAGATTAAATTAGATTAAAGTTACAGAAACATGGACTAACATAGCACGAACATAAAAAGCGTTTTTGCTGTTGAATCCACCAAAAACATTGTTTCTCTTATGATGATGGTCAGAGTTTCTGCTGAAGCCCAGACTTGCTAAATGAAAGCAATTTAAAATCTTGCTCTACCAAAGACTAGTTTTCTAATTGTGTTTTTGCACCAATGTCTAGTTTTTTTTCTGTACGGTCTTTATCTCTTCACTGTCTTGAAGAATTTATGTATAAGTATGGGTGTTAGAGGTTATGGGGAGAAGGCAGGAGAATGGGGCTAGGAGGGAGATAGATCAACCATGATTGAATGGTGGAGTAGACTTGATTGCCTAATTGTACCCCTATCACTTATGATCTTATGATAATTCATGTTTTTATGTGTTGTCTGAATCTAGGGCATGTGATGTTGTTACAAACATGATTTTCATTGTACTTCTTTCACCTCACAATCGATCAGTGGGATTTTTTTGGTGACAGTTCTAGCACCTCTGAAAAGTCAAAAACGCCATTGACATAAAGCAGACTAGAGCTTTCTGTGAACAGTTATATACGTCCCGGCATTTTATTGTCTACAAAACAAACTTTGCATGTGACAATAAATGAGACCTGAATTAAAGAAATGCAAGATTCCCACTGAATCCCAGGACATCTCTGGCCCATGATCGCTCAAAATAGAGGCATATGCAGACTAGTAGTGAGAACCTTGAGTCCATGCATGAGGAGCATACACATTGCATTAGCAGTGGACGCAACATACCACCTCACATCCTGTCACCTACCATATGTCCCATTTGTGGAAGACTGTGGAGTTCCCTCACTAAACTCATTCGCCACCTCAGAAACTACAAGACTGGAGGCCAGCCAACATTTATTGCTCATCCTTAATTGCCCAAGAGAAGATGGCTGTGAGCTGCTTGGGTGGGCCAGTTGGGAACTGGCAACAATACATTATTATTCATTGTTTACAATTTATGGAATAGATTTCTGGCCAAACTCAAGTTCTTCCCATAGAGGCTTCCAGACCCACTGTTCTTATTTCCTATTTTTTTAATTATTCCCAAGTATTTTTTTTGGAATACCCCTTTGTGGGTTTGGAACAGTGCATTAAAACAAACACAGTCATTGTTAATAAAAACTGAGGTTGCTAGGACTCCAGGAGTCTCGTGAAATTAGAGGGAGCAAATAGCACATAAAAATGGTATTTCTCTTAATTATCTTGAATTTTCTTGAATAGTCTGGCATCAGGTATAAAAAAATATTTCAACTAAGAAAAAGTCCATTTGACTAGGTAGGGCAGTTAAAGAAAAGAGGTTACACAATAAAATCTCAAAATAGGATACAACTTGATCATAGTTGGCCAGTGGGCTGTTAAAGCAAAGAACTCACTTGATGAACCCTCCAAGGTTACAACTGTTCACAGTTGGCCAGTTGTGAGTGAAAGGAAAGAGTTCATGTGAAGAAACCTCCAAGAAGACTACAGTTGATCATAGTTGGCCGTTGGGGAAGAATTACAAAATTACAGTGCCAGGAATTGTTGGAAGGTTTGCAGAAGGGCAAGGGGCAAGTTTAAGTTGTGGAATGGATGTTATCACAAGCACTGTAATGCACAGGGATTCTGAGAACTTCATACATTGGGAGAGCTTCCACTGCTCCAATACTTCCAAGCTACTTTCTTCATGATACATGGATTCTGCAGATTGTGCCAGGATCTATGGATACAGGTGGGTATGTTACTTGGCTCGTAAACCGAGAGGCTGGAGGTTTAACCAAGGGGAACTTAAGTTCAAATCACATCTTGGAAATTCTATAAAACATCTGAAAATAAATCAGTTAAATTGACATTGCAGCGACCAGGTCATCACAAAGACCCATTGGGTTCACAAATCTTCCCCAGGGAAGGACATCTGTCATCTGGCCCACATGTGGCAAAAATGGCAACATGGTTGACACCAAAGTGATTTACCAAATCAGTACATGAAGGCTGTCCACTGCCTGTCTTCTCAGGGAAGCATGGCATTGCAGCGAGTGCCAGTATCACCAGTGGTGTCAATATCCCACATTGTCTTCCACATTGAACATCTTTAACACACCAATAAAATGTCACAAGCAGCATTAGCAAACAAAAATTGGCACCAAGCCAGGTGTTAGGCAGGACAAAGAGAAGGTGGGATTTAACGAGGCAAGGGATTAAGGAAGGATTTTCAGAAGCTAGAAACCGGGTCACTAATGAAGGATTAGTTACATTTAATGATGAGTGAAAGGCTACAGTTGAACTTTCTTGGTCACAAAGGAGGTCAAAAACATAGGAAAGGGAAGATCATAGTGGATTCGAAATCAATAATTTAAAAACCGAGTTGTTTAACCTAGACTTTGTGTAGTTCAAAGAGCACAGGGGTAATGAGTTAGGACACATTGATATCAGGATAGTCTTGGCTTTAAGGGAGGTTGGCTGGGAGAGAAATACATGGCAGTATATAGTAATATATGAGAGTAATATACGGCTGGAAGAGTAATATATGGAGTAACAAAGGCACAGACAATGTTTTCTACTGCAGATGAGCTGAGAGGCAGTCCAAGAGAATGAATATCTTTATGTTTTAATTAACTTGGTTGAGGAGAGCTCAAATTGGCGATTAGTAACCTGCTTTTACAACTTTCTTTTCAGTTGCTTATTGATCCAGATTCTTCTTGTAAATAAAGCGAAGAATGATCTTTTTGAAACGGATAAAGAATGAGTGCTGTTGGTGACAGGCTGTTTCATTAGGCTGAGGATTTCAGAGCTGTGGTATTGTCTTGGGATAATGGGGAGGTCACCCATTTAGGAGTAAAATGAGACATATCTTTATGGTGTTCCATTTTTGTTCCAGTGATGGAGTGCTGAGCTGTTGAAGGTGCCACATTGTGAATGAGATGGTAAACTAAGACCCTCTCAAATGGACACAAATTATCTCATGTGAAAAATTGGAATCCTCTTCCCCAGAGAACTATGGATGTTCGGCATGGAATATATTCATGGGTAAGGTAACAAATCTAACAAAGTGTTAACAGGTGTAAGGATATGAAGATCATTTGATGGAGTTGGTCAAGAATCAAGTATTATTTTGTAGTGGCAGTGAAGAACACAGTACATTAAAGGGTCTGTCCCACTTACGCAACTTTTTTGGCGACTGCCAGCACCCGTCATAGGTCGCCGAAAATGTTCAACATGTTGAAAATTCAGCGGCGACCAGAAAGACACTGTGACTCTTTGGGTGACTAGGAGACGACTCACGACCATACTGCCGACATGTCGCGGGGTGAAGCCTCTATGGTCGTGAGTAGTCGCCCAAAGAGTCGTACCTTGTTCTGGTCGCCGCTGGATTTTCAACATGTTGAACATTTTCGGCGACCTGCAACGACCTCTGATGGGTGCAGTCGCCGAAAAAGTTGCATAAGTGGGACAGGCCCTTAACAGATTCTTCAGCACAAAGAGTCCACACTGAGTGTCCACTAACCTTTTATACCTTTTACACTAATCCTGCATTAATTCAAGGATGACAAAAATGCTGGAGAAACTCAGCGGGTGAGGCAGCATCTATGGAGTGAAGGAATGGGTGACGTTTTGGGTCGGGACCCTTTATTCTCCACACATTCCCATCAACTTTCCCCATGTTCTTCCACTGACCTACACATTACGGACCTGTTAACAATGAGCATTTAGCTGCCACAAAGCATATCTTTGCAATGTGCGAGGAAATCAGAGCACAAATAGGGAACCCACATAGTCACGGGGTTGAACGTGCAAAATCCACACAACTTATGAAGGCAGAATGAAACCTGTGTCGCTGTGCAGCCCATTGTATGGCTGAAGAACTTCCTATTTCTTCCTGCTCCTGTCTGATTCTCCGTATCTCGTTGGCTTCCGCTTTCAGGGTTTGTGGTGAGGCTGGGAAACTTGTCCAGGAGGGCTCAGCCACTTCTTCAATCCTGTGGGGGAATTTGTTGCCCCCATGGATTGCACGCCTTGAGGAAAGCACGGAAATACCCAGTTTAAAAAAAATAAAATGCAGAACCAGCTAGCACACTTAAAATAAGAGTTATATTTTGGAAGGCGACTCTGGACTGTCAAAGCCACCACGGCCAGACATAAAGCAGCTTTTTCCCACGAGCCTGTAGCCTCCTTTTGCTCTGGTATTTTATTTCATTCACATGTTTAAACTATAATGTTTCATTCTTAATGTTTTAATGTTTGACGTTTTATGTCATGTTGTTACTTGCGAACAGAGCACCAAGGCAAATTCCTTGTATGTGTACATACTTGGCCAATAAACCTATTCATTCATTCATTCATTCATTAGTTTATAGCTGGGACATGTTGGCTGACGTGGGCAAGTTGGGCCGAAGGGCCTGTTTCCACACTGTATCACTCTATGACTCCAAGTCTTTTGTGACCGCAGAGTGCCCAAAGTGATTTACATTCACCTTGAATTTTAAGCAGCCCAGTGCAGCAGACATTTGTTGTACAGCATCATCCCACCTTTAGCAATAAGGTGAATGAATAGATGTGCTCAATTGCAGGGCATTGCATAGAGCAGTACTTAAGACTGAGGAAACCTGTATTCTTTGCTTTTGCAGGATACATTGTTGACAGGTACAAGATGGGTAGCAAGGGCTTGGATGGGCTGAAGGGCCTGTTTCTGTCCTTTAAGGCTGTTTGGCTGTATCTCTCCAAAGCTCTTGAGCAAAGTGCCAGGTGGAACTCAACAGGTCAGGCACCATCTGAAGAAAGGTCCTGACTCGAAACGTCACCCACCCATTCGCTCCACAGATGCTGCCCTACCCGCTGAGTTCCTCCAGCACTTTGTGTTTTGCTCGAGGTTCTTGATCTGCAGTTCCTTGTGCCTCCAGGGCTCTTCCTTGACGAATTGGGAGAAGCAGTGGTTTAGCACTAAAGTGAGTTAAAGGCAAACTACTGAAGGAGGTCAGCAGGTCGGACAGTATTTATGGAGGGACATGGAGAGATGACGGCTCAGGTCAAGTCTCTGGCACTAAAGTGAGTGGGAATGAAATGAACCAGTGCAGAAGAAAGCAATAAAGAGAGGTGCGAAGGGTTAATCAGTGTTGCTGTTGGACCTTGCCAGCATTCTGCAGAGAAACACACCCAACTGGGAACTTGTGGTGTGGTACAGTGTGAACAGGAAGGCCAGGGCTTCCGAGACACTTCCTCGACGGAAAAAGCCCAGGGGAGGACGAGTAGCCAACAAGTAAAAGTATCAGCGCAGGCCAGCCTGGGTCTGTGTGTGGGAAGAGAGTCATTAGCCTGGTTCTCAGCAGTTAATTGTCCTGGGTGGTACAGGGAGAGTGTCCTGTTCCACAGTCACGGGCACACCTAGACCCAGCACAGTGAGCTGCCGAGGGCAGGCAGGACACAAAGCAAAACAACTTTGCAAAAGCACACACTTGCTCTTTAACCCTTTCCAGTCCCTGGGAACAATTTGCTGTTTGATAAGCGAACACATCTCCTGATGTTCTCCCTCTCTGCAGATCGGGACAATTCTGTTTCATTCATGTTGATAGATTAATTTGTATTTAGTCTTGGCACCTTCGCTGCAAACCCAGCAGGAAGAGTGTTCCTGTGCAAGTTCTTGCAGCTCCACTGTGGCACAGCGGTAGAGTTGTTGCCTTACAGCACTTACAGCACCAGAGACCCTGGATCGATCCCAACTGCGGGTGCTGTCTGTACGGAGTTTGTGCGTTCTCCCCGTGACCGCATGGGTTTTCTCCGAGATCTTCGGTTTCCTCCCACACTCCGAAGACGTACAGGTTTGTCAGTCAATTAACTTGGTATAAATGTAAGATTGTCCTTAGTGTCTGTAGGATAGTGTTATTGTGCAGGATCGCTGGTCAGCGCGGACTCGGAGGGCCGAAGGGCCCGTTTCCACACTTATCTCTAAACTAAACTAAAAAAAAAACGAGACTCCAGCTCGTGATAAGCATTCCGACTGAACAGTTACTGATTTGCAATGTGCTGTACAGCCACCTTCTAGTGGTTGTCTACCAGGATAGGTTTTACATACACCAATAAATGATTCACATTTTTACAGAACTCTATCCATTCTATTCAGAGCAGTATTTTTGGAGGGCATATATATGCAGTGCTAGTTAATGCCAGCTCCAAAGCAACAGTATTTTAATTTTACTGTTACATAGAATTTATTGTGCAAGTTAAGTATGTTTTTGTGCGTTATCTGAGTCTATGTGCCTATAAAGCTGCTGCCAGCAAGATTTTTATTGAACCTGTATCTCACTGCTCATGTGCATATGACAATGAACTCAACTTGACTTGATTTGGACGGCAGTGAAAATAACAAGATGATCTGTTTCAGTGTCATTGACTAAGGGGTAAATATTAGCTTCAGGGCACTTGACATAACTCTCCTGCCCTTCCCCAATCCCTCCTCTCTACTCAAACCCTCTCTCTACAACCCACCCATACCTCTCCCCTCAACCCAATCCCAGCTCCTTTCATTTCCCCCTCAACCTCTTTTCCCTCCTGAGTCTCCTTCCCCCCCTCAACTCCCGATTCCATCTACAAACACTATTCTCCTCTTCAACCCTATCCTCAACTCAAACCCCGACAACATAACCTCCTCCTACCCTCCTCCATCTCCCCCTCAACCCCCACTCCCTTTACAACGGCATGGTGTCGCAGCAGTAAAGTTGCAGCGCCAGAGACCCGGGTTCGACCCCGACTACGGGTGCTGTCTCTATGGTGTCTGTACATTCTCCCCGTGACTGCGTGGGGTTTTTCCGAGATCTTCAGTTTCCTCCCACACTCCAAAAACGTACAGGTTTGTAGGTGAAATAACTTGGTATAAGTGTAAATTGTCTCTAGTGCGTGTAGGATAGTGTTAATGTGCGGGGATCGCTGGTCAGTGCAGACTCGGTCTGTTTCTGCACCGTATCTCTACACTAAACCATTTCCCCTTGGGATTGATACCACAGGCAGAAGCCGGACAACCCTTTGAGAAGCAGCTGAAACTCCCATACCCCAGCCTCTTTCCACCCCAATTTGCAGGGCATCCAGCTAGGTTCCTGTCCCCGTCCACACTCCATGTCCATCCTCTGACCTAAGGGAGTCTAAGGGAGTTTAAGTCTCAGAGTTCTTCTCAAAGTGTTTTAAAGTGGTTGTGTCGCAAGGCAGGTTTTAAACCTATTCATGAAATGTGGGCAACACCAGGGCTAATGGAGTCATAGATGCACATAGTGTGGAAACAGCCCCTTTGGCCAATGACCTCTGCCAACTGGGGTCAAACCAGCAATGGTCATCTCTACCTAGTTGGTCAGTGGCCTCTTTGCAGACAGGGAAGCAGGACTGGGGATGTGATTGATTCGGTTGCTGTGTGGGGATTTGACCCAAGGTGAGATTGGGTTCTTCCCCGGGATTTAATTGGTGAGGGAGACGCCCCCACCCGTCCCCCAAGTCACCCACAGGAAGGGAACTTGGACCTGGTCCCGAACCAGTCTGAAGAAGGGTCTCGACCCGAAACGTCACCCATTCCTTCTCTCCAGACACGCTGCCTGTCCCTCTGAGTTACTCCAGCTTTTTGCGTCTGTCTTTGGATCCTTGAAGATGGACGGAAGCAAGCTTTTCGGCAAGAATAAATTGTGCTACATGTCAGGAGGAACTTCCGACCTGATTCTTCGACACGTTTCCCTCCCCCTTTGGGTCTGGTGCTCTGGCTTTGTCACCGTCTGTGGTTCCCTCCATCAACTCCCATTCCCGACCCTGCCACATTCCGTCCAATCACCCCCCCATGCATGTCCAGCTTGACAATCAAGTGATGGAATGAATCGAGAAGGGTGGGTGGGCAGGGGAGCCAGGGGGAGGGGTGGGGGGGGGGGATTAGATCGCCCAGGATCAACATCAAAGCAACAAAGCTATGAATTAGTGAAGAGGTTCACTCTGAGGTCAGGCGGGGGGCATTGTCCTCCTGTCAGAGTGAGACTCAGCTCTTATCAGACACGGGCTGAATAGGAAACACAATGCGTGCTAAATACGCCTTAGTTCTGCCCTCGCAACTCAGTGAATGATATACACATCCAGCCACAGATCCTCCCCATCACATCCACAACTAACCTGCACAATGTGTCTGTCCGTCGCCACAGTGAAGGATACATAATCAGGACCCCAGTCAAACTCAGCCCAATATTCCCCCATTTGCTCTGAACACGTTCAATGGCATTGAATCTGTAAATTCTGATTACAACGGGTGCAACCAGATTAGATTACCATCGCAGTCTACACCCTTGCTGCAGGAGCTCTCCCTCCCTGGGATTGGAGTGGGTAGATTGAGAAGCTGCTGGAGATGAGATAAAGTGGAGTGCTTGGTAAACACTCTCTCTCAGCCAGCCGAGCTGCTCCTGGAGACAAGAGTGCTTTGTGTGATACCATCTGTGATTAGTCACCTGCTGTATTGAATCCAATCCTATATGACATTCCTAACACCGTACACACAAATTTTATTATTGCCCATGAGTGTGTCTAATGATGAGTTTTCATTCCCTGCAATATCTGCTGATCTCTTATGTAGGGTGGTTTTACAAATTAGCCACTGTCAATGACCATGGCAGCTTTGCAATTTGGCCTCCTTCATAAAATGTATTCAGTTTGCTCCGTGCTCTGACTTGCAGGATTTTACCTTGCCGTTTATAACAACAGGAGATGTGCTTCTTCATCTTGGGCAGTCCAAAGGGATTGAGCAAGACACGCTCCCACTCCATCTCTGATGGTGCTGATGAGGCCAACATGGGGCCTGCAGACCCTTGTCCTAATGAGGCAGGAGGGTGCTGATGGGGCAGGTGAGTGGGTAGTTTGTGACGTGGCCACTCTTTCTGCTGCTAATACAAGGCCTTTTTGTGTTCCTGATTCATGAGGTTCTCAGTTCAGTTTAGTTTATTGTCACGTGTACCGAGCTACAGTGAAAAGCTTTTGTGGCATGCTAACCAGTCAGCGGGAAGACAATATATATATATATTACAATCCATTTACAGTGTACAGATACATGATAAGGAAATAACATTTAGTGCAAAGTAAAGCCAGTAAAGTCTAATCAAGGATAGTCTGAGGGTCACCAATCAGAATCAGAATCAGAATAAGAATCAGAATCACATTTTATTCGCCAAGTATGTTTTGCAACATACGAGGAATTTCATTGGTCAGGTCAGTCATACAATTTAAAGCAACAAATCACTCAAAAAACACATTTTAAAATGAACATCCACCACAGTGACTCCTACACATTCCTCACTGTGATGGAAGGAGAAATAAAGTTCAAGTCCTTCCTTTTGTTCTTCCTCGGTCGGGGGCCTCGAGCCGTCCGTTAACAGGACGGTCTTGACTCCCGTAGCCGGCGGCGTTCTGGACCTCCGCATCGAGGCGACCTGCTCCCGCATCGGGGGAATGTCAGCTCCCCCACGCCGGGCGATCGAACCAATGAGGTAGATAGTAGTTCAGGGCTGTTCTCAAGTTGTGGTAGGATGATTCAGTTGCCTGATAACAGCTGGGAAGAAACAGTCCCTGAATCTGGTGGTGTGCATTTTCACACTTCTATACCTTTTGCCCGATGGAAGAGGGGAGAAGAGGGAGTGGCCAGGGTACGACTCGTCCGTGATTATGCTGTTGGCTTTGCTGAGGCAGCGTGAGATATAAATGGAGTCAATGGAAGGGAGGTTGTTTTGTGTGATGGTCTGGGCTGCGTCCACAATTTGTTCCATTTTTTTGATGTCTCGGATGGAGCTGTTCCCAAACCGAGCTCTGATGCTTCCCGATAAAATGCTTTCCACGTGGCATCTGTTGGAGTTGGTGAGAGTCGTTGGGGACATGCCAAACTTCTCAATACCATCCTGAATGCTCCTTCTCCATCTTGAGTGGTTATGGACCAGAGGTTCCCATGAGTTGGAAAGGATGATTCATCACCTCCAGAAAGTTGTGAGTACAATTTTGAATGGTACATTAATTCCATTTCCCTTAAAACATAGAAGATGGAACAGTACATCGCAGAAACAGACCCTTCGACCCACAATGCCCATGCCGCATTTGATACCAAGGTTACTAATTCCATCTGCCAATATGTGATTTGTGACCCTCCATTCCCTGCATATCCTTTCTAAAGCCTCTTCAATGCAACCATTGTATCTGTCTAAGTCACCACTGCCCAATTCATAGAAATCATGTCGAGTCTTTTCTCATGCAACAAAAAGCTTTTCACTGTACCTTGGTACACGTGATAATAAACTGTTAAAGTAAACAAAACTAAAAGAGTATTGACATCCCTCCTGGGTAACGAATTCCCCAAACTCCTGGTGACAACATTTCTTCTTGTCTCATTCGTTCTGACCAGTTAACCCATTATTTTCAGATGGTAGACTGGGTTCCGAGAATTACCATCCCTGCATCTATCATGTTAAACCCGCAAAAAAGCTTCGATGTTCATTCTTCCGAACACATGGGAAGTGACGATGGTTAACCGACAAACCCCTGCGTGTATGGGATGTGGGACTAAACCCACACAGTCACAGGAAGAATGTGCAAACTCCACACAGACAGCAGCCGAGGTCACGATGAGACCCGGGTCTCTGGCGTTGTGAGGCAGCAGTTCCACCTGCTGCAACGCTGTGCTGTTTGGCAGCGACAGTATAATATACAGAAAGAGAAAGTATGATTTAAACTCTTTCCTTGAATTGGCAAGTGCTTCACAAGCTGAAGGAAATCTGGGGATATTTACTTTCTAAAACTCCAAGTTCATTTTTTTAAATGATTATTGTTGCAAGGCGCTTCACTGGTGGGAGCTCATGTTTATTAAAACCGTTTGTCTGGATTTTATTGTGCTGTTTAAACATTCCCCACAACTCTCATGTTATTAAGTGAGATCTCTGCAAGTGAAGAACTTTGAGTGTCATTCTGTGTGTTGCAATGTGAAGGACCGGGCTGTTGAAGCTGCGATGAGGTGGGGCCACTCACTAAAACTGTTGCCTTGGGAGTAGTGGATGTGAAACGACTCTGTTCCATATTAAAAGTGCTGGCAACACTTCTTATGAGCTAACCTCAGCTAGGCATTAACACCAACCCACACCACCTTTAGCACGTCCCCAGGCACTTCACAGCAGCATAATCAGATAGAAATGTTGGCTGAGACAGTCATGAGATATCATAAGTAGCTGGAATAAAGGTTTTAACTGGTCTTAAAGGAACAGAGAGCTGGTGAGACTGAGAGGTTTGGGGAGGAAATTCCATTGCTTGCAGCCTACTCAGCTGAAGGCACAGCCTGCAGTGGTGGGTGAAGGAAGTGGGTGAATAAACAGAGTGCATCAGGAGGGTTGTTATGGCAACAACACTATTAAATATATGGATGGATTAAGCATATTCAACAACATTCATAGTTCCACAGACCAGACTCCCATCTCACCATCTAGACCTCGGAATAAACAGCCAACATAATCAAAGTAGACTGAAGAAGGGTCTCACCCCGAAACGTCACCCATTCCTTCAGTCCAGAGATGCTGCCTGTCCCACTGAGTTACTCCAGCATTTTGTGTCTGTTTTCAGTTTAAATCGGCATCTTCAGTTCCTTCCTAAACATAATCAAAGTCTTGTCCCAAATATTCACCCAAAGACTGGTGGCGTGGGCCTGGAACTCATGGCCTGAAAGGGTTATGGAGACAGAAATGGTCAGTGTATTTGAATGAGGACCATAACAAATGTATGGTGATAGATAAAAATGGGATCAGTCCAAACAATTATTTCTCAGATGGTTTGCACAGGAAGGGCTGAATGGCCTCCTTCTATGGTCAGGAGAGTGGCACAGCTGATGGAGCCCCTGTCTCACAATTCCAGCCACCTGGGTTCAATCCTGACCTCAAGTGCTGTACACTGTGGAGTGTACACATTCTCCCTGTGACCACGTGGGTTTCCTGCGGGTGCTCGGGTTTCCCCTCACATAGTAAAACCTTGCAGGTTTGAGGCCAAGTAAATGGATATTTTTAAGGCAGAGATTCTTGGTTAGTAAAGGGGCTGTCCCACTTGGGCGACCTAATTGGCGAGTTTAGAAGAGTTTAGGATAGTTTGAAAAAATGTCATGTTGAAGACTTCCTTCGACTATGTAGAAGACCTCCTTCGACCTCCTTCGAATATGTTGAAGACTAGCTTCGACTAGCATCGACTAGCTACAACTAACTTGGGGAAAATTGGACACCGAATAGTGGAGAGTGAAGACGACCTCCTTCGATCTCCTTCGACCTCCCTTCGACCTCTCTTCAACTCTGATGAAGACTATCTACGACTACGTTCGACTACCCTCGATTACCTACGACTAACATGCCGACCTACTACGACTAAACCTACGAGTTGTGAGGGAAAGATAAATCAGCCATGATTGAATGGCTTAGTAGACTTGATGGACCGAATGGTCTAATTCTGCTCCTATCTCTTATGAACATGAACGTAGGTTAATAGTCCATTGCAAACTGGACATATTGGGTGGGTAAGTGCTGGAATTGATGAGAGAGTGGTTAGAGTGAAAATTATTGGCAGGATGGGGTTGGTCAGTGAGTCTGTGTGGACTTGATGCATTCCTTCTATGTCATAAAGAAATATCAAAAACATAAGTTCATAAGGTATGAGAGCAGAATTAGGCCATTCGGCCCATTGTTTACTCCGCCATTCAATCATAGCGGATCTATATTTCCCTCTCAACCCCATCCTCCTGCCTTCTGCCCATTAGCCTGACCCCCATATTTAACAAAATATGATAATTCTACCTCTGATTTTACAATGGCTTTGGGGAGATTTTGTTTTGTATGTGTGAAGCAATCAGAAATGAGAAGCAGTAAAGGGTAAATTAAGTGGCTTGTGATGTGGGACATAATTTCCTATGTCTGTCGGGGCTTTGAATAGACCAAAACACCCCTAGCCTTGGTTCCTTTAGTGATCATCACGTTATTGTGATGTTTAATTTTCTCCTTCATCAGTGTAAAGAAGCTGAGATTCCACTGATGCTGTTATTATTTTGTTGTTATGACAACCCATTCTGAGCAGCAGGGATTATATATCACTACATTTTAAACATTTCCAAGATGTGGGAGATGCATCGAAAGCAAACACACAAAACCAAATTCTCTGATGGGACTGAAGTCGAGATAATGATTTGAATTCTATTTGGGGAGAAGTGCAGATAAACAAGAGGCATGAGAAACTAATTAGCGGCCTGGCCCTGCAGTGGAGATTAGCTTGAAAGAAGAATGCGAATGGGAACACATCAAGTGGTATATTTAGAAGAAAAATATCCAATCTTGCCGACTCCCATTTTCAGCGAGTTTCATCATTTTACCTCCGACCATTCCTTCTCTACAGTCTGAACAAGGGCCTCGACCCGAAATGTCACCCATTCCTTCTCTCCAGAGATACTGCCTGTCCTGCTGAGTTACTCCAGCTTTTTGCGTCTATCTTCTCTACCTTTCACATCCTCCATCCAGAACACCTTCTGTTACCTAATGAAGGGTCCCAACCCAAAACGCCACTCTGAAGAAGGGTCCCGACCCATAATGTTGCTTGTCCATGTTGAGTCTGAAGAAGGATCTCGACTCAAAATGTTGCCTATCTATGTTTTCCAGAGACATTGGGTTGATCCAGCACTTCCAGGAGTTAGTGAACTCAGATGAGCACTGGTTCATCAGATGAAAGAGGCTGGAATTAATATTAATCAGGAGGAGGATTTTTGCTCATGGCGTGTGCCAATTTGGCTCAGGGTGACACAGTGGTGCAGCGGTAGAGTTGCTGCCTTACAATGCCAGAGACCCATGTTCGATCCTGACCTCGGGTGCTGTCTGCATGGAGTTTGTACGTTCTCTCTGCGACTGTTGTGGGTTTTCTCTGGGTGCTCCGGTTTCCTCCTACATTCCGTAGATGGATTGTAGGTTAATTGATTAAACGGATGCTGCTTGAACCTCTGAGTTCTTCCAGCATTTGGTTTTTCATGCCACCTCCATGTGCAGCTTTGGCTTCTTCCTCTTAGCCCACCTCCCATCCCCTCTTCTTCAACCTCATCTCCACTTCCCTCCTGCATTTTCAACTCTCTTCTTCACTTCCTCTGCCACGCACAGCTCCCCTCCTCCGGTTCTCTCCCCTCGGTGATTTTGCTGACCTTGGTGAAGATCTGAATTCCTGGGACTTCTCTGTCAGTGTGATTGATAAAAATACATCTCTTGATGCTCCTGAACACATCATCAGTGGTAACCTGGGGGTCATTGGGTGTTTCGGGTCTTTCAACATCAGACACCCTCACCCAGGCGACCCAGCCGTGGTTGATCAGACCACGACTTGTGTTCAGGTAGCATTCGCTCCTCCCCATGGACCTCCTCTCCTGATCCAGAGCCATCTCGAGGCTTTCTCCGCTGCCTCTGTGATGTTCTTGATGGCTCTTCTCCTCGCCACTCTGTTGATGCCCAAGTGCGCTCAAGGCTTTGTAGAGTGATTGCCCTGCAAAACCTCTGCAGCCAACCTCGATGGGCATACACCTTGCCTTCCAGCCCTGCTTATGGCAGTCTATGACCAGCTCTTCATAGCTCTTGATGAATCCAGTGGGAAATGCAGCGAGAGGAAGCTCTTTGATCTGAGCTGGGCATCTGCAAATTTGCAGCTCGCACTGAAGGTTGTGCTTAGAGTCTGGAGCTCACTTGCCTTTTGCATTTAAGTCCCTGGGAAAGAGATTGAAGGTGTTGCACATGTAAAGAGCCCAAGGGCTGAATCCATCCCTGATTATATAATCCTCATGCACAGAGCTTGAGGCAACCAAATACTCTGAGCTGAGCCAGGCAAGCACTTTGATGTCTTCCAAAATAATCCGTTAGCTGTAAACATGTAATTTTATAAAATTAGTTTTGTTGAATTTGAGCATCATTGGCCAACATTTATTGCCCATCCTTAAATGCCTTTAAAGTGACGGTGAGCCAACTTTTTGAGCGTCTCTGGTGAAAGTATTGCGGAGAGCGTTCTGGGCTTTGGACCAGACAATGGTGAAGGAACGACAATATATTTCCAACAAATGGAAGGGAATCCACAGGCGATATCTCTGTGTTTTCCTGTCCTTCGTGATGATAGAGGTCATGGTTTAGAAGTTCTGCTGGAGTAACCCAGGCCAGTAACTGCAGTACCTTTTGTTGATAGTGCACAATCCAGCCATTGTTTGGCAGCAGGAGGAAGAATTGAGTTTGATCTGATGATGGGTGGCACTCAGGTGGGCTGCTTTGTGCTGGGTGGCTTTAAGCTTCGTGAGTGAGTGTTAGAGCCACATTCATCCAGTGAAGTAGAGAGTATTGCATCTATTATGACTAATATTGTCAGGAGGTCAGTCATTGATCACAGAGTCTCTCTCTCAACAACTCATGATCAATGGTGACATCAATGATATAGATAGTGGAGGATTCAGAAATGACAAGGCCATGGAAGTTTAGACACTCCTTGTTTGGGCATTGTCATTGCCTTGGGAAGTGTGAATTTTTTTCATGCCAATTTTATTTGTGCTTGGATATTGTCTCAGTCTTGCTACTTAAAGATAAGGCAGCTTCATTTGCTGAGGATAGGCACAAAATGCTGGAGTAACTCAGCGGGCCAGGCAGCATCTCTGGAGAAAAGGAATAGGTAATGTTTCGGGTCGAGACCCTTCTTCATCTTTGGTTTAAACCAGCATCTGCAGTTCCTCCCTACTCATTTGCTGAGGATAATTGAAAGTAGTTGAACATTGTGCAATCATCAGCTAACATCCCCACTTTTCAATTAATGATAGAAGCAGGGTGATTGAAGTAGCGTTGATGTAGATGGATAGACTGAGGACCTTACAATGAGGAGCCTCTGTTATCATCTGCTAGGCCTGAGATGATTGGCATCCAACAGGGCCAACTATTGTCCCGACTATGAGACATGACCACAACCATTTTGATATCTTTCACTTGATGTCCATTCACTAGAGTTGTACCAGGGCTCCTTGATGCTGGACTCAGTCAACAGCCACCTTGATATCAGGAGCAAACTCTCTCATCTCACTTCTGGAATGTTCGTCTTGGTCTGGGAACAGGTGATGATGAGGTCCAGAGCCCAGTACACACCTGTACCCAGATGTTTGATACACACGAGGTGTCCCTGTTTGTGGATCTTGGTCCATGTCCATCCAACCGCCCCCCTCTCCATCTCCACATCAGCCTTGCCACACTTGCGCTGCAGGCACCCAGATTGTGATGGTTGGTGAGCACTGACAGGTGGATGCAAGTAGTGTACAGGGAGCACGTTAATACAACCCTCCACTTCCTCTGAGGGCAATGTAATAAATGGCATGCTCAGTGTAAGCCTTGATGTGTCCAAGGGTAATGTCTCATTGTACTTCTCATTATTTAGTTAGGGCACAAAACACCAGCCTCCCTGCCTGTGTGTGTGTGTGTGTGTGTATGGTGGGAGGGGGAGATGTGGAAAAGAGGGGCGCTTTTAAAAAATTCTGAAGGTCGCCACAGTGGGTAGTTCACCCTGGCAATTATTACAAACAATTATAATCCAAAACAATTTGCACTTTCACACCTCCCGCTGTGGGATCTTGCAATGCAACATTTTTACTTCCACCTTTGTCTACAACAATCATTACTACGCTTAAAAGGAAGGCTGTTAAGGACTCTTCATAAGTTCGAGGAGCAGAATGAGGCCATTCGGCCCATCGAGTCTACTCCGGCATTCAATCATGGCTGATCTATCTTTCCCTCTCAACCCCATTCTCCTGCCTTCTCCCCATAATCCCTGGCACCCCCACTAATCAAGACTCTTAAGACGTTGCTGAGAATTGGAATAAGGAGCATTGTAATTACGAGCCTTCTTGTTTTAGCTCTGGTTCTGCTGCATTCAGCAGGTGTTTCTTTGACACAGTGTCTGGTGAAGACTAAGCCACTATATCGTAATGCAGATGCTCCTAATCACTATTGTGTCTACCAAGACTGATCAAGGACAAAGAACGGAACATCAGAGCTTTCACAGGAACGAAGGGATAAAAAACACTTCAACTGCCTCCATCAACAAGTAGAACAGCTGCCTGCTGGTGACGCACGCCCAACACACTGAGAAGACAAATAATATTTTGCTCAGCAAGTGAACCCAAATAGAAGTGATGATTCACCAGCCTGATCCTGGCCAGAACAGTTGCACAGAAAGGCAGAGTGTTTATTTACAACAAACCTTGGAAAACTGGAACATTTGTTCCCTCCTCTCCCTTCCCTCCTCTCCCACTCTCTCACCCCATCTCTTTCTCTCTCTCCCTTCCTCCCTCTTCCTCTCTCCTCACCTTCCTCTACCTCCCTCCCCACCTTTCCCTCCCTCCTTCTCTCCCTCCCTCCTCTCCCTCCTCTCCCGCTCTACCTCTCTCCCTCTCCCTCACTCTCCTGTTCCCCTCTTCCTCCCCCTCCGCTCTCCCTCCCAGCCTCCCCTTCCCTCCCCCCCTTCCACCTCCCTCTCTCCCCCCCCTCTCTCCCCCTCTCTTCCACCTTCCCCCTTCTCTCCACCCTCTTTCTGTCCCCTGTCCCGTCCCCTCTCTCTATCCCCTCTCTCCGTCCCTTCTCTCCGCCCCCTCTCGCCGTCCCCCCTCTCCCATCCCCCCTTTGTCGTCCCGACCCCCCTCTCCCCCCCCCTCTCTCTCGAGCAAGCGCTGTCTCCTCTCCAAATACCACTTCTGTGCTTCGGTGCCGATCGCTGCTTGTTCCTCGGTGCAGTGAAACACACGATGAGCACCCTATGGAAGGAGGGAATGTGTTAGGGACCAGTGTTACCATTAGTCCTGAACCAATTGACATACACAGAAAGGCATGTTTGAACTAATTGCATCCCATGTCTCCTTTCCCCTTGTTAGACCTATCGAACATGACAGCCCAATTGAATTAGATGCTCTAGCCTTCAGGCACTCACAGGGAGCACAATTTAATAACTTTGTAATAATGTGACCTTTCCTGGTCAGAAGGAATAAGACGGTTTCTGTCATCCCGGCACAGATGTGTTAATGATGCTAATTAAAAGCCCTGGCAGGTGAATCAGTCATCTTGTTCACCTGTCCTGCAGACTTTCCATGGTAGTCGCCCGCGCATGCCTTGCTGCATTTTTCTGCGTTTTATATATTAACCCTTTAACTCTTCTGTTCCACTGACACGTCTCCTGTTTAATCCTCTGAGCCCCTCATGCAGAGGCCTAGTGGGGAAGGCTCCGAAAACTGTTCCAAGAAATAGACACAAAACGCTGGAGTAACTCAGCGGGACGGGCAACATCTCTGGAGAGAAGGAATGAGTGACGTTTTGAGTCGAGACCCTTCTTCAGACTGACCCCGGAACCCACTCTTGCACCAGCAATGGTGGTCCCTGAAGAAAAATAAGGAGAGTGTTTGGTGATCCTATCCCACGCAGGAAGAAACCTCACTGAGAAGACAATAGCAAATAATATTAGCAGGCATGAGATGCAATTAGTTCAAACATGTCCTTCTGTGGATTTTCCCCTCTCCCTTCCCTATGCCCCACATGGATGTGCACCCATTTCTCCCCCAATCCTGACCCTTTTTCCCCTTCTCCCATCCATCTTCCCTTCTTCTGGCTTCCCATTTCAAGCCTCTTATCTCCTTATCTCACAGTCTTATGCCTTATTGCCTCTGGCCTTTGTCTGACCATCTGTTCCGTGCTAGGTTCCGTTCTAGCTCCATCTTTCCCCATCAGCATAGAGAAGGGTTCCAATTGAGTTACCTTTGACCCATTGAATTACTCTGGCATTTTTGTGATGTGAGAAAGGAAGCTCGTTCACAATATCCAAGGAAGTTAGTCGTCTTTGAATAAGAAACCAGACAGTTAATCAGAACAAACAGCAAGATCCCACAACAAGCAATGTAATAATGACCAGATAATCTGTGTCTTTTGAGATCTGAGAGGATGTCTCCAAATATCCTCTCTGTGTTCTCCAGGAACCACTGTTACTGGTGATAGACACAGAAAGCTGGAGTAACTCAGCGGGGCATACAGCATGTCTGGAGAAAAGGAATAGGTGATATTTCAGTTGGAGACCCTTCTGAAGAAGGGTCTCGACACGAAACGTCACCCATTCCTTTTCTCCAGAGATGCTGTCAGTCCTGCTGAGAGACTCCAGCTTTTTGTGTCTATCTTTGATTTAAACTAGCATTTGCAGTTCCCTCCTGCGATGTTACTGACCAATTTGGCTTGTGGATAAACGCAGGGCAGAATGTTTGGGAGAACTTTCTTCCTCTAGTTCAAAAACTGCTACTTTATTTTTCACAACTACAACCCTTGTAGTTGTGAAAAGGCTCTTGCATTTGTAGAGTTCCTTTAATATAGTTAAACTTTCCAGGATGTCCATGGTGAAAACAAAAATCTGACAGAAGGGCACTGAGATGTGTTGGTGAGGTGGCAGATCATCTCCGAGGGCAGATGAGTGATTGAGGGAGTGATGTATCTATTCGGTGTTCCATACATGTCATAGCGCGGGTCTTACACACTGCTGACACTGTGAATGCCAACAATCTTCCCCCGTGACCACTGACAATTGGCTGTCACGTTTTACACCCCATCGCTATTGCTTGGTGTGAAATAGCTGCTGTATTAAACAGCTCTGCAGGAATTGACTGCATGAATCCCATTGAGATCGCATCAGGTTCAAGAGCGGCTTCTTCCCAACAGCCATCAATCTCTTGAACTCTGCACAACACTAACCTCAACAACCTATGATCTTTGTGTAGGAAGGAGCATGCTGATGCTGGCTTAAATCGAAGATAGACACAAATCTCCGATGCTGTCTGACCCGCAGAGTTACTCCAGCTTTTTGTGATAACCTATGATCTTTTATGGATTGTGTCTTTTGTGGATTGTGAATTATTGGTGTCTCACTATTTTTTTTGATTTTTTTTTTTGCATTATTATGGTCACCTAGTATTGTGGTTATTAATTCATGGTCATTTTGATCATTTTATATAACCTGTGTGTCATTGTGTTTGCTGCAGCAAGTAAGAGTTTCATTGTTCCATTGTCAGTACGTGCGGCGATTGATCAGTTTTGACTTGTGCTGACTCTTGAGATGATTAAATAGTGAGTTAAGGAGCTGCAATATTTAAGGTCTTTCTTTTATAGCGAATATCACTCACTGCCAAATCCACGAGAAACCCTGTTTTAATATTAATATTTGGTAGCGACCTGCAGTAAAGTAATGAAATGAAGCAAGATGAACAATTTGGGATTTGCAGACTCTAGGGATAGGAGCCCCTGAAACTTGCTTTCAGCTGATCATTGCTATCTCCCCAGGGTCTGATTACTCTGGGTGTATATGAAGTGACAATTAGTGTGATAGAGTCATGGAGCATAGAAATAGGTCGTTCAGCCCAACTTATCCATCCCGACCAAGATGTTCCTTCTAAGTGTGTATGAACCTAAACTGCCTTTCTAGGTGAGGCAGAGCCTAACGCAGCTCCTCCAACCTGGCCTGTTGCAGTCACAGCTCACCATGTGGCCACTTTACATCAGGGAGACCAACGCATACACTAGGCAACCATTTTGCCAAGCGCCTTTACTCTCTAGAAATGGCCACCTTGAGCTTTGAGCTGTGTGGCATTTCAACCCCCCTTTCTATACCTGACCGACCCTCAGCCTTCACACGGGTGAGGCAATGCAGACTGGACCTCACCCTTGTATTCCTCTTGGATAGCTAACATCCCAATGGAATGAACATTACATTTCCCAATTCCAGGCATCCCACAACACGGATGTTCCATTCCATTCTCATTTCCACCCAGATTCTTCCTCCAGTTTTTCACCTTTTCCATTCCTTCTCCCCTGAATACCTCCCCCAGCTGGTTCCCTCTGCCCATCATCACCCACATACTCTCAAACTGGGTTGCTTTTGCCTCTGTTCACCTTTCCTAACCCCCAGCCACTCTCCCACCTGCCTGTTATCCCTCTATTACCCGTTTCAACCTGTGACCGACCAACCTCTGTCTCAACGCTCTCCCACCTGCTTCTACCTGACCATTATCCCACCCCTCATTTGATTCCTGGGACTTCTCTGTCAGTGTGATTGATAAAAATACATCTATTGATGCTCCTGAACACATCATCAGTGATAACCTGGGGTCATTGGGTGTTTTGGGTCTTTCAACATCAGACACCCTCACCCAGGCGACCCAGCCGTGGTTGATCAGACCACGACTTGTGTTCAGGTGGCATTCGCTCCTCCCCATGGACCTCCTCTCCTGATCCAGAGCCATCTCGAGGCCTTCTCCGCTGCATCTGTGGTGTTCTTGATGGCTCTTCTCCTCGCCACTCCGTTGATGCCCAAGGGCGCTCAAGGCTTTGTAGAGCGATTGCCCTGCAAAACCTCTGCAGCCAACCTCGATGGGCATACACCTTGCCTTCCAGCCCTGCGTACGGCAGTCTATGACCAGCTCTTCATACTTGGTCATCTTCCTCTCGTGGGCCTCCTCCAGACAGTCCTCCCATGGCAATGTCAGTTCCAACAAGACAATGTTTTTGGTCGCCTCTGAGACCAGGAGGATGTCTGGCCTCAGGGTGGTTGTGGCTCGTACTCGTGCTGAACCGTATATAAAATGAACTTCACTGTACCTGTGACTTGTTCACGTGTGACTACCATTGAATCATTGATCACCTATCAGCCTCTGCCTTCCCCTTCCCTCTCACTTCTGTATATTGTCTATCTCTCCTCCACACTCATAGTCCTGATGCAGGATCTCGACCCGAAACATTGACCATCGCTTGGCCTCCCCAGATGCTGCCTGACCTGCTGATTTCAGCCAGTGGTTTATTTCTGATCCAGATCCCTGCGTTTGCAGTCTCCTGTGCCTTGAATCTCCACGCTTCAGTAATACTGCAGTAATTTACTTTATGCAAGTCGCTTCTGAGGACGTGTTGTATCCCAAAGAGGGGCAAAAAACCCCCAATCCGCTCCTTCTATTGTGTGTTGATAAAAGATAATTAAATTGTGAAGCAGCAGCCAAAAAAAATCAGAACGTTGACCCTGTCCCTGTCACACATTGGCCATCAGCTGTTTTGTGAAGGAACAGTTCCATTCATTTCAACTGTGACTCATCATTGTATTTAATATTCTGTGGAAGGGGAATAAACTCTGCTTTCTGGTCACACACTTTCCAAACCTGCCTCATCAGCTTTAACGACCAGTTACCTGCACGAGTCTGCTTAGTTCAAGATTAGCAGCACACTGTGTTTCTTCTTCGAAATATGCAGGTAAATGCGCACATGCAAGCACACACATGCACACACATGCACACACATGCACACACACACACACATGCACACACATGCACACACACGCACACATGCACATGGACATTACGCACACACATGCACACACACGCACACACGCACGTGGACATCACGCACACACATACACCCGCACACACGAACACACGCCCGAACATGCACATGCACACACACACAACACACACATGCACATGCACAGGCACACTCACATGCACACACACTCCCGCACACACACAGACACACCCACACACACACACACACACACACACACAGACACACACACTCACGCACACAGACACACACACACACACACACACACACACACACACACACACACACTCACACACACACACACACACACACACACACACACACACACACACACACACAGACACACACACTCACGCACACAGACACACACACACACACACACACACACACACACACACACACACGCACACACAGACACACACACACACACACACACTCACGCACACACACACACACACACACACACACACACACACACACACACACACACACACACTCACGCACACACACACACACACACACACACACACACACACACACACACACACACACACACACACACACACACACACACTCACACTCACACTCACACTCACACTCACACTCACACTCACACTCACACTCACACTCACACACACCCCCCCCCCCCCTTCTGAGACATCCTCGTCCTGCCCCACTTGTGATGGACTTTCTGTAAAACCGTGCACTCCTTGTTCAGCATCAAAGGAAACAACATTGTCAGAACACTACTCCGCAGCAGCAGCCCAGATTGAACAAATTCCCGGGAAGAACAGATGGCACGAGGCCTTTAAATGGAACACGTGTCTGTGTATAATGAGACCCTGCATTTGATTAATTACATGTTATATATTTGTATTTTAATTTGGCAACGGTTGCAGAAACAGTGGCAATTAGTCACGTCAGCCATCCATAGCGATTACATTCTAGGTAATCATGTTGTCTCTTTAACCTACATGGATAGGATGTTTACTCCTTACTCAGAAGGTTGTTGGTTCAAATCTGACTCCATCACTGAGCATCATCTATGCTGAGTCTGTGAGCTGTTACTGAGGCAGCGCTATCCGTACCAGTGTCACGGTGTTTTCCTCTGCACCAAATGTCAAACCAAGGCGGCACAGTGGCACACCTGGTAGTGCTGCTGCATCATGGTGCCAGAGACCCGGGTTCGAACTTGACCTCGGATGTGTGTCTGCGTGGAGTTTGCACGTCTTCCTTGGACTGCATGGGTTTCCTCCGGGTGCTCCGCTTTCCTCCAACATCCCAAAGACGATCGGGTTTGTACATTAGCCCTCTGTAAATTGACCCTAGTGTGAACAGGTGGTCAAGGGCCTGTTTCCATGCAGTATCATTAAACTAAACCAAACTAAACTAAATTAAACTAAACTAAACTAAACTAAACTAAATTAAACTAAATAAGATCATGCTGCATTTCTAAGGAGAGCAGGGGAGGTCTCCAGGCTAATTGTTATCCCTCAAAAAACACCACTAAAATATTTCCACTCCCAATTCTTCATGAAATTTCAGCGTTCCAGTTGCCTGTATCTTTCTTTGTAGCTAACTACAGATTATTGTGTGCCTCTAGCATTTTGTTAGGTTACTGTAACATTATTTGCCACTTTAAATAATGGAATAAAGAACCTTCAGGTGTATATTAGCGTGTACATTGACTGATTGCATCGAGGCCAGGTTCGGCAACTTGAACGCCCAGGAATGAAGGAGAATACAAGGTCTGTTGGATACTGCCTGGTCCATCACAGGTACTGACCTCCCCACCATCGAACGGAAGGTGCCTCAAAAATGCTGCCTCTAAAATATAGCCTGTATCGTCAGAGATCCACATCACCCTGGCCACACTCGTTTCACACCAACGGCAAGAAGGTGCAGGAGACCGAAAACCGTGACCACCAGATAGCTTCTTCCCAACAACCATCAGGCCATTGAACACTACACAACACTAACTAACTAAACTCTGAACTATGTACTGTCTCGGTTGCATGAAGGATGTTAGGCTTTTTAAAACAATCATATGGGATTATTAATTTATTGGATTTTTCTTTATTATATATTATCCATGTGTATTATGTTTACAGTTATGCTGATGCAAGTAAGAATTTTATCGTGAGGTTGTTGGTACATATGACAGTGAAACACTTTAGACTTTTGACTCTCACTCAGTGTAAATTAGTGCAATGCTAAGTCCATTGCAATGGTGCTGTCTGGAGCCTGATGTGTCTGAGGTTTGACAGCACCAAGAACCTTCTACTTTCAATTCCACTTTATTGAACAAATGATGGATTATTTAGTCAGTTCTTCAGTAAGGATCGACATGGAGCTGTGATTTAATTACTTATCCATTAATTAGATAATCGTAATTAACTTACAAATTGTACAAAGCAAGTCTGGTTTCCCATCAACAAGCTCACAGGAATGGAAGCACTCCGATCTTTATGGGTGGCATGGTGGCTCAGCGGTAGAGTTGCTGCCTCACATTGCCAGAGACCCGGGTTCGATCCTGACTATGGGTGCTGTTTGTTTGGAGTTTGTATGTTCTCCCCATGGCACGTGTGGGTTTTCCCCAGGTACTTGGTTTCCTCCCTTCTGAGGCAGAGAATTCCACAAATTCACAACTCTCTGGGTGAAAAGGTTTTTCCTCATCTCAGCATTTATATTTATTGGCGATTTAGCCAATATATGAACAGAGATGAAGCAGATCAGTTGGCCCAATGGTCTAGACTTTGATGGTCTGTGTACCCTTTATCCTACTACTCTTTACTTGAGTGTTTGAGTGAGCTACAGATTCACCATTTGATGGTAAAGTAAGTTCTCTGACGTTACAACAGGGAGAAATTCACCAGCATTGTATTTTGGGTTTGGCCAAGCTTGCTTCAGCTGGCTATGACCCTGCATCTGAGGGAGTGTCTCGTGTGTTGCCAGCTTTGCATTTTGTATTTAGTTATTGGGAAGTGCCCCAGCAGGAAGAAACTGTAAACCCCGTGTCAGGCAAACTAATGGCAATTTTAACCGGGTGCTCTTACAAAGTGACAATTATCCAAACAAAACAGAACCAGCCCAGGACTGTCAGCGAGGAGGGTCGTGACATTCCCTGACGCATTATCTAAGAGAGTCGGAATCAGCAGGTTTCCTGTAGCTCCTGCAGGCTTCCTTGAACTAGGAAGCAGGTTTTTTTGTGTGAGGTTGCGTTTTTTTGGTTTGTTGAGGGGGCGTTCCACCAGGGTGTGGTCTCCTTGCCATCGCCCTGCGCAGTTTCCCGGGGCCACCACTTGAAACTCCTGCCAAGGTCAGGCCTACAGATGGTGACATGCTTCCTGCTGCGTGAAGTTGAGCCGTGGCTTTCTGTAAGGAAGCACATTGTGTGCTGCCTGGCTGGTTTCCAAGGCATCTTCGAGCCAGAAGACAGCTGCCTGTGACTTCCATCAGTGCAGGCAAGCCACTGAACACTGGCCACCACACATGAAGGATGTACCTGATGGATACATAAAGGCAATTGAAGATATCTCCGCAGTTCATTCCCGACCTTGACATGGTGGAATAAGCTCTTGTCATCCATCTGTTTTAACATTGAGGTCCTAGCAATGGAACACTATTTGTCCTAGATCACCTTACTAGGAGTGTTGGACACAAGAATGTAAGAGAGCAGGAGTAGGAGTAGTCCACCTGACCCAGTAAGCTTACCCCATCATTCAATATCATCATTGCTAATAGAAAATAGATAATAGACAATAGGTGCAGGAGTAGGCCATTCAGCCCTTCGAGCCAGCACCGCCATTCAATGTGATCATGACTGATCATCCTCAATCAGTACCCCGTTCCTGCCTTCTCTCCATATCCCTTATTTCCGCTATCCCTAAGAGCTCTATCTCTCTTGAAAGTATCCCCAGAACCAGCCTCCACCGCCCTCTAAGGCCGAGAATTCCACACACTCACAACTCTCTGTGTGAAAAAGCTTTTCCTCATCTCCGTTGTAAATGGCTTAATGATCTTTGCTGGCCTCAAATCCTTTTCTCTGCCAATTTCCTAATCTTTCAAAAAGTTATCTATATCTACTTTAAATATTTATGATGATCTAGCCTCCAAATCTCTCTAGGATGGAGGATTCCAGACATCCTTCATTTTCTAGAGTCACAGAGTCATACAACACGGAAACAGGCCCTTCGACCCAACTTGTCCAAGCCTACCAAGATGCTCCATCTATAAATGCCTGCCCATATCCCCCTAAACCATTCCTATCTACCTGTCCCTTAAATGTCCTGTAAATGTTGTTATAGTACCAGCCTCAACTACCTCCTCTGGCCGTTTGTTCCATATACTCAGTACTCTTGTGCCTGGTATGAACAGATAGTATTTCAGGAGAAGCTGGATAAATACTGGCGATAGAAAATAATGCCGAGATAACCAAACCATATTGCTGGAGGAACTCAGTGGGCTGGGCAGCATCTGTGGAGGCAAAAGGAAAGTCAATGTTTTGAATCGAGGCCCTGCATCAGGACTGATGCAGAGAGTCAAGGGTGTTGTATTGTCATATGTCCCAGATAGAACAATGAAATTCTTACTTGCTGCAGCACAACAGAATATGTAAACATTAATACAGGAAATGCATTGGTACAGAGAACACAGACATACATTGGGCGTTGGTGCAACGAGGATGGGTGGAGTCATTGACTGAACGCTTATGTGAACAGGTTGGACTGAATGACGTGTTTCTCGGGCGTTTATTCCACGTATTTCTATGCAAATATTAAAAAAAACAACAATGGAAGAAATGCTTTGTCAATCTGTTTTTATGAATGTTGACTATGAATAGGATCAAGCTTTCCTCCCGGAAGCACGGGGAACTCCAAAGACTTCCGCTTGCCTGAACACGTGCAGTGGGCCTTGCTTTCATGTCTTAAGCAGAGATCTCCCTCAGTGCAGCAGACCTCCAGTTCGGTCGTGAAATAGTCCATCGCTGCAGGTAGTGCAGATATCCTGCAATTACAGTGACTTGGGGTACAATGCCAACCTCCAATGCTGATCAAACCCGGGTCTCTGGCATTGTGAGTCAGCAGCTCTACCAGCTGTTGCTCTGGTTGAACAGAGCAGATATTCTGACCCAGCCTTGCACGTTAATTAATGAAAAGAAGACCTGTGTTTAATATAAAAACTTTCCCATCCGCAAAGCAATCAGCTATGATTTCCAGCAATGGAATGACATTTTGAATTGTATTGAAGAAGTACTGTCTGCGCACAGCAAGATCCCAGAAACAACAGTGAGGCAATGACCAGGCAATTCTTCTAATGACATTGGCGAAAACTAGACATTGTACCCTGCTCTTCATGGGAATGGTAGCTTGAGAACGCTGAACGGATAGAACAGGAGAGGCTTCAGTTTAACACTCGTTTAAACTGAAAGCATTGCTGAAAGTGCATCACTCCCTCTCTGTAGTGCTAACCTAGGTTTATGTATAAGTTTAGGTTTATTATTGTTATGACTACTACGGTACAGTGAAAAGCTTTGTTTTGCATGCGATCCAAACAGGTCAGAAATACCGTACATAAATACAACCAGGTCAAACTCAAGTAAAATAGATAGAGCAAAGGGGGAGGTACAGGGAGTGAAGAATATTATTTTCACCATTGTAGCGCATCAGTTCCACAGACAAAGTCCAATGTCCTCAATGGGATAGAGGTGAATTGGACAGTACCCCAGCTTATGGAAGGACTGTTCCGAAGCCTGATAACAGGAAGGAAGCTATTCCTGAATCCAGAAGTGCTCACTTTTAAGCTTCTGTGCTTGCTGCAAGATGGGAACAAGTGGAAGAAGGAATGACTGGTATGGGACAAGTCTGATTATGTTGGCTGCTTCTCCGAGGCAGCGTGAGATGTAGATGGAATCAATGGTGGGAAGTCTGGTCTGTGTGATAGCCTGGGCTACAGCTATAACTCTACAATTTCTTGTGGCCTTGAGCAGAGCTATACTCAAACCAAGCTGTGGTGCAACTGCCTGTATGCTTCCTATGGAGGTTTGTAGGAGTCACTGGAGACATCCCGGTTGCTAAACACATTAATTCTTCTTCCCATTCCCAGGTGTCCGGGAATGCCCGAGGTCTCCACTATTGTCAGAGTGAAGCTAAACACAAATTGGAGGAACAGCATCTAATATTTCGCTTGGGCAGCTTACAGCCCAGGTATGAATATTGATTTATCTAAATTCAGGTAGCCCCGGCATTCCCTCTCTCTCTATCGCTCCCCCACCCAATTCGCACCAGCTGCTCGTTTTCGCCCAACAAACAGCTAACAATGGCCTGTTTCCTTTCTCATCGTTACTTTTGTGCATAACTTTCAATCATTGGTCTTTATCTCTCTACATCATCGTCTATATCTCACATTTCCCTTATCCTTAACTAGTCTGAAGAATGGTCACGATCTGAAACATCGCCCATTCCTTCTCTCCAGAGATGCTGCCTGTCCTGCTGAGTTACTCCAGCTTTTTGTGTTTATCTTCTATTGAATTTGTTCAGTCCCTTCAGTTCCCTTCAGTGTGCCCTCTTGTCTGTTGCATCAGCGTGGTTGATCCACGACGGACCATTAGTAGTATTAGCGGCAAGGAAGTTGAAGCTCTCAACCTTTTCCACTTCTGCACCATCGATGCTGTACACCACCATGTTCTTGACGTCAATAACTAGCCCCTTTGTCTTGCTGACAATTAGGGAGAGGTTTAAGAAGGAACTGCAGATGCTGGAAAATCTAAGGTAGACAAAAGTGCTGGAGAAACTCAGCGGGTGCAGCAGCATCTACGGAGCGAAGGAAATAGGCAACGTTTCTTCAGTCTGAAGAAGGGTTTTGGCCCGAAACGTTGTCTATTCCATTAGGGAGAGGTTATTGTCCTGACATCATGTCACCAAGTTCTCAATCTCCTTTTTGTACTCCGTCTCATCGTTGTTCGTGATACGGCCCACCACAGTGGTGATGCTGGAATTTTGAGCAAAAAAGCAAACTGCTGGTGGAAATCGGCGAGTCTGGCAGGGAATGGTCAGAGAATATTTTGGGTCGAGACCCTTCCTCAGACTGAAAAATAGTCCATCGCTTTGGCAGCATGTACAAAATGAGAAACAGTTAATGTTTCAGGTCAAAAACCCTTGATCAGAACTGATAAAGCGGGAGAACAGGTTAAGCCCCTGTCCCACATTCACGACCTAATTCACGACCTCTGCCGAGTTTGCCCTTGACTCATACTCGCAGCATGGCCGTCACGAGGTCGTAGGAGGTCGTAGGTAGGTTGTAGGTAGGTTGTGATGCTAGTTGTAGGTACTCGTGGCATCAAGTAGGTCGGGGCGTTTTTTCAACATGATGAAAAATGTCCACGAGTAAAAAAGGTCGTGAATTAGGTCGTGAAAGTGGGACAGGCCCTTAAAAGGCCTGTCTCACGAGTCTGCGGTCATTGGCGGCGAAACAGGAAGAATCTACCGCTCCTGGGCCGCCATAGACCGCGCACTCGGTCAAACGCACAATTCCGGGGCCGTGCGGCGTTGTTCCCACGGTGCTAAAATAAAACCAACGCTATTCAAAAAACTTTTCCTACCGCACAGCCTCCGCCAGTGAGGCACGATTGCGGCATGGCCGCCGCCACAGCCGCCGCCAGTGTGGCACGAGCGCCGTGCGTCAAACTTGCACCGCCACAGCCTCCGCCAGTGAGGCACGACCGCCGCCACAGCCGCCGCCACAGCCTCCGCCAGTGAGGCACGTGTGCGGCACGGCCGCCGCCACAGCGCCGCGATCAGCACGGCCGCCGCCACAGCCCCGCAGATCCGAAATGACGTCATCGTAGTCGGCCCGCCCTTTTTTTTTACTTACCGCAAGCTCCTGGGACCAGCCGTACTTAAATCACTCGGCCCCCGCGCAGCACCCGTGCGGCGCTCCCGTGGCATAGGCTCGGCGCTCTCGCCGTTGCCGTGCGGTCCCCTCTACCGGCGACGCCGCGCTTCACCGCCGATGACCGCAACACCATGAGACAGAGCCTTTAGTCTTGGTAGTAGAGAAGGTGGGGGAGGGCAATTGGTGGAACTAGGGTGAAATGACATAGCCATTGAACAGACAATTCAATTCCTTTGCCTGTGTAATGTGTTGCTCATGTTATGTCTGGTTGATATTGTACAGTCCATCTCACTGCGACATGCCCAGCACGCAAATGAATTGAATATTCTCAAGAAAAGAAACAAAATGTTGCTGTAACTCAGCGGGTCTGGCAGTACCCCTGCAGGACATGGACAGGTGACATGTCTCAATATTCTCAACCTGGTTTTCAAATCTTGCTCCCACTCCTCACATTGCTGCGATCTCCCCGATCCTACAATCTTCCATGATCTTCACATTCCTCCATTTCTGATCACTTGCTCGTTCCTGATTTCAATAGGTCAATTATAGATCAGGAGAACATATAGCATCATGAGTCAAGCGTCTCACCAATCATGGGCACCAAACTCTGGAACCTCCTTCCTAAACCTTTCCAACTTTCTCTCCACCTCTAAGATGCTCCTCGGTTGATCTTTGAGTGGTTAACTTCATCTGCACTAACCTCTGGGAGACCCTGTGGGAGATTTAGACCCTGGGCGTGTACTATATTGCTGGCTAACAACAAATAACACATATGCTCACCTCAGGTGCTTCAAACATGCAGGGACCACTTATATAATTACATGCAAACATACCATAGCATGAGAAAGGCCTGTGATCCCAAATCAGCTTCTCAATGAATTCTGCACTTTTGCATTTTAACTTCTCCATGGAGTTCCAGCAGGCATGAGCCCTTCACAATATCCAATGGTTAATATCCCCAGAGTTCCTGCCTTTATTATCTTGCCCAGTTGATAATTCCAAACATTTCTCACTCACTTTGCAGAGTAGCGTTTCTTGTTATCAGTTCTAACATTTATTGTGGAGTATTTTCCATTTACGTCCTCAGGGTCTGGTTTTACTGTTTACACTGAAGTGATAATCTGGTTATGCTTTATCTCCACCAATTCATCTTTTGTATAATTCAACAATACTCCCTCAACTGCTCTCATTCAAGATTGCAAATCTTCTACTTTTGTTCACTCCGACAGCTCAAGTTCTTTCCCCTTGGGATCACTCTTGTTGCTGTTGGCTAAACTCTCTCCACTTCTGCCATTCTTTTCCGCTCATGAACGTAAAGGGCAGGCTCAGTTCGTGAAAGCCGCTGGTGGGAACAGGTTTCTCTCAAAAAATGTTGCTCTTTGCCTTGTGTGAATAATTCACAAACGCATGCGAGCATGTGATAAACAGAAGAGATTTTATTTGATCCAGTTCGAGACATTTGCTGAGGATGTGGAAGATTTGGAGCAGCAAACATTGAGTTAGGCAGAAGATAAACACAAAATGCTGGAGTAACTCAGCGGGAACAGGCAGCATCTCTGGAGAGAAGGAATGGGTCATGGCATTTTGGGTTGAGACATTTCCGGTTGAGGAAGAACGGTCTCGACTGTCAGCATCAAGACAGAGATGCTGACTGTCCCGCTGAGTTACTCCAGCATTTTGTGCCTATCTTTGGTGTAAACCAGCATCTGCAGTTCCTTCCTACACACTGAGTTGATGGCATCCAACACCGATCACACTGCAGAAGCCTGAGCTGCTAATCCAGTAGGGCATTAAAGGTGTGCTGCAGTATCAAGGATGCCATCTTTCTTGTAGCCTATTGAACCAATGTTCCCTCCTTCCCTTGAGTTAGATGTAAGCAGATCCTTGCCATAGTCTTCAGGAAAGAACTCCAAGTGTGCTGGCCAATGCTATTTCCTTGACTTGTCCTCGGGTGATGAACACCCAACTTATGTTTGGCTCCATACACACTAACGAGTGGGGAGATTGCCAGGATAGATAGGAGGCTTCTAAACAACTGCATGCATCTTCTGCCACATAGGTACTCAGTTTGCAGCAATATCTGAATGGTTGGAAATGCTATGTTTACTACTCATTGCCCTGAGTTGCCCTATGTTTTTATTTCAATATATTGCCACACAGTTGTATTTCCAACCTGTGAACTGTTTGGGTTTGGGTTATGAACACTTCTCAGGAATGGAGCTGTCGCCTGGGAAGGACGTGCACTAATTTAAAGTTTGTGGAAAGTAGCAGGTTCCCCTTTACAGAGCTCAGGCACTCCAGAGTGAAGAGACACTTAATGGAACTGAATGTGTGTATGCCAGTGTGTGTGTGCATGCATGTGCGTGCGTCCGTCAGTGTGTGTACATGTGTATGTGTGTGCATGCATTGTCTGTACGTGCATCTGTGCATGCATGTATGTGTATGTATGGGTGTGTACTCGTGGGTGCTTGTTCGAAAGTGTGAGTGTGTGCACGGTTCTGTGCTCGTGAGTGCTTGCTTGTGAGTGTGAGTGTGGGTGTGAGCGTGAGTGTGAGCTTGTGCTTGCGAGTGCTTGCGAGTGTCTGTGTGAAAAGGGGGAGGGGAAAATTGTCTGTTTCAAAGCACAATGGCAGGTGCTACTATTCAAATTGATGTTCGACAGTGTGCACTCAGTCCTTTAATTGCAGATCAAAGCAAGTGCATGAGACAGGAGCTGGCATTTGTTTTTGAAAGCAGATGTTTAATGGCTTGTAATTCTGTGCCCTGCGAGGGATACATCTGTGTCTTTTCTCACTGAATCACATCATCGGTATTTTATAGAATTAACTCTCAGAATAAGGGATATAATATGAAGCTTCTGAGGAAAATATTTTTTACCTTGTTGGCTTTTAGTTAGCAAGGAATCTTATCGGCTGCTGAAGTGTCCCAAGTTTGAAGTACTAACTCTGCTCAAAACACAAAGTGCTGGAGGAACTCAATATGTCGGGCAACATCTGGGGAGGGAATCAATAGACAATGTTTCGTGTTAAGCTCCATCTTCAAACTGATTGCAGCAGTAGTTAGCAAACTGGAAAAGAGTGGTCAGGTGAGACATGGGACCTTGGTCACCTGGCAGGTGATACCTGGAGAGACACAAAGTGCTGGAGTAACTCGGCAGGTCAGGCAGCATCTTGGGAGAAAAAGGATAGGTGACCTTTCGTGTCAGGACCCTTCTTCAGACATGAAGCTTGAGTTACTCCAGCACTTTGTTTCTATAATTCGTATTAAGAAGCACCTGTAGTTCCTTGCTTCTGCTACAGGTGATAGGTGTATACAGGTGAGGCAAGTAATAGCTGGATATGTAGCAAGTGATAGGTGGTTACATTTCACTAAATGTGGTGACACCATTTTGTCTCCATTTCACCTCTAACATTTTGCCTGTTCCAAGATGGATCTCTAAACTAAAATTAAATGTTTTGGGTTGGGAAGAAGGGTCCTGATCTGAAACATCGCCTGTCCATTTCCCTCCACAGTTGCTGCCTGATCCGTTGAGTTCCTTCATAGTTTGTTCTCTGCTGGAGACTCCAGCATCAGCAGCCCCCTTTGTCTCCAAACACAGCTGATGTTTGGATGAGCTGGGGTTAACTGAGATTAAAGTATCCCATGCACTGCGGACTTTCTTCTGAATGCTTGCACTGAGCCCACACTCCCCGGAGCTTTGGAGAATTTGCTGCGTGGAATCTGACTTGCACACACTGCGGTGTCTCCACAGACTACTGCTCTCCTTCCAATTCACTGGAGCGGCCCTGTGTTTATTGTGAGGCACTAGATAAAAAATGGCTCTGGGTGAGGAGCAGGATCTCTCAGAGGCTGCACCGACATCAAAAACAGCTCCACTCAGTGACACTCAGTAATTATACGTCAACCCTGCAAACGGTTCAGTTTGAGGTTTGTCCTATAATGAGACTCAGGTTTTCATTACCGCAAGTAAATATTTGAATGTTCTTGGTTCAAGTGTCACTTCAAAGACTTGAACACAAAAGCTGGATTGGATAGTTAGAAAGCCACGTTTTTATCTCTCATCCAGGAAACAAAAATCTGAAAGTATTGCTATTTAAGGCATCCCAGTTGGAAAGAACACATGCATTTTCACACAAGCTTTTCATAATCTTCTGACGTCGTGAAGCTTTTTACGACCAACTATTTTTAAAGTACAGTCATAATTGCAATGAAGAAAATTGAGGTACACAGCAAGCTGCCACACACACTGCAAGGCGATAAGTAACTTAAACAAAGTTATTTTGTTGGTATTAGGATCAGTATTGGCCAGGGTATTGAGAACTTCACCCTGAGGACCTCTTCTTCAGAATGTGATTGTTTACATTCAACAGCAGAAGCAAATGGTGACACAAGGAACTGCAGATGCTGGAATCTTGCTCAGAATACAAAGTGCTGGAGTAATTCAGCGGGAGACGGTTAGGCGACATTTCATGTTGAGACCCTTCTTTAAACTGATTGTAGGGGTGCAGAGAAAGCTGGAAAAGAGGTGGGGTCAGGTGAGTGATAGGTGGATACAGGTGAGTGGGAGTGAGGGGAGGTTGATTTGCCGATGGGTGGACAAAGGCTAGAGAGCAAATGGATCTCAGTTAAAGATCTCATCCAGTAGTTGGGTTGTCTGATGGTGCAGCTTCTTGCTGGACTGAACTGCAGCAGTCTTGTAGAATCCCTGGGGTAAGTAAGGCTTGAACTCATGACTCTGAGCCAGCGTGACAGAGCCATGTTATCACAGCTATGCCATCAGCATCCTGACCTTGTACAGTGACGTGAAATGGACAGCCGTGACCCCTTGGCCATTTTACATGTTCTCATTGAAACTAATTGAAATGCAGATTGGAATGAATGTAAAATGGCCTGTCAGCTCCTAGTTAGACATCTTATGCCATTATACTGTCAAAATCTACTCCATTGTACACCTTTCCACAGCCACGCTGTTGGGGGTGGGCCGCTAAATGTGTTTCTTTTCTTCAATGGTACTCATTTGCCTAATTTATTCAGACTTGCGGGTGAAGTTAATTTCTTATATTCCAAGGAGTTCTCAAGGTGCTGGATGAATGCTCCACAAATAGGAATTGTTTAACCATTTCAAAATCCATTTCGCAAATCTCTGCCTCATTAATGTTGCAAACAATTCAAGTTGCGTGTGCCTATGTGTGTGTGTGTGCGCCCATGGTTGTGTAAATGTACATAACATTATTACAAATATCTCTGTTTATTTCCCATTCAGGCAGAGTTTAGTGGAATAACCTGAGCAGGTTCTTTAACACCAAACGATGTGAGTTTGTTTGTTTTAGGACCTAATCACGTAAAATTAAATGATGTAGATTAATTATGATTAAAAGCAATTCCGCGCTCAACAGCCCCTGTTGGTTGAAGATACCACTTAGTAGACAAGGTGGACAGAAGGATAGAATTGATTGCTTATGGAGGGATTGTCTGTAAATTGCCATTTTCTAATTAAGATGAGATACAGGCACAATAAAATAATGTTCGCACTATGAATAAAAACTTTCATTTGCATATCTCCTTTCAAATTCTTTGCACAATGTCGGAAGCACTTTACAGCTTGTTGAAGTACTTTTGAAATGTGGCCGTTCTCGTGATTTATGAAAGATGGCATCCGATTTATGCACAGAAATCTCCCACTAACAGCAGAATGAATGAAATAAAAGATAGGTAATATTGATTGAGGGCATGCTGATATTGGCCAGCAGTGTTATTCTTCAAAATAGTGCCACGGAATATTTCTCCCGCATCTTAGAGAGCAAACGGGTCTGTGAATTAAACATCTGTAGTTCTGGTGGGAAGGATGTGAATGTGCTGGTGGAGACGTTCAGAGGGGACCTACCTAATGCTGCATAACTGGCTGAGTCCTTTCTGTGTAGGAAGGAACTGCAGATGCTGGTTTACACCAAGGATACACACAAAAAAACTCAGTATCTCAACGGGTCAGACAGCAGCTCTGAAGAAAAGGATTGGGTGACGTTTCGGGTCAAGACCCTTCTTCAGCCCTTCTTTCAAAGTCATCTCTGTCTTTATTTGGTACTTAAAAGACCAGTGCTTCAAGCAATGTATTTTTAACGGAAGTACCCCTGGCAAACCAATATTCATCCTCAATTAACACTTCTGAAATATAACATTAGGGCAGTACACTGGTGCAGTGTGTGGAGTTGCTGCCACACAGCGCCCGAGACCCGGGTTCAATCCTGACCTTGGGTGGGATTTCCTATTCTCTTGTGACCATGTGTGTTCTCTGTAGGTGTTGTGGTCTCCTCACAAATCCTAAAATCATGCAGGCCTGTAGGTTAATTTGCCCCTTTAAGTGTGTGTGTGAAAGTGAGTGTGCTAGTGTACAAGGTGATCGCTGGCTGTCGCAGACTCGATGGGCCGAAGGGCCTGCTTCTGTGCTGTATCTCTAAAGAGTGGTCGAAGTTGAGGGAAGATGATGGGAATGTAAAGAGAATTTTTAAAAAGAGATGAACGTGGAAAGAGTGTAGACAATAGACAATAGACAATAGGTGCAGGAGCAGGCCATTCGGCCCTTCGAGCCAGCACCGCCATTCAATGTGATCATGACTGATTATTAACAATCAGTACCCCGTTTCTGCCTACTCCCCATATCCCCTGACTCTGCTATCTTTAAGAGCTCTATCTAACTCTCTCTTGAAAGCATCCAGTGAATTGGCCTCCACTGCCTTCTGAGGCAGAGAATTCCACAGATTCACAACTCTCCGGGTGAAAAAGTTTTTCCTCATCTCCATTCTCAATGGCCGACCCCTTATTCTTAAACTGTGGCCCCTGGTTCTGGACATGGACTCTGACAGATAAATGGATACCTGATAGTTGTTGATAAATGGATACCTATTAGTTGGTGAGAACTGAGTGGGCAAAAGGGCCTGTTTCCATGCTGTATCGCTCTGTGAATGTACATTTCTTACTTCCTCGTCAACTAAAGGCATCATCCTGATAATTTGCCTACTGTGTATGGAAATCAACCTTGCGCTTACAGCCGCAGTGGCTACCGGAAAAGAACATTAAGAGCTGGGATGCGCTTTGCACAGTATATTAAGGTCACAGGACCTGACAAAGCTGCTGCTGTCACCCAGGGAATTAACGATGGTGGTGGGGGAAAGGAAGGAATTGGAAGTGGCAGGAGTGGCGGGGGCGGGGGGGGGGGGGCAGAATGACTCTGTAACTAACACCCGGACACTGAAATAGCACTGATATCATTTACCAGCATTCCTGCTTTGTCTTTAGAAAGTATACAAATTAGAGGGCTGAAATTCAAGCCACAAGTGTCACGGGATATTACAATACTGTTACTGGAGCTGCAACTGCCTATCATTTGGTCCTTTAACCATGGCTAACATGATTTTCAAGATTTCATGCAGGATTCCACTTCAGCTGTAAAAGGACCTTCGCAAACAGCACCACTGATATGGCTCAACCTTTCATGTTAATAATATATCTGTCACATAGCAAAAAATTAATTACATTTCTTGTATTATTCTAATTTATACCAATACCTGTGGTGCAAACATGATGCTCGAGGCCAAGCTATTGAACAGACAATTCACGTTTCATTGGAGCATTGTGAGGAATGTGTGTGTGAATTGTAGTTCCTGCACATTCGGGGAATAAGTATTACAGCCAGCAGTCTCAACATTAAATTGTTAAATAGACTTTTGTTGAGGAGGGACTTAATAATTGCCTCCAGAACGCTTCCCGCCTTTGTTTAGTTTAGTTTAGAGATACAGCCGGAAACAGGCCCTTCGGCCCATCGAGTCCATGTGGACCAGCCATTGCCACACACTTGCACTATCCTTCACACACTGGGGACAATTTACAATGATACCAAGTCAATTAGCCTGCAAACCTGTAGTACTTTAACGTGTGGGAGGAAACCAGAGCACCCTGAGAAAACCCACACAGAAAACAAACTCCGTACAGACAGCACCCGTAGTCAGGATCGAACCCGGGTCTCTGGCGCTGTGAGGTAGCAACTCTACCGCTGGGCCACCATGCCGCCCTCTGCTGATGCCAGGCAATTGATTCTTTCAACTCTCTGTTGAGCGAACTCTGACCTTAAACAATCTGCAAAGTAAGAAATGTGCTGCCTGTCAGTACAGCACAGGAACAGGCACTTCGGCCCATCATGGTCCGAATGTACCAAATCCCGTTCACTTACACTGGTCTGGCATTTTCCTCCTTGTTTTCAAAGATTTGTGTGACTCTTGCCCCATCCCATTCCCATCCTCCCAGCGGTAGAGTTGCTGCCTTACTGTGCCCGAGACCGGGTTCAATCTTGACTGTGGGTGCTATCTGTATGGTGTTTGTATGTTCTCCATGTGACCACGTGGGTTTTCTCCAGATGCTCTGGTTTCCTCCCACGCTCCAAAGGCATACGGATTTGTCAGTTACTTGGCTTTGCTAAAATTATAAATTGTTGCTTGTGTGTAGAATAGTGCTAGTGTACGGGGATCGCTGGTCCGTGTGAACTCAGTGGGCAGAAGGGCCTGTATCTCTAAACCACACTAAATTAATACTGTCTGCCCAGGCAAATGTATGGTTAAAACATGACAATGCCATTGTACAGTAATAATCTTCTCTCAGTAGTATCATAATAGCCTGATCAAGGCTTTCCGCCTAATTAATACTAATCACCACTGACAACCGCACATAAAATGGTGTATCGAACCATCACTATCAGTAAAGCTAAATCTGCTCTATTTACGGGCATCATCAGTGTGATAATCACTGCAAGTCTACATGTCGTAACTAATCTCACAACATTGCTTTAATCGTGAATTCATGTAAGTGGTAGAAAGGCGGATATTTGTTGTTTCAACATTAGGAGGTCGTCACTAGTAAGGTTAACATTAAACGGCATCTTTTATCGTTTTCTAAAGGGCCTGTCCCACTTGGCCGTCATTTGCGCCTCATTTACGCGTCGTATGTAAAATAGGTCGACGCGTCATGACGCGTGGGGGTGAGCGTTTGTGACGCACGCATTACGCATGGTGAGGCGTGGAATCACACATTTGCGGTGGCGCGCGGTATTGCGCGACGCTCCAAGATTTCGTAGTGTAACGAAATCCCCGCGCGCCACCTGCGTATGGCGTACGCACGCTGACGAATTGGCTAGGCTCGCTGACGCAATGGCGTCGCACGCTGACATCCCGATGTCTCACGTGTATCGCGGGGTGGCGCATGGTTACGTCACGTGCGTTGATGTCCATAACCATGTGTCGCCGCGCGCCGCAGGGTATTCTAATGACGTCACGCGCACCAGACAGCTGTGCTGATGTGTGATTTGCACGCGATGTCGCGCATCACGACGCGTCGACCTATTTTACATATGACGCGTAAATGAGGCGCAAATGACGGCCAAGTGGGACAGGCCCTTAAGGCTTCTTTACACAGGACAGCTGATAGTATAGGATAGGGAAGGTGTTTAAGAATATACACTTGCCTGTATTAGCTGTGGCTTGGAAGATGAGGCAGGTTACATTGCAATGTGTAAAGTATTTTTGGTCTTCTTATTTAGGAAATTATATAATGGCACAGGAGTCCAGAAACGATTTAGTGAGCTGATTGTGGGGAATGAGAGGGTTGCCAAACAGTGAATGGTTAAAAGAATTCATAGGTATAAGGGATAATTATTTTGAAACACCTTTCCACCTTTGGAAGGTGCCGTGTGATGGTTGGAGATATTACATGGTAACAGGCCCTTTCGGCCCACCGAGTCCATGCCGACCAGCAATCTCCCATTCGCACTAGTTCTGCATTATCCCACTTTTGCATCCACTCCCGGCACACTAGGGGAGTTTACAGTGGGCCAATTGATTTACAAACCCGCATGTCTTTGGGGTGTGGGAGGAAACTGGAGAACCCAGAGGAAACAGGGAGAACGTGCAAACTCCACACAGACAGTACCTGAGGTCAGGGTCGAACCTGGGTCTCTGACGCTGTGAGGCAGCTGCTTAAGTGGAGCATCTAGATGTGGTGCCAACCAATGTGATCCTCCAGGGTCATCAGAGTGAAGAGTAACTCCAGCCTGAGGGTCCAATCCAACCAGAATGTGATGAGAGTGAAGTAGCAGTTCCCTGCAGCCTCACAATGACAACGAGCCCTAACAGCAACCATCACTGTCAAATAATATATTCTGCCAAATGATTACCTCTTTCACTTTAAACTCTTAGGCTTTCATTTTACTAACTCCTGCCAAGGCATGTAACATGAAATGACATTATATATCCCCAGTGCTTATTAATTTAAAACCTCACTCATATTCTCCCTTCAGTTTTCATTTATCTATTAATTAACGTGTCAGTACGTTAAGACCTCCTAAATCCCCTGCGTTCCCCAGTCATGACCTGTCACTGTTTGGAGTGCATGTCTCTTCATGGGCATCGACCCCCTGCTGCATTATTCCAGGTGGAGATAGACACAACATGCTGGAGTAACTCAGCGGGACAGGCAGCATCTCTGGAGAGCAGGAATGGGTGACGTTTCCAGTCGAGACCCTTCGTCTGAAGAAGGTTCTCGACATGAAACGTCACCCATTCCTTCTCTCCAGAGATGCTGCCTGTCCCGCTGAGTTACTCCAGCATTTTGTGTCTATCTTCGGTTTAAACCAGCATCTGCAGTTACTTCCTATATATTCGAGGTGGAATCGGACTATAGTGCTGTGTAATTGGAGGACTCCTTCCTTTGGTTAGGGCCCATTGCTAACTTTGTTTAACTTAATATTTAATACAGTGTGCTCCAAACGAAGGGACTTAAGGGGCTGTCCCACTTGGGCGACCTAATCCGCGAGTTCTGGCGAGTTTGCCCTCGACTCATACTCACAGCATGGTCACCACGAGGTCGTAGGAGGTCTTCGTAACTCTCCTTCATGCTCGAGAGTGGTCTCCGCGTACTCGAGGCCTCAGATAGGTCGCGGCGGTTTTTTCTATATGTTAAAAAATACCCGCAAGTAAAATAAGGTCGTCAAGGAAAAAATCAGGTTTAGTCGTAGTAGGTTGTAGTAGGTCGGCAAGTTAGTCATAGGTAATCGAGGGTAGTCGCAGATAGTCTTCATCATAGTCGAAGAGAGGTCGAAGGTGATCGAAGGAGGTCGTCTTCACTCTCCACTATTCGATGTCCAATTTTCCCGAAGTTAGTCATAGCTAGTCATAGCTAGTCGAAGCTGGTCTTCAACATAGTCGAAGGAGGTCGAAGGAGGTCTTCTACATAGTCGAAGGAGGTCTTCAACATGTCATTTTTTCAAACTCTTCTAAACTCTTCTAAACTCGCCAATTAGGTCGCCCAAGTGGGACAGCCCCTTTACAAAATTGTATCACTATGGCAGCACCAATCCTAGGTTTCTCTGCTTGAAGCTGGAACAAAATTAAATTCACAACCCTCTGATTCAGTGGGCAACATCCACCCAATTAGGCTGGTTGACAAAAATAGTGTCACCTTCTCCACCCCAATACAACCACAATACCAGCTGATTCCATGGTTTTCAAAGAGGCAACATCATAAATCTTGTTTAACTTCCAAGTGCACTGCATACAACTCTTTACTGCATGGTTGGCACTGCACTACATAATAATGGATTACATTGTCCTGCCATCTTTGCCATCTGTTAATTCAATTGTAAAACTCCGATAATCCGGCTTCTTCCTGAAGTTGGTGCTGCCGGATTGAAGGATGTTTCTGGAGTATTGGATGTTACTCCCATTAATACACCAAGGCATTCTACTTCTCCGTTTGTTTTAGATGTCACGCGGCAGTTAAATAAACATTCCAGTGAACAATGTTTGTGTAAAGGGAGGTAGGGTGACAGAATCCTGTGAATATAACAGGAGCGTGGGAAATGATAAATGATACCAAACCATCAGGATTTCCAAAATATTTAATATCAGATTATCAGAGTTTACCATAGTTTAAAGCTGCTCCACCTTACACCAGGTCCTAGATAATTGATTCCAGATGTTGACCCAACATTGATTAAAGATGATAAAGTTTCCAGTCACTGAGTGGCTTTTATTACAGTGAGATAAATTCCAAACCCTTACATTCTGGTGTAATCCAGGCTGTGATTTGTGTTTATTGTATGTTTTGTTATTATTGGTTCTGTGTATGACTGCAGGCATCACAATTTCGTTCAGACCGAAAGGTCTGAATGACAATAAAGGAAACTTGATTCTTGACTTGATTCTTGATGTTACTTCTGATGAACCGCCAGGCTGTTCTGGCTTCTCTCCTGCAGCATGTGGTGTGACTGCCGATTGTATAAGTAGCTCGAGTCCCCAAACAAACGGAGGCCAGTATTTACATTCCCCACTGGGTTAACACGATCTGGTCTGACAATTAACCCCAAAATGTGTAAAATTGCTTCTTGGAGATCACCTGCAATGCTCAATCTGTTCTCTGGCTACCGCAAATGGCAGCAAAATAGTACACTGTGTATAACAATAAAACACAGCAAGGTGCTGAACAGCCAGAGCAACACCATACATCAAATGTCCTGGCTTTAAAACACTGAAGGTGCTTGGTATCCTTGTCAGAGTGTGTGGAACTAGTGTCATCGCTGTAAGATCTGGGGTCAGCCGTTTAGGTTCGAGATGCTGAGAAACGTTGAGCTGCTGAGGGTGGTACGTTGGCTCAGCGGTAAAGTTGCTGCCTTACAGCGCCAGAGACCTAGGCTCGATCCTGACTCCAGATGCTGTCTGTACAGCGTTTGTACGTTCTCCCTGTGACCACGTGAGTTTCCCCTGGGTGCTCTGATTTCCACCCACACTCCAAACGCAGACAGGTTTGTAGGTTAATTGTCTTTGGTAATAAAAATTTAATTTCCCCTAGTGTGTAGGATAGTGCTAGTGTACAGGGATCAACGGTCGGTATAGTCTCAGTGAGCATAAGGGGCTGTTTCTGCACTGTATCTCTAAACTTAACTAAACTAAACTAAAGGGTACACAAAAATGCTGGAGAAACTCAGCGGGTGCAGCAGCATCTATGGAGCGAAGGAAATAGGCAACGTTTCGGGCCGAAACCCTTCTTCAGACCAAATATACCATGTGTCTTCTTTGCCACTCTATAAACTAAAGGGCCTGTCCCACCGTATGAGCTAATTCAAGTTCTCCCGAGTTTCCCCTGATTCGAACTCGGAGAATTACGGTAATAGCCGCTCGTAGGTACTCGGGGCTCTCATGGACAGTTTTCAACATGTTGAAAAATCTTCACGAGTCTTCACGAGCATACCGCGTTTCCCGAGAACCTTGCCGTTAGCGTTACGAGCCGCTAAGAGACGTCCCCGAGCTCCGACGTACCCGCTACGTACATTCTACGTGCTTACCGCGAGTTAGATTTTTTTTAAACTCGGGAGAGCTCTTGAATTACCTCGTACAGTGGGACAGGCCCTTAAATAAGAAACAAACTGTTGTTGGAACTGCGGAGGGAAACAGTCAAGTACATTCCAAGTACTCACTACCCTCTCTGTAAAAATCTTGCCCTGCACATCTCCTCTAAATTAAATCCTTCTCACCTTAAAACTATGCCCTCTAGTATTTGAGTTTTCCATCCTGGGATAAAGGTTCTGATTGCCCACCCTATCTACGTCTCTCAGAATCTTATATATTTCTATCAGGTCTCCCTGCAACCCTGGCATTCCATGGAAAACAATCCAAGTCTGTCCAACCTCTCCCTGTAGCTAACACCCTGTAATCAATGCTTCATTCTCGTAAACATCCTCGCACCCTTTCCAAATCCTCCACATTCTTCCTGTAATGGGGTGACCAGAACTGCGCGCAACCCTCCAAATGCGGCCTGATCAAAATCCTACAAAGCTTCATCATGATCTCTTGACTCTTACACTCAATGCCCTGGTCTATGAAACCAAATATACCATGTGTCTTCTTTGCCACTCTATCTACTTGTGTCGCCACTTCCCAGGAGTTATGGACGTGGACCCCAAGATCCCTCCGTACATCAATGCTGTTAAAGGTCATGTTTTCTCCTTACATTTGACCTCCCAAAGTGCAAAACTCACAGTGGCTTTGATTAAACTCCTTCAGCCATTTCTCCGTGCATTTCTGTAGCTGATCTGTACCCAGCTGTTTACTTCCTCACAGTCCGCGACCCAGGCAATCTTGGGGTCATCCACAAATTTATGAACCAACCCATCCACATTTACATCCAAGTCATTTTTATATATGTATATAAAACAAAACTCAGCGGTCCCAGCACAGATCCCTGTGGAGATCCACTAGTCCCAGACCTACAGCCTGAATATTGCCCTTCCACCACAACCCTCTGTCTTCTATCAGTAAGCGCATTCAGAATCCATACGACCAAGTCACTGTTAATCCCATGTATGTTAATCCCATTCCCTCCCTCATAGAGTTCCCGCTCCATGCACCTTGCAAAGAATCAAATAGGAACACTGCAAGAGCTGTGGAAGGAAGCCTTTTCCTTTGCCAGTGATAACTTTTCTGCACCAATCAAAATGTTGATATCTTCCAACTCCTCGGTGTACGACGGTAATTACTTGGGATTGTCATATTCATTCAAGAAATCCCCGAGAGTCATTATGATGTAAATTCAAAAAAGGTCCAAAATGCATAATGTGATAGTTGCCAGCCCAATTGCTAATGGAAGCTATGAATTTGTCTGGCTAGATTATTATTCGTAGATATAATGCCTCATTTATTTCATAGAATCCAGAACCCTGGATCCTCCGCTACATCAGGACCACACAGAGACCTGAAATATTGCATGCTTGGGTTTTATTTTAATTTTGACGTGATGCACATGCCTCACATTGATCTTGGATCAATCATAGAGAGGTAATAACAGCAGTAAATAACAGTAACAGCAATGAATGTATCCTGTCGGGATGCATCACAGCTTGTTTGCCAGCTGCTTTGCCCACGACCACAAGGGTCAGGGAGTTGTGGATATAACACAGTCCTCTACACTGTACCTCCATCAACTCCATCTACCCTTCGTACTGGCTCAGGAAAGCAGCCGACATAATCCAGAACCATTCCCTCTTCTCCCCTCTCCCGTCAGGCAGAAGATACAGTACAAATGCCTGAAAGTACGAAACAGCAGATTCGGGAACAGCTTCTTTCCCGATGTTATTAGTCTCTTGAACGGACATCCCATAAGCTAGCGAAATGTGGGGGAAGAAACTTCAGATGCTGGTTTACCCTGAAGATAGACACGAAATGTTGGAGTAAAACTCAGCGGGACAGGCAGCATCTCTGGATGGAAGGAATGGGATATTTTGAGTCGAGCCGAATCCAGGGATGCTGCCTGTCCCGCTGAGTTACTCCAGTATTTTGTATCTATCCCCAAGAAGCTAATATTGCCAGGGAACCTCAAACCCAAAGCCTCTTTCTTCTCTGAGTTTTTACACCCATTCAAAAATACTTATTTTTTGATTACTTACTGTTCTTTAAATCTTACTTTGACATTATTCTTGGAGAGGTGTAGTTCCAACGGAAGAAGCTTAATTAAGCTTGACACAAAAAATAGATTCTTGTTTAATTTAAGAATCTCAGCCAACACATTGCTCGTATTCGAAATGTAGGTCTGAACTGAAATGTTACATTCCATGGGAGTTAGACACTTGCGGATTGCTGGCCGTTTATCACAGTGGGACACAAGTTGTGTGATGGAATTCAGTTGTATGTGCAGTCATTGCAAAATCACTTGCTGACATTCATAGAACACAGAACATGGAGCATAGAATAGTCGAGAGTTAGACACAAAATGCTGGAGAAACAGCGGGACACGCAGCATCTCTGGATAGAAGGAATCGGTGATGTTTCGGGTCGAGACCCTTCTTCAGACTGTCTGAAGAAGGGTGTCAACCCCAAACATCACCCATTCCTTCTCTCCAGAGATGCTGCCTGTCCTGCTGAGATACTCCAGCATTTTGTGTCTATCTTTGGTATGAACCAGCATCTGCAGTTCCTTCCTACACCTAGAATATTACAGCGCAGGAACAGGCCCCTTGGTGCGCAGTGTTGATGCCAAGTTAAACTTATCTCATCTTTCTGCACGCGATCCAAATCCCTCCATTCTTTGCATATCCATGTGCCTATCTAAAAGTCTCTAAAACACCACTGTCATATCTTCTTCCACCACCACCTCTGGCAGTGAGTTCCAGCCACCCACCATTCTCTCTGTACATCTCCTTTAAACTTTCCCCCTCTGACTTTGTAAGCTATGCGTTCCAGTGTTTGTCATTTCCACCTTGGGTTAAAGGTTGTGAATGTTTACCCTATCTATGCCTGTCTAGTCAGCAGGGACAAGAGTGTGGGCTTGGAGAAGGCAGTGGAGGCCAATTCACCGGATGTATTCAAGAGAGAGTTAGATATACCTCCTAAGGCTAACGGAATCAAGGGATATGGGGAGAAAGCAGGAACAGGGTATTGATTCTGGATGATCATATTGAATGGCAGTGAATCGGCTCAAAGGGCTGAATGGCCTACTCCTGCACCTATTTTCATTGTTTCTATGTTTCTATGTAACCCTGCCAGGTTAAGGAATAATAAGCCCCCTCACCCCCAGTGGCAAGAAGAGAGCTCTGTGTTATATTGGCAAGTATTTGAGTGTCATTGGCTTGGCGTGCCGTAGTATGCTGCATCTTGATAAGTTGCACGCGTTCAAGTGGGAAGTTCAAGTCCCATTCAAGAAAGTTGAGCACCATTATCTAACCAGGCATTAATTTCAGTATGGAGGGAGCGCTGTGTGGTCACAAGTGCTATTTCTGGAAGGGAGGTCATACTGAACCATGTGAAGGAAGGAACTGCAGATGCTGGCTCACACTGAAGATGGACACAAAATGCTGGAGTACCTCAGCAGGACATGCAGCATCTCTGGAGAGAAAGAATGGGTGATGCTTCCGGCCGAGACCCTTCTTCAGAGATGCTGCATGTCCCGCTGAGTTACTCCAGCATTTTTGTGGCCATCTTCATACTGAACCTTGGATGGGCGCAGCAATTCTGACGTGTTTGAGCATTTTGAGCATTTCCTCTCATTCAACAGCAGGTTTATCAAATCAATATGCCATTGCTGTCTATGAAAGTTTGTTGTCTGTTAATCTGCCGCTGAGCTTCCTACATTGCTGCTGTGATTACATTTCAAAACTGCTTCATTGATTGAAAGGAAAGGTGCTATTGAAACATATCTTTCTGATGGAAAGTCATCGGACTGAAAACTTAATCAAGATCCTGTGCGGCTGAATATTTGCAGCAGCTTCTGGTTTGTGTTTTCCCTCTTTAGGATGGGGCAGCACAGTGGCGCAGCGGTAGATTTGCTGCCTTACAGCAAATTATATAGGTCAACTGGCTCATGTGTAAATTGTTGCTAGCGTGTGTAGGATAGTGTTAATGTGCCACGATCGCTGGGCAGTACGGACTCGGTGGGCCGAAGGGCCTCTTTCCGCACTGTATCTCTAAGCTAAACTCAACTAAAACTACGGAGGTATTGTACAGTCACTGCCCCAGTGCCACTAGCTCAGGCTTCTACCACAGTTCATACTGTCTGGCCAGGGTTTTAGAATCATTATTACAGGTCTAGAAGTACTGTGAAGGGGGTCATTGTGGAATATGGTTCCTGTTAGCTCTCTCGCACCTAATTTACATTATAATAATAAGAGTAATGTGGGGTGCCACATAAAGTTCTAGGGGTTAACTGTGCCAATTATGTACAGATCGGTAGTGGAGATACACAGGACTGCTATAAAATAGATTGTGGGAATATTAATCAATAGGATTGCCTAGAAAGCTTTAGAAATGGATTAACATCATTCTCTGTCATTATTGTTGTCGTCAGGTATAAATCATCCTCCCATTTGACAAATTAACTGTATTTCCAACACTATGGTGATGATGTTCATTGAGGCAAGCTGACTGAATTGCTGCTTGATTCCTGACACATGCCTATTGATAGCAATACCTTGCCATCCATCCTTCCTTCCCATGCAATTACATATCTCTGGATAAAGCACGGGCCCAACCTTGCCCACATTACTGCCAGCGTGAATGATTGCATGACGAGGAATTGACTGTCTTTGGTCTTCATTTAATTACACATTTGAACAAATCCTCACATGTGCATATGTGCATTCAGACGCATGTATATACAGAGAGAGAGAGAGAGAGAGACACACACGCACTCACACCCACATCCTCCACCTCACACGCACATCTCACACTCACACAGACCCAACACACACACACTCACTCCCCACACACACACACTCACATCCTTCACCTCACACACGCACATCTCACACTCACACAGACCCAACACACACACACCAATCCCCACACACACACACCACTCCCCCCACACACACACTCACACACACCTCACACACATAAACACGCATCTCTTTCACACACACATCTCACACTCACACAGACCCAACACACACACACACACATCCTCCACCTCACACGCACATCTCACACTCACACAGACCCAACACACACCTGCACCACTCCTCACACACACACACACACACCACTCCCCCCACATCTCACACTCACACAGACCCAACACACACACACACACACACACCACTCCCCCACATCTCACACTCACACAGACCCAACACACACACACACACACCACTCCCCACACACACACACTCACACACACCTCACACATAAACACGCATCCCTCTCACACACACACATCTTTCACACACACAAATATACATATGCCATCACCTCCATATCTGTACTTATAGACACATACATCCAAGGACATGCACCCCACATATATATCGTACACATGCATGTTTTATTTTTTAAACTATTTTATACATATTTTAATTTATGTCAGATGTGAAATTGTTTTTAGATATTTGTTGTATTCTTTTTTTAGCATTTTAAGCTACTTTATCCAACAGCTTCTAAATACCTCTGATTATGAGAATCATTTGGAGACAGAGACATATGACAGCATGAGCTGGTGGAAGCCCTGGGTGGTGGGAGACAAAGTGTGTGACACCTCTGCCCTGGTCCCTGCCTTGTGGAACGGTCACTAAACCAAGCTTTTTAGATTAGTTTAGAGATGGAGCATGGAAATCGGCCCTTTGGTCAACTGAGTCCAACGCTGACCAGCGATCACCCGATCACACTTGTTCTACATTATCCCACTTTATCACCACCTGCTACACAGAGGGAACAATTTAATCATGACAATCATAATCATACTTTATTAGCCAAGTATGTTTTTGCAACATACGAGGAATTTGATTTGCCATAGTCATACCAATAAAAAGCAACAGAACACACAAGATACATTTTAACATAAACATCCACCACAGTGACTCCTCCACATTCCTCACTGGGTTGGAAGGCGAAAAAAAGTTCAATCTCTCCCTTCTTTGTCCTCCAGCGGTCGGGGGGCCTCTAACCTCCCGTTGACGGGACGATCTTGCTCCCGTAGCCGGCGAGGCAATCAAGACAATCTTACTCCCTCCTCGTCGGAGCGAGATTCCTGCATCGGGGGGGAATCTCAGCTCCCCCCGTGCCGGCCGATCTACCCCGGGTCGGGGCAAGTCGAACGTTGTGCTGCTTTTGGAGTTTCCCCACGTCGGTCTCTTACCCGAGACTGCGAGCTTCTTGATGTTAAAGTCTGCAGGTCGGGGTTGGAGCGTCGATCCCAGGCAAGGAATCGGCTCCGATGGTAGACCCACATGGTCACAGGGAGAACGTGCAAACTTCACACAGGCAGTACCCAAGGTCAGAATCAAACCGGATCTGTGTTGCTCTGAGACACCAGCTCTATGAGCTGCACCACTGTGCCACCCATGTTGAAGTAGTTGAGGGCAATACAACTTCCATCAAACTGTGTAACCGAGGGCCCTTACAGGACAGCATGAGGCACAGAAGAGGCCTAAAGGGCCTGTGCCACTGCGGCGACCTAATTCGCGACTTTAGAAGAGTTTGCCCTCGACTCATACTCGCAGCATGGTCGACACGAGGTCCTAGGAGGTCTTTGTAACTCTCCTTCATGCTCGAGAGTAATCCCTGCGTACTCGAGGCCTCAGTTAGATCGCGGCGTTTTTTTTCAGCAAGCTGAAAAATGCCCGCGAGTAAAAAAAGGTCGCCATGGAAAAAATCTATATTTTTTTACTCGTAGGTTTAGTCGAGGTAGGTCGTAGTAGGTCGGCATGTTATTCGTAGGTAATCGAAGACAATCGAAGGTAGTCGAGGGTAGTCGAAGGTAAAGCCCATTGAGAAAAAAAAAGTAAGTAAATCGAATGTTAAATGCCCGCTAAACTTTATTAAAAGTTGTCTGGCTTCTTAAAAGTTTCTCCACTCCTTCTCCCACCCTTCTCCCCCCTTCTCTCCCCTTCTCTCCCCTTCTCTCCCCTTCTCTCCCCTTCTCTCCCCTCCTCTCCCCTTCTCTCCCCCTCTTTCCCCTTCTCTACCCCCACCTCTCCGCGCTCTCTAAAGGACTTACCATAACTGTGCCAGCCGTCTTTTACCTTCCTGTTTATCGCGGGTGTAAATTTCAGATAGTGCTCCCCCACTTTCCCTGGCCCCCGCCTTTGCGATGTGTGTGTGTGTGTGTGTGTGTGTGTGTGTGTGTGTGTGTGTGTGTGTGTGTGTGTGTGTGTGTGTGTGTGTGTGTGTGTGTGTGTGTGTGTGTGTGTGTGTGTGTGTGTGTGTGTGTGTGTGTGTGTGTGTGTGTGTGTGTGTGTGTGTGTGTGTGTGTGTGTGTGTGTGTGTGTGTGTGTGTGTGTGTGTGTGTGTGTGTGTGTGCAGACGGTCGATCTGGCTCGCGGTTTCATCGCTGACGGTCGATCCAGCTCGAGGTTTTTCAGGCGAGTGCCCTTGAGCTTGAAGGTCGAAGACAGTCGCTGAAAAGTCGCGTTAGTGGGACTTAATTTTACCCAAGGTGGAAAACACAAAGTGCTGGAGGAACTCAACAGGTTAGGCAGCATCTGTGGAAGGAATGGATGGACAACGTTTCAGGTCAGGATCCTTCTATGCCCAAAATGGATCCCAACCTGAAGTCCATTCCCTCCTCAGATGCTGCCTGACTTACCGAGTTCCCCCAGCACTCCAGGATCTTCAGTCTGAAGAAGGGTCTCGACCCGAGACATCACCCATTCCTTCTCTCCAGAGATGCTGCCTGTCCCGCTGAGTTAGTCCAGCATTTTGCGTCTATCTTTGGTTTAAACCAGCATCTGCAGTTCCTACCTACACATCCCAGACACGTACTTTCGGGTGAATATTAAAAAAAAACACTATTCCGAAAAGCAGAAGAAACATGATTCCAAATGTAAAAGGCTCAATTAACGTCAGAAAGGAAAGTAGTCACGTTGCCATTAATGGGAGCTTGGATGTCCTGCACAACACAATTGCTGCAAAATTAGCTGTAAGATGCTTTGTCATGTTTGTGAACATATTTCTTTATGTGTGGAACTTCAGGGGCATTTGTAAATAGCAGATTTGGTCTTACACTTGGACAATGTTGCTGTTGTTTTCTTGTGCACACACGAGGGTGAATTTCCAATCCCTTATTCACGCAATATCTCCGCTCAATCAGCAGAGTGCTCTTATGATAAATCAACCCCTCATCCTACTAGAAGCAGGAATAGGACCGCCCAGAATAATTTCCTATCCGAGCCTGTCATTTATTAATGAACAGAGATATTCATCCCCACAGTCAAGGCTGATACATATCAGATGGCAGAGATGAAAGGACATTACTTTTACTGCACCGTTCTGCCTCATAATCTATGAATATTTTAAATATTAAACAGAGAAATCAAACTGTCTCCACGAACCAGACGGACTATCACATCTAATGATGCTGTTCAGAATTTGGAAAGCAAACATCAGAAATATGCTCGTACACAGTCTGTAGAAGTTTGCTACAAACAGTCCCCAAGACATAGAAACATAGAAATTAGGTGCAGGAGTAGGGCATTCTGTCCCTCGAGCCCGCACCACCATTCAATATGATCATGGCTGATCATCCTAAATCAGTACCCCGTTCCTGCTTTCTCCCCATATCCCTTGATTCCGTTAGCCCCAAGAGCTAAATCTAACTCTCGAAAACATCCAGTGAATTGGCCTCCACTGCCTTCTGCAGCAGAGGAGTCCTGCTCGGTTGCACATCCACCGTGATTCCTTCACTGGTGTCCTCTATGTGTCTCACCGTTTCTGATGGATTGATTGAATTGAAATATATAGCATGGAAGGAGGCCCTTCAGCCCAATGAGTCCATGCTGACCATCGATCATCCGTTCACATGTGTGCACTTCCTACACATTAGGGCCAATTAACCTGTAACCGCATGTTGGGATGTGGGAAGAAACCGGAGCACCCGGTGGAAAACCACCAGGTCACAGGGAGGCCGTGCAAACTCCACAAAGGCAGCATCCGAACTCAGGATTGAATCCAGATATCCAGCACTCTGAGGAAGTAGATCTATTAACTATGCTGAAGAAGGGTTTCAGCCCGAAACGTTGCCTATTTCCTTCGCTCCATAGTTTCTCCAGCATTTTTGTCCATCTTCGATTTTCCAGCATCTGCAGTTCCTTCTTGAACACTATTAACTACACCACTGTTCTGGCTCAATTTTAATGGCCCCACATAATGTTCCTCAGTCTAGCTGTGTCAAATTGTGTTCCTCTTCCGTTCTGATAACAGAACTCCTCTGTTACTGTGTGATGATACGCACAATTAAGAATATAAGCTTACTAACACGCAACCCTGCAATCTGCTTCAGGCATGTTGGGTTAAAAGCAAAGAACAGTCCGTGAAACTCAAACTACTCTAGGTACTGGGACCGTTGTGCAGGCAAGTCAACAAGTTGGTCACTCTGCCAAGGAATGGACCCCCAGGTTACATAAGCTGCATGGCAAAGGCTCCAAATCACAACAGGGTCAACGTTGGAGTAACTATGGGAAGGCTAAATGCTAGGATTTGATCAAATTTTTTGTCACCATCAAGATGGGGTTGAGTGTGTAATCACTGAGGGGGAGACCTCCTCGGGTCATGTATTCACCACATTTTGATGGGTAAAGGGAATATTTAACTCTTTGCAGGAGAATGGCGTTGAGAGGGGAAGATAGCTCAGCCATCATTGAATGGCAGAGTAGACTTGATGGGCCGAATGGCCTAATTCCTCTCCTATAACTTATGAACATGACAAATTGTTACTGTGCATTGCCCATTACTTGTAGGTGAGTGGAAGAATCAAGGGTTTGATGGGGAATGTGAGAGAATAAAACAAGATTAGTGAAGGATTGGTGTCAATAGATGCTTAATGGTCGACATGGACTCAGTTGTCCAGGGTCCTGTTTCCATGCTGTATCTCTCTATGAATGTGAGGCAGAAGAGGCTAATACCTGGGAAGGCCGATGTTAAGCTTCTAACCTGGCGCACAGTCACAGGGGATGAAGTGAGCGAAGCGCATTACCACGTAACAGCACGCTTCTGCATCATAATCTGAAAACCTCCCTTTAAGCCGCGTCTCAGATGAGCAGCGATCTCATCTGACCGTGCTGGGATCAACGGATGGTTAATGATGAGAGACCATGCCGCAGGCCACATCAGATTGCGGAGTTAATTTCCCTTCCGTCGCTCTCTGTTCCATTTCCATTCTTCTGTCCCTGCTCTCTTCCAAATGCAGGATCTCGATGTATTTTGTCGCCTGCGTGGTCAGGGATTTGTGGAGGGTCGGGGGGGGGGGGGGGGAGGGGGCGAGGGGGGGAGGGCTTGGTTAACGGCAACGGGGGTGAGTGGGGGCGTTGGGAACTGATGGATGGCTTCCACTTACACAGTGGACAGATGAGACAACAGTCCGGAGCTGGAAGCAGGAAGATAGATTTCAACATGTACATCGCCACTGCAAGCTGGTCATCACTGAGGGCTGGGTTATTAAGTGAGTTGAATAACTTATCTCTGCAGTCTGGGAATCTCTGCGCCACAATTATAATATCTGTCGCTGCAGGTAGTAACACTGCTCTGCTTGCTAGAGGAAATTATGTAAATCGCATTATTTTGCTCCATTCTTTGATCCTGGTCTGTTTTATGATGCGATAACATATTCCACACCTAGACAGATGATAAATTGTCAGCTTCCTAACATTGCAAATAATTGTTAAATGGAATATCAAATGTCCAAACAAATTAGATCTACAGGTTGAAAGTCTCGCGCCCGACAACCTTGGCTCCTGACATGCTGGATATTTGAAACTGCCCTCAATCATCTTCCTGTGAGCAGGGGACTGGTCTTTTAGGGTACATAAGGGCTCCAGTGGAAGTGGAATAGTGAAAGGCCTGGATAGAATGGATGTGGAGAGGATGTTTCCACTAGTGGGAGAGTCTAGGACCAGAGGTCACAGCCTCAGAATAAAAGGACAGTCCTCAAGGAAGGGAGATGAGGAGGAATTTCTTTAGTCAGAGGGTGGTGAATCTGTGGAATTCATTGCCACAGAAGGCTGTGGAGGCCGTCAATGGATATTTTTAAAGCAGAGATTGATAGATTTGTGATTAGTACGGGTGTCAAAGGTTATGGGGAGAAGGCAGGAGAAGGGGCCTGAGAGGGAAAGATAGATAGCCATGATTGAATGGGGGAAGTAGACTTGATGGGCCAAATGGCCTATTTCTGCTCCTATCACTTATGAGCTTATGACCTGTCTTTAACCCAAAGGTTCCACAAGTTTCGGACTGGAGGCCTGTGATTAGTGGTGTGCCTCATGGATCAGGAATCAGTGCTCAACACATCGCTGTCTGTAGTTTATATCAACAATTTGGATGAGAAAGCAGAAGGCATTATTGGATGGTGGTGGCCCGTCGGTAACGACGATGGCGGATTTATTTTTTATTTTTTGCACAAATACCTGTGCGTGAATGAGTTTAAGGTGGAGAAGCTGTTGCACTGTAACAACCCCACCCTCTCGGCCGCAGAAGTCAGAGTCCAGTGGTATGAAAAATGAGAAGTAAGTTTGCAAATGACACCAAAGTGGGTGTTGTTGTAGATATGTGAAGATGGTTATCAAAAATTACAGCAGGATCTGGAACACTTGGGCGCGTGGGCTGAGTAATGGTTAATGCCGTTTAACGCAGATAAGTGCGAGGTGTTGCATTTTGAGAAACCAAACAAGGCCAGGACCTTCACAGTGAATGGCAGGGTTCTGGGGAGTGTTGTAGAGCAGAGAGAGGTACATAGTTCTTTGATGTCTCAGATAGAGAGGGTTTCAGTATATTGGCCTTCATCAGTCAAGGTGTTGAGTGAGGCAATTGTAATCTTGTGTTACAGTTGTCCACTCTCACTTTAAACCGATATCCTCCCGTTCTTGATTTCCGAACCCTGGGAAAAAGGCTGGAAAAACCTTATCTATGCCCCTCATGAATTTATACACCTCTATAAGATCACCCCTCATCCTCCTGCGCTCCAAGAAATAAAGTCCTAGTTTGTCCAACCTCTCCCAATAGCTCAGGCACTTAAGTCCTGGTAACATCCTTGTAAACCGTTTCTGCACTCTTTCCAGCTTAATGGCATTTGTTCTACAGCGGGCTAACCAAATCTGTACACAATATTCCGAGTGCGGTCCCACCAATGTATTGTAAAATACATTTAAGGTCAGAGAGAGCTTGGAATTTGTGTCTTGTTGAGAACTGGTACACCAGGTAACACAGCACTCTCTTGGTGTGGCACGGGCTGCACCAGCCAAGTCTCATCTGCTCAAGTGTCTGGAAGGGAACATGAACTCATGACCGACCTGCTGACTCAGGGAAAGAGAGTGCATCTGACTGAAGCAAGGCTGCTATCTAATGCACAGACATAAAAACTGTCAGGGTACATTAGAGTCAGACACGACACGCACCGCATAAAACATGAGCTGAACTTCACCTTGCACTGTGTGTTGGCTGTCATGGGGATCGGCATGGAAAATGCTACTTTCCCTCAATTTGATGTTAAACAATGTGCACAAAATAAATCAAACATGATTTACAATAACCACATATTATACAGAGCCCTGCACTCAGTGGAAGTTCTGAGGATCTGCCACTGATAAATCTGTTCTCATTGTGTCTGTGAGTTTGACCTTGGGCGAAGAGACCTGCACACAACAGCACTTTCAAGTGGCATAGAGTCGTAGAGTCATTCAACACAGCAACAGACCCTTTCGGCCCATCTTGTCCACACTAACCATCATGCTTATCAACACTGATCCTATATGCCTGAATCAGTTCCATATCCCTCTATGTCTTTCCGATCTAGGTACCTATCCTGGGCACCAATCTCCTGGCGTCTAAATTGCAAGCAGAACATCAGTTCTGTCCAGGCTGTGGGGCATTTTGATCCGTTTGATTACTGTCTTCTCCTGAGGAGAGAATCAGAACTGAAGCAACGTGGCACAGAAGAGTATGATGCCAGTGCTCAGTTACCACAGGAGAATTCACGCAACATCTGAACCCGATTATAAGAACATTAGTGCAACAGAACAATTTGTGAGAGGGACTTGTTCAGCGCACTCATCTATGGCTGGAAATGTCCTGATGTCATTGCCTGCAATTTCCAATATGCACAGGTGCTGGATAGGTCTAGTTCCCCTCCTTCCACTGATGTGCGGAGGGTGGGTTGTAGTATCCAGAGGTGTTGGCTGCTGGATGTGACGTCAAGCTAGTCAGTCATGTGAGTTAAAAAATGTTTGTTCATTTGTTCATTTGTCCATGCGTGTCTGTGTGTGTAGACCTGTGTGCTCGTGGATCTGTTCTCTGTGTGTATGTATGGGTGCATGGCTGTGGCTGTGTGCATATGCATCTATGTTTGTGTCTGTATTATGTGTGTTTCTGTGTGTATTTATTTATGACTGTTTGAGGGTATGTATCTGAAAGTGTGTGTGTCAGAAAAGTTTGTGTGTCTCGATATGTTAGACAATGGACAATAGACAATAGGTGCAGGAGCAGGCCATTCGGCCCTTCGAGCCAGCACCGCCATTCAATGTGATCATGGCTGATCATCCCCAATCAGTACACCCAATATCCCTGACTCCGCTATCTTTAAGAGCCCTATCTAGTTCTCTCTTGAAAGCATCCAGAGTTCTCTGCCTCCACCGCCCTCTGAGGCAGAGAATTCCACAGACTAACCACTCTCTGTGAGAAATGGATGTTAGTATGGATGTATTTCTGTGTGCATATGTGCATGTATGTGTGTTTCCATGTATGTATTGTGTTGTGTGGGTTTTTGTGCGTAGCTTTGTATATATATTTTAGCATATGCGCATGTGTATGTGTGTGGTTTTGTACCTGTTTCTGTGTGTCTGTGAATTTGTAGTCTCCCTTCCGTTGTAAATGATTATAGGTTTAAAAACTAATCCTTTCTGCTCTGTGCTTCCTATTTTGGATTCAACAGCTGAACAAATGATTAAATAGCTTATGGTGCAAAGATTTGGCCAGAGACCATTAATCTAAGATTCAGAGAGACCTGAGATAAATGCAAGTTTTTTCTGTCGTTGACTTGGTGATAACACTTCTCGGCTTACTACTAATCTATTTCTCATCAATTAACCACCCTGTGACTCCCGAGTCAGTGAATGGGATTGATGGGTGCCACAGATTAAACTTGGCAAGTCAGAAGCTTGTTTTGTTTTTAAACTGCTTCGTTGGATCTATTAAAGTCTCTGTTCACAGGGCTCAGTCTGAGCGTCAGGTTCCACCACCCAGAAATGTTGTCAGCTGTAATCGTTTCCTTCAGATGGTTTGCATTGCACTGATTTACCCAAAGTGTCATTTAGCGCAGAAAGAAATGTTGCATGGACAGATCAGGGACTGATCCTCGAATGGCTTTTACGCATCCATTCCAGCCTTGTTTGTACATGATTCTCTTGTGCATTTAGCCCCGAAGGCAGCCACTTGTATTGCCTTTCATGTCAGGCACTGGTTCGTTGCAGCATGTGCTATAGTTACTGCTGACAGCAACACATGTTTTTATTACTGGAGAAACTCAGCGGGTGCGGCAGCATCTATGGAGCGAAGGAAATAGGCAACGTTTCAGGCCGAAACCCTTCTTCAGACGTTGTGAACGCTTCGGCCCGAAACATTGCCTATCTCCTTCGCTCCATAGATGCTGCTGCACCTGCTGAGTTTCTCCAGCACTTTTGTCTACCTTCGATTTTCCAGCATCTGCAGTTCCTTCTTGAACAGTTTTATTACGTGGGGAATCCCCTCTCTCATTGTCACTGAGGTTAGGGCTAACAGTATCAAGGCTTGTGGGGAGGGAGCAGGAACGGGGTGCTGACTTTGGATGATCAGCCATGATCAGATTGATCGAAGGGCCAAATGACCTACTCTTGCACATATTTTCTATGTTTCTAGTTTCCTGTTAACAAACGCGGGGACCAACCGTTTAGTGTGTTGCAAGTGCTGGTGAGACTTCTTATTTGTCGGAACAAAGATAAATGTTGGGATTGCTGCTAAGTGAATAGAGGGCTGTGCGTTCAGAGGGGGTGAGGTTGGAGTGTCTGAGGGGGGGTAGAGAAGTCAAGATGGTTGATGTCGCTTCAGCAGTTGGAAATAGAAAGACCCAGAGAGGGGAGAAGACCGACATGGGTGGTCTGAGAGGAGGGGGAACATTGGAGATGGGATCATCACTGGGATATGGGGAGAAGGCAGGAACGGGGTACTGACTGGGGACGATCAGCCATGATCACATTGAATGGTGGTGCTGGCTCGAAGGGCCAAACGGCCTATTCCTGCACCTATTGTCTATTGTCTATTGAGACGAGCACTCCTCAGATGCTCAATCCCTCAACCTCCACAGATGCTGCCTGACCCACTCAGTTGCTCCAGCACTTTGTGTCTTTTTTTGAATTTCTCTAGCAGTTTGCTCCAGATTCCTGCTATCTTTTAGTTTAGTTTAGTTTAATTAGAGATACAGCGTGGAAACATGCTCTTTGGTGGGTCTGTCCTACACCCACTAGGGACAGTTTTTACATTCACCAAGCCAATTAACCTACAATCCTGTACGTCTTTGGAGTGTGGGAGGAAACCGAAGATCTCGGAGAAAACCCATGCAAGTCACGGGGAGAAGGTACAAACTCTGTACAGACAGCGCCCATAGTCAGGATCGAACCCGGGTCTCCAGCGCTGCATTCGCTTCAAGGCAGCAACTCTACCGCTGCGCCACCGTGACCGATCTGTGGTCTCTTGCGTCTGTGACCACAGCTGGCCAGTTACGACTCCGGAAATAAATGACCCGCTTAGAGTCATAGAGTGATACAGCATGGAATCAGGCTCCTCGGCCCAACTCGCCCACACTTGCCAACATGTCCCAGCTACACTCGTCCCACCTGCCCACATTTGGTCCACATCTCTCCAAATCTGTCCTATCCATGTACCTGTCTAACTGTTTCTTAAACGTTGGGATAGTCCCAGCCTCAACTACCTCCCCTGACAGCTTGTTCCATACACCCACCATCCTTTGTGTGAAAAAGTCACCCCTCAGATTCCAATTAAATCTTTTCCCCTTCACCTTAAACCTATGTCCTCGAATCGATTCCTCTACTCTGGGCTAGAGGCTCTGTGGATCTACCCAATCTATCCCTCTCATGATTTTGTACATTTGATTTTGTCCACTCCCCTGCCTATTCCTCTCAAGATTATTCCTGGGAACCACCTTTCTAAACCATTAACCATCGGGCGCCCTGTTTTGATCATCACCTTGTGATTGTTTCTGAATGACTTGCTCCCTCTTTCACACATACTCCACTGTGACTATATATAGCTTTCTGAATGTTTAGTTGTATCTGCTGCTGGGCAGTTAACAATTCTCGCTGCGAAAGCAGATTGCTGCTTAGTTGCACGCCACAGCTTTGATCGCCACGGAAGCTGGCAGAGTGATTCAGCTGATTCAAATTTGACTAAACGGCTAAATGTGCTTCTTCATCTCGCTTGGCTGGTCTTCGGTTTTGGGGGATTTTCATGCAGGCAGCTTTCTTCAGATGGTATAACCCGGGCTGTGTCACACCCTGAGACGTTTGTTAGAGAGAGTCTGCGAGCAGCCACCGACCTGCCTTTCCCGTACCCCCTCCCCTCCCCTCCCAACCCTGCTCCCCCCTCCACCTCCGCTACCATCACTGGCAGGGAGATACCGACATCTAGCCCGGAGTCGGCAGCTCTAGGCGAGCTGACATAACAAGCTCCTGCACAGGACTTGAAGGGGATTTCTCAGCGCCCAGCATCAGTGACCGATGCCCAGGAGCCAAGGGACCTCGGACAGGTAAAATTAGCTTTTAGTTGTGAATTCAGTCAGGGGGAACGGACAGTCCGCGTTGGTCTGGTTTAAGTACAGCGTGAGAGATGGAGGTAGCCTGTGGGCTGAGCAAAGGCTAGTCCCCCACTAAGTAGCGGCTACTCAGTGGGAAGGGCTCTGAGTTTCAATCACCTACAGTCGGGTGGAATATTTGTTCATGGATCTATCCAGCAATAATTGGGGGCATGCACACCTCCACCTCCCACTTCTACACCCCACCCGCTTCCCTTTGCTTTTTTTATTTACAGATGTTTCCGTTTTTAGATGCTTTGTTTTGAACTCAGTCGTTTTATAGAATGACTACCCCCCCCCCCCCCCCCATCACACGTCTCAGGAACATCTGCCTGACCAACCCCCTCGCACCTCCTGAGAACATCTGTCTACTTTCTCCTTCCCACATCCTGAGAACATCTGCATGACTATTTAGCCCCTCACTTAACTCGAACACATCTGCCTGACTCTCCCCTTCAGACATCATGAGAACATCTGGAGGGCAGGTCTGAAGAAGGGTTTCGGCCCGAAACGTTACCTATTTCCTTCGCTCCATAGATGCTGCTGCACCCGCTGAGTTTCTCCAGCATTTTTGTGTACCTCATGAGAACATCTGTCTGGATATCCAGCCAGCACCCCCCCCCCCCACACACACACACACACACACACACACACACACACTCACACACACTATACCTGGTGACCCTCCAGCTCTCACTATCCAATTCCTAAAGTCTATCAACCAACCAGACCACTCTGAAGATAGGGTTCTCCTTCCTAGCCTTTGTAGAGGAAGGATTTGCATTCCTACAACGCCTTTTGCCTTTCCTGATAGGACTTCCCAAAGTGTTTCACAGCCCATGATGTACCTCAGTGGTAGGAATCGCAGCAATGATTTGCACGTACTGTACTCAATTATCCATTCATTGAATAGTCGCAGTTCTTGGTTGAAGGAGGAATATCCAGCAGGACACTGGGGAATAACTGACCAGATCATCTTGGTCGGTGTTGGCCACAACACCAGGAGAATTCTCTTAATTGTGACCCAGTTACTTTACATTTTATCTGAGAGCGCAGATGGATTCGTGGTTATTGGTTCATCTGGGAAACAGCATCTCTACGAGTGGTGGTCTCTCTATGCTGCACGGGAGGCATCACACTTGGTTTGGGGATGAATGTTCAGGAATGGGATGAGGAAGCAGAGCTATGTATGTGCTTATTATCAACATGAACGTGATGGGCCAGAGAGTGTATTACACTGCTCTTTGATTCTGTGATTCTGATCATTGAAAGTTTGCAAATTAATAGAGCGAGGCCATTCTGCCCATTGTGTCAGGGTTGGTCATAGAGAACTGCTGAGCTGGATTC
>CM075990.1:13994870-14039031 GCA_038087875.1 Malacoraja senta | reverse complement strand
TTGTGACCTTGTGTTCAAGTTCATTGAACCATTCAACATGATTGTAGTTCATCTGTGACTTCATATCCGTTGGGGTCCTTACTTAAGAAAAATATTTCAGTCTCACATTCCCAATTAATAGTTGGCCTGCCATAAATCGCTATACGTGAAAGAGAATTCAAAACAGGATGATGTTGTAAGGCAGACAATCACAGTGATCATGAACAGCAGGTGTTGTTAAAATGCACACCGATCAAGAACAATGCCAAAAACTACTGGGTATTAGGTTTATCAAAACTAATTCCTTTAATGAGATGCTGCTCATACTTGCTAAAATTAAAAGAGGAATCTCAGGATAGAAACTCATCTCGAGCCTTGAATGCAAAATGGATGCGAGGGTATCGACTCTTGTTATGGCCCTCCATGACGTTCAGATCTGAGACATTGACAGGATTTTACCTACAGCTCAATGTTCCTAATATGTTCATTTCATCACAGTTGCACTGTGGCCGGAGACTGCAATATGTCAAGGAAAAATGAAAGTGCTGGAGAGGCTCAGCAGGCCAGGCAGCATTTAATAGAGAAACGGACAAATAGCATTTGGGTCGGGACTGCATTGCACTGTGCCTTTGTTCTCCTCACTCATGCGATTGGTCCTCCACATCAAGTAGAGTGTTTGGTGTCCATTTGTAATTGACATTGAGAAGGGGATGATGAGCCAGTTTAAAGAACTGCTGCAGTCTGTGTTGAAGACATTCCCGGCATACTGGAACAAGAACTGGTTATTTTATCATAGTAACACAGCTTGAAACAGACCCATCGGCCCAACTCATCCATGCCGACCAAGTTGTCTATTTGATCCAGTCCCATCGACCGGCTCATATCTCTGAACCTTTTATATCCATGGATATAAAATGTCCAAATTCATTTAAACATTGCAAATGTACCTTCCTCTGTATGATCCTTTAACAGCTTGTTCCATATACTCATCCATGACAGATGGCGCAATGGGCTAAGTGTTCGGCTGGCAACCGGAAGGTAGCCGGTTCGAATCCCGCTTGGAGTGCATACTGTCGTTGTGTCCTTGGGCAAGACACTTCACCCACCTTTGCCTGCGTGTGAATGTGTGTGTGTGTGAATGTGTGTGAGTGATTGGTGGTGGTCGGAGGGGCCGTAGGCGCAGATTAGCAGCCACGCTTCCGTCAGTCTGCCCCAGGGCAGCTGTGGCTACAGAAGTAGCTCACCACCACCGAGTGTGACTGAGGAGTGAATGAATAATACGATGTAAAGCGCCTTGGGTATTAGAAAGGCGCTATATAAATCCAATCCATCATCATCATCATCATCATCATCATCCCCTCTGGTCCCTTTTAAATCTTTTCCCCTCCCCTTAAATCTATGCCGTTTTGTTTAAGACTTCCCCACCCTGAGAAAAAGACCGTGGCCATCCACCTTATCCATACCCCTCATGCTTTTATATTCCTCTGCAAGATCAATCCTCAACTTTCTATGTTCCAGGGAATATAAATCCCAACCTATCCAGCCTCATCTTATACCTCAAGCCCGGCTGTCTCACATACATCCTGGGTGACCATAACTGTGCTCACTCCTCACAGTCTGGTCTCACCAACAACTCGTACAGTTGCAAAATAACATTGCGACTCCCACGCTAAGCATCCTGGAGGATGAAGGCAAGTCTGCCAAACCACCTCTTCACCACCCTGTCTACTTGTGTTGCCAAATTCTATATTTGCACCCCCCAAGGTCCCTCCGCTCCACAACATTCTCCAGAGCCCAACCATTTATTTACCAAAATGCAACAGCTCACACTTGTCCGAGTTAAATTCCATCTAGGCCCACTTCCCCAGCTTACCTTGTTAAAGTTTGGTGCAACAGATTGACTTGGTTGGTTGCTTCGAGGGGGGTCACAATGATGTGGCTAATAGAGCCTCTACCTCACCGCACTGGAGACCTCGTGTTCGATCCTGTTCCTGGTTCTCCATGTGACTTTACTGGTTTACTCTGAGTGCTCCAGTTTCCTCCCACATTCAAAAGACACAGCTGGTTAGTTGGCCACAAACATTTTTCCTAATTTACGAAGGAGTATCAAATCTGTAGAGAACTAATGATAATATGGGGGCAATCAAAAATAGTTCCGTTCAGCTTTGTTTATTGACACGTGCACCGAGGTACAGTGAAAAGCTTTTGTGAAATGGCACAGAGAAAAGGGTTCTAAGGCAGCTTTAGTGTCAACTGTGGTTGATTCAGTGGGCCAAAAGACCTGCTTCCGTGCTGTATCTCTCTACAACTCAATGACTTTAACCAGTGATACCAGATTTATTTAATTTTACTGAATTCAAATCCCAAGCTGGTGTTTTGAAATTTGAACGTTCTTTCTCTGGATCATTAGTTCAAGATTACCAGCCGGGCAATATTCACACTTCAGAACCATGCATGGTCACTGAAGGAGTTACACTGGCGATCTTCAAATTGTCAACAAGGGGGTTAACATACAAACATTTGCTGTAACCAGTTAGCATTGGTCTCACTAGAAGCTCTTTGAGCTGAATCTGCCAAACAGCTAGATTGCCACCTTGTTTCTCTGAGGATGGTTTTCCAGCATTCTACATGAGCGACAAATGTATTGGTTCAAAATGCTTTCATTTTCTCTCAACCCAACGTTTAATAGTTAATGTCCTTCAAACCTTCGTGTAGTTACCTCACTCACTGGCCAGGACTGTAGGTCCAAACTGTAAATAGTTAGCCTGCAAAAGTGGTGTTAGGAAATCAGGTCCTTTCATGATCTTCTGAAAAGATGCAGATAAACGTCAACCAGTCAGTGCAAAATCCCCAACATAACACGCTGAACACAGGATAGCTGTTCTACAGCTTGTCTGCAATAAGATTTTAGATTTTATACATTTGAGATGTTTCTATTTTCGAAATTGCACGAACCACTGAGCCCGAAGGTACAAAACTGTCAACATCTCTGGTCCCACCAGAGCTCGTTACTCCCAATCATTGTTCCCTGGCATCAGGCGGGCGTTCGGAACATATTTAGTACCGTGTGTCTCAATTATTATAGCATGCTTTCCTGGGAACAACCATGTCAAATGCCCTCTGAAATCTTCTTATTTCCATTTACAAAAACACTCAATCACGTATTTTAAAAAAAGGTCACTTAAATTTGTCAAGTATGATTTGCCTTGAGAGAATCAGTCGGATGCCCAATGGGTATCCGACTTACTCTGATTTTATCTGCATTATAATGCCCGTTAAAAGGTTTTCCCATTCTAAGACAATGTTAACCAGCTCTTTCCCCTCTTTTCAACAAATGTTCAAAGATCCCCGGAAATGTATAAGTTTGTCAATATAAACTCTCCTCATGAGCCTCAGCACTACTTTAGGTCTTGTTTAAGCCACTGTGATACTCCACAGAACACATTTTTTTCAACATTAAAGGAGCATTACAAATGTACATTGAAGATTTGAGTTTAGGAGCAAGGAGGTCCTACTGCAGTACATTGGAGTGCAGCGTAGGCTCACCAGATTAATTCCCTGGATGGGGGGGACCGACAACTGATGTAAGAATGGGTCGAAGGCTTGTATTCACTGGAATTTAGAAGGATGAGAGGGATTCTTATAGAAAAATATACAATTCTTAAGGGATTGGACAGGCTAGATGCAAGAAAAATGTTCCCCATGTTGGGGCAGTCTGGAACCAGGAGTCACAGTTTAAGAATAAGAGGTAGGCCATTTAAGACTGAGATGAGGAAAAACATTTCACTCAAAGAGTTGTGAATCTGTGGAATTCTCTGCCTCAGAAGGCAGTGGAGGCCAATTCACTGGGTGTTTTCAAGAGAGAGTTACATTTAGCTCTTAGGGCTAATGGAATCAAGGGATATGGGGCAAAAAGCAGGAACGGGATACTGATTTTGGATGATCAGCCATGATCACATTGAATGGCGGTGCTGGCTTGAAGGGCCGAATGGCCTACTCCTGCACCTATTTCCCATGTTTCTATGTTACTGGCCAACATCCAAGGCAATGCGTCAGTTAAAGCTGAGAACCCTTGGCAATGTGCCAATATTATCAAGAATGGCCCCACTCCAAGTCTACACAACTTGACTTTCTCAGTCGGTCAGGCTGTTTCTGCACAGAAAGAGAAGCAGAATTTCAGTGGACGAATTTGCATTCATATTTTCAGTACTTTCTCTTGTAATTTCAGATCTGCTAATCCTACACATGGATGACATTTCAGTCTGGATATAATCCAGTGGGGGGATTAAAAACTAACTTTGACCACATGGACCAAATAGTAGCATTTGTCCTGTGTTACTTCATGATTCTACCACTTCCACTTAAGTGACCCATGCAGGTTACAGTGGGGATTTAGCAGGCAATCTGTGCTGTTTATATGACGATCATAAACTGCTCGAGCATTGCCTTCTCACTGAACAGTCTCCTATGACCTAAATCTGTGTTTCTGCTTGGTTTAGCTGACAGAACTCCCCTGCCTCTGACTCAGGAGGTCTTGGGTTCAAGACCCACTCCAGAGACATCAAAGCATAATCCAGGCCAGCATTTTACTGCTTATTTTTAAAAGAGTATTGCACTCAATCACTTTGTCCATTCCGATAAAAAGTGAAAGCAAGCCATCCTCCGGCTGTTAAAGGGAAGAGTACTACTTAAAGAAGAATAAACCGTGCTTAATTGTGATTTCCCTTCTAATAGTCGCAGCTGAAGAGTTGCTACGTTACAACACCAGAGATCCAGGTTCGATCCTGACTACGGGTGCTTGTCTGTACGGGGTTTGTATGTTCTCCCTGTGACATGCGTACATTTTCTCCAGGATCTCCGGTTTCTTCCCACACTCCAAAGATGTACAGGTTTATAGGTTAATTGGCTTGGTATCATTGTAACTTGTCCCAATATGTGTAGTATAAGTGTACGGGGATCGCTGGTTGGTGCAGACGCTGTGGGCCGAAGGCCCTGTCTCCACACTGTATCTCTAAACTAAACTTGTCACACACACCAAAACCTTGTCTTGTTTTACACTGCAATGTCATAATGATGTCAAAAGCCCATATTGTATCTCTGCTTCATTTTTATTTCTGCTGGAAAATTCAAAGCCCATCTGCTAGTAACTATTCACGCATGTCATGTGGGTGGTTGTGTGTGCAAAATGTCCTCTGGGTTTGTCTACATAACAATAGTCAGTGGAATTGCAAATACTTTATTGTACGCAAGACATCTGGAGACATTTTGGAAAAATGAGCCAAGTTTTCTCGTTGATGAAATATTTACTGGTAACACTCTTTCTTTCACCTACATGCCAAGGGCAAATGATTACAAAGGACAAAGGACATTTATTGTCGCATACACCAATTGGTGCAGTGAAATTTGAGTTACCAGGCAGCGCACAAATAAGATGAACACAACACGTAGAGAATTTAACATTAAGCATAAAAAACATCCCCCCCCCCCCCCCCCACAGCGGAATCAACGTTTCCCACTGTGAGGGAAGGCACCAAAGTTCAGTCATCTTCCTCTATGTTCACCCGTGGTCGGGGCCTATTGAGGCCTCCGCAGTCGGCCCGATGTTTCAGGCCCTCGAACGGAAGAAAGGTGAGGGGGTTTGGAGGCGGGGTGGTTTAAGAAGTGTTGCAATCACCGGATATTTGGGTACTGATGTAATCAGGGGATATAGGATCGGGCAGGAAAGAGAACCTCAGGTACATTGAACTGATTGAATGGAGGGTGGGGGATTGGAGAAGTGGGAAATCTTCAAGGGCCTTGTGAGCTTCCCCTACATTGTAGATCACACAGGGCAAGAATATCTCTTCTCCACAAAGTTCATGTCTCTCAAGCCAAGAAATCAATTTAGATAACTGTCGTTACACATCTTGTAAGGAAAATACATCCTCCCTCAGGCAAGGAGAACAAACTGTACACAGACATGTCTCATCTTAAAGTTACTACATGCCGTAACTCATCCCCAGTGCACAGCTTTCTCCAGCTCTACATTTCCATTCCACAAACATTCTTCAACTTTCATATTCCACACCGATCTCTGCCTCATTATTAACCATCAGACTATCAGCTGGGTAGCTGAAACATGCAAATGCATCCCTGGAATCCGTTCTCTTACTCACTCCCTTCCTTCAGTTGAGACCTTCCTTAAAACCCGCCTCTCTAATCAAAGGTTTGCTCACTCCCGTCTGTTTTCCCTTTTGGTTTGGCATACGACCCATGCAAAGTTAACGGCATAAAATCAGTTAATTCAACCCAACTATTCTGCAGCAGTCTTTATGATCTGTATGTGTCCACGTATCATCTGATTTATCTCCTGTGATGTGCCCTGGGATGTTTAGCTGTATCAATACAAGTTGCTGTAGATAAGAAATAACTGATGTAGAGCAGAAACAGGTCCTTCAGCCCACCATATCCATGCTCACAATCAAGTAATTCTCTGTAATTAACCTATTTATCATCATTTGGTCTGTAGCCTTCTATACCTTGGCAATTCAATTGCTGGTGTGAGAATGCCTGCCCATTGCATCCACTCAGGTAGTGTCCCCTGGGCAAAAAAAATTCCTCCTCAGATCTCCTGTAAAGCTTATACCCCTTATCTTATCTCCTGCTTTGCCCCTCACAGTACCCAGTCTTGATCAATCACAATATTCAGTCCCATTTATTCAATTTCCAATAATATATGGTGCTGCCTGAAACCTTCACTCGATCTCTGATGCCCTTTCTGTGCCCTGGGGCATAAAAAAGGACCTGCAATATATGCATTAGCTTCAACATCAAGGGCTCGCAGTCTCGGGTGAGGCCGAGTCGGGAGCTCCAACGTCGCGGAAGGTTCGACCAGCCCCGACGCGAGGTTCGATCGCCCGGCGCGGGGGAGCTGACATCCCCCCGATGCGGGAGCTGATCACCTCGACATTGTGGGCACGAATGCCGCCGGCTACGGGAGTCAAGATCATCCTGTCAACGGGGGCTCGAGGCCCACGACCGAGGAAGAACAGAAGGGACTTGAACTTTATTTCGCCTTCCATCACAGTGAAGAATGTGGAGGAGTCACTGTGGTGGATGTTCATGTTAATATGTGTTTTTGAGTGATCTGTTGCTTTTTATTGTATGACTGACCTGGCCAATGAAATTCCTCGTATGTTGCAAAACATACTTGGCGAATAAAGTCTGATTCAGATTCTGATTCTGATTTAGTCTGTTCATTTCACATGGACTCAAATAACAAAGTGAACTAGTTGGTTCCTTGAAGTACGTGACCCCGTCTGGCTGGGATAAAGTTACAGCTTCTACATAACATTCCTCGGATGAGAAAATTAACCACCCACACCATATTGTGACAAATACCTCAATGCCTGCCTGGGATGCTTGTTGCAAATCAAACAGCTCTATTCAATTCACTTTATTTATTTTAGATTCTCGTGTGTGTGAAGTAAGTGCGGTTTAATCCACAAGGTTGCAGTAAGCACAGAAATGTAAAGAACATATATATACAACCCAAGCTTGAAGCTTAGGAACATTGTGTCAGGCATGGCTGAGTTTGAGGAAGGGGGAGGGAGTAGGAAGATATCACTAACAGGCCATTGATTTCTACATCCCAAGACAGAGGCACCGTCCTTCAGATAAAAGATGCTGAAATGTGACTCCATCTGGCTGTGAGAATACATACATAGATACATAGAAAATAGGTGCAGGAGTAGGCCATTCGGCCCTTCGAGCCTGCACCGCCATTCAATATGATCATGGCTGATCATCCAACTCAGTATCCCGTACCTGCCTTCTCTCCATACCCCCTGATCCCTTTAGCCACAAGGGCTACATCTAACTCCCTCTTAAATATAGTTTGTGAAAAAGGGACAAGGTTCATTATTGAAGAGTAAAATGTGAAGGAAGGACCACACTGTGGATGAAGAATGTCCTCCTCAAATCCCCTCTGCATCTTATCCTCCTTAACCTATGTATGTGTCCTCTAGTTTTATCTGCCTCTAATATGGGGAGGCTTTTCCTGTAATCTGTCAACCCCTCATAATTTTATATATCACAATCATGTCCCCAATGAACCTCCTCTGCTCTAGGGTGAACCAACCTAGCTTCTCCAGCCTCTCCTCATAACTGAACTGCATCTTCCCAGGCAACCTCCTGGCAAACCACCTGTACATCCTCTGCAGAGCCAGCACTTCCTTCCTATAGCGTTCAGCCAGAACTGCACGCAGTACTCCAGCTGAGGTGTAGAGTTAGAACATAGCATCCCTACTTCTGTGTTCAATGCCTCAATGAATGAAGCAATGGTCTCGACCAGAAACGTCACCTATTCCTTCGCTCCATAGATGCTGCCTCACCCGCTGAGTTTCTCCAGCATTTTTGTCTACCCTCAACTAATGAAGGTCAGTGTCCCATTTTCTAACACCAGCATCTACTTATTTTGCTATATTCAAGGATTAGTTTAGTTTTTTAGCTTAGTTTAGAGATAAAGCGTGGAAATAGGCCCTTTGGCCAACCAAGTCCACGCCAATCAGCGATCCCCGCACACTAACACATACTAGGGACAATTTACAATTTTAGCGAAGCCAAATAACCTACAAATCTGTACATCTTTGGAGTGTGGGAGGAAAACGGAGCACCCACAGAAAGTTTAATTGGCCCGCCATATGTTGAACCTACTGTGTAGGGAATGAATGGAGGATATACGTGGTACTCAACCTGCAACTGCTTGGACAGGAAGGCTCTGCAGAGGGTAGTGAGGGGAGCAGAGAAGATCATTGGCGTCTCCCTACCCTCGGTACAAGAACTGTTCCTGAGCCGCTGTCGGAAAAAAGCCCAAAAAATTGCCAAGGACAAAATGCACCCCCTCCACGTACACCTGGATCTCCTGCCATCAGGCAAGAGATATCGCAGCATCAAAGCCCGGACTACGAGACTGCTAAACAGCTTCCTGCCATATGCTGTGAGGCTGCTAAACAGCCACTCTGTACTCACAGTCACCTGATTCTGCGGCTTGGCACGGACACTTTAATAACTGGCACTGGCCACTTCAATAACTGGCACTGGCCACTCAAATCAGCCACCCCGGACATGTTTATGATTGGTCTTACTGTATTTTAACGTTGTTTGTATCTATTTTAACTTATACTGTTCCATCAGGGACTGGATTGTTTTAGTGTTGTCATTATTATTATTATGTGTGAAATGTTTTAAATGTCATGTGCGATGCTCCGGTATTCCCTGGGAAACGTCTTTTCGTTTTGCACTGCACAACTGGTGCTTGCAAGATGACAATAAAGGAATTGAATTGAATTGAATATCATTGGGTAAATGTGGATCAGATCCGAGTGTGATTTATGAAAATGGGGTTAGATTTGAACTGTGAAGCATGCGGTAGAAAGGGAGACCGAGTCTGAGTTTAGCCTAAGAATAGGGGTTCACACCCTGAGGGAAAATCATGATTAAGTGAAATATATAATCAAAATTTTATTTCCTCAAACTGTATTGCAGCGAAGCTGTTTTATTTAAATTGGAAGATTTATTCAGATAACCTGAGGCTAGTGTCAAGTCAAGTCAAGTCAAGCTTATTGCCATACGCGCGATCATTGTAGGACACAGGTACATCATTCATAAGCAGATCTCAGCGTCGTGTGCGGCGGTGAGTTTATGCTGAGTTTGACACTGCATCGGGCTTTCTCCACTGGGATCCACTGGGCACGAGGTACTGTTGCTGCTCATCCAAGATTGCAGCCGAGTCAGGCAGGTAAAATAATAATGAGGTTCATAATTACTGTGCAAGGTTGGTGCTGACAGGAGGAATCTGTCACATTGCCTGGCACTTATTGGGTGTTGTTGTCTGGGCCTGGGCTTAGTTGTTAGTGTTCTTGTGGCTGAATCACAGTGTTCCAGGTTCAAGGCTCACTCTGAAATCCAAGTTGATGCTGTCCTGCAGTACCGAGGGAGCGTTGCGTTGTCAAGGTGTGCTGGTTTGTGGATGAGATGCTAAACCGGATATTCCCCTGGATAGATGTGAAAGATCCCGGCACATATTGGTCAAGTCAAGAGTCAAGAGAGTTTTATTGTCATGTGTCCCAGATAGGACAATGAAATACTTGCTTGCTGCAGCACAACAGAATCTGTAAACATAATACAGAACGGGAGATAAAAGTTCAGTGTGTCTATATAACACAGACCATATATATACACAATAAATAAACAGATTAAGTGCAATAGGCTGTTATTGTTCAGAGTTTGTTTGATGTCGTGTTCAATAGGCTGATGGCTGTGGGGAAGTAGCTGTTCCTGAACCTGGATGTTCCAGATTTCAAGCTTCTGTACCTTCTTCCCGATGGCAATGGTGAGATGAGTGCGTGACCAGGATGGTGTGGGTCTTTGATGATGTTGGCAGCCTTTTTGAGGCAGCGACTGCGATAGATGTCTGATTGAACAACACTATTGTCAGCTGGGTGAGAGTGAGACGGCAGTCTCTGCGCCACCTATCCTATATAATACTGGTCTAAACAGGAGAGAGGACGCTGTCTGATATTCTTCCTCCCCTCCTCCACAGCATCCCTGGGAGAGAGGCTGAGCAGGAACCAAGGGAACCATTCCCTCCTCCTTGCGATGTTTCTTCTCCGTTAATAAAATATAATATATCAAAACAAAAAGTAAAGCAAGGGGTGGCAGAGTTAAATATTCATGAGGCGAAAACCTTATTCAAAGGCTGGCATTTGTAAGTGATGTCAGTTTCAAGAGTATCATAATGATACGAGTGAACTGTGGAGGGAAATCCGTGGCAGGAACCCTCACCCAAAGATGAATAGGCTTTTACAGGGAAGCAAGCATGTGCTTGGCCCAATTCTGTAGAGCTTTTAACAGACATTCATCATCCTGCAGCAGTTGACACTGATGGTTTTTGTGCTTTTTATGTTCATAAACCTAGTTTGAGCAGAACCATAGGTTTTGCTAAACATTTCCGCTCCTCTGTGAGAATGGCCACGTGAATGTGGAATTGGGTGAGTTATATGGCTGCTAATAACCTTTGCAGGCAGCAACACAAGGAACTGCAGATGCTGGAATCTTCAACAAAACACAAAGTGCTGGAGGAACTCTGGAGTTTAGAAGGATGAGGGGGCACCTTATTGAAACTTACCAAATAGTGAAAGGCCTGGATAGAGTGGATGTGGAGAGGATGTTTCCACTAGTGGGAGAGTCTAGGACCAGAGGTCATAGCCTCCGAATTAAAAGATGTTCCTTTAGAAAGGAGATGAGGAGGATGTAAAAGTTTCTCCAGCACTTTTGTCTACCCGAGATGAGGAGGATATTCTTTACTCAGAGGGTGGTGAATCTGTGGAATTCATTGCCACAGAAGGCTGTGGAGGCCAAGTCAAATGATATTGTTAAGGCTGAGATAGACAGATTCTTGATTTGTACGGGTGTTAGGGGTTATGGGGAGAAGGCAAGAGAATGGGGTTAGGAGGGAGAGATAGATCAGCCATGATTGAATTGCGGAGTAGACTTGATGGGCTGAATGGTCTAATTCTGCTTCTATCACTTATGAACTTATGAACTCGCTGGGTCAGGCAGCATCTGTGGAGGGAATGGACAGACGAGGTTGCGGGTCAGGACCCTTCTTCAGACTCGCTCGACAAGGGAAGTCTGAAGAAGGGTTCTGACCCAAAATGTCATGTCCATTCCCTCCACAGATGCTGCCTGACCTGCTGAGTTCCTTCAGCACTTTGTGTTTTGTTAACCTTTTGGGCAACTCACTAACAATTATATAGATTTTCAAGACAAATGTGAAGAGAAGCAGGAACTGGTCGCGAGGCGATGGAGGTGAGCTGAATCCTCATTCTCTGATCTTTTTTACCCTGCTGTGATCGCTTCTGGTTCTTGTTGGAGGGTCCCGGTCGCATTAATGCCACAATCTCTAAGCATAAGGTCCTGTTCTGAGATCTCTCAAATGGGAGTAGGCTGTACCTTTTATCACAGGAACACAAACTTTCACACTGCAAAAAAGTCTCAGCAGTAAAATATCAAATGTAATTTGTGTTAATGCATCAAACCAAGGGACCTCTGCGAAAGTGTAAGACACCGAGCGGTGTGGATGAATAAAGGAACGTTGGAGAGTATGCCCACAGATCCTTAAATATAAAGGGACAGGTCAATAAGGTGGCTAAAAATGCACGTGGAATGTTTTTATTATAGCATAGCACATATGCCTCAGGGGGCTATGCTGCAAGAGTAGCACTGTATGTTTCAGTTTGCTACTGCATGCAGTTCTGGTCAACGCATTATAAGAAAGACGGGATTGCACTGGAAAGGTTTAAAGGAGACTAGACCAAGTGCAGACCCGTTGGGTCTGGACACCGAACGAGCTTAAGACCCCGGGGTGTGAGATCCCGAACGTGCTTCAGACCCCTGGACACTGAACGTGCTTCAGAACCCGTGGTTTTAGAGTCCGAACGTGATTCGTACCCCGGGGTGAAAATCGCTAGCGAAAAAAAGATGCCGTCGTTTTCGGAGCAGAGGCGGTCGACAGCAGCCGTTATGGTGGGTGACCAGCTGGAGGAGACAAAATGAGTGAGTGGGGGGGGGGGGTGATGGATTTTATTTTAAAATGTGTACATAAATACGACGATATGTAATCAGGAGTGGCTAATCGTAAAGAAAAATGAAATCTCTACCGAAATGGAAAAAAATATCGACGTTTCTGCGTGCGGTGTTGGCGTAGCATGGTATCAAAGGGGCTGGCTGACACAAGTCAAGCAGGCGGCAGCCAGCCACCACACACAGAGTTTTAATTTAAAGGAGATATATGAGCATGTTGCCTGGACTGGAAAATTGTAGTCACGACAAAAGATCAGATAATGGAGACACAAGGAACTGCAGATGCCGGAATCTTGAGCAAATCACAAAGTGCTGGAGGAACTCAAAGGGTCAGGCAGCATCTGTGGTGAGAATCGACAGGTGGCATTTTGGATCGGGACCCTTCTTCAGGATGAAGCTAAGATTGGTTTCCATGGAAGAGAAGAGGCTGAGGAGTCATTTAATCATCAATTAAAATTATGGGGGATCCCAAGATAATAAAGAGGAAGAACCTACATCCCTCAACAGAGAAATAAAAATCCTGAGGCACAGATTCAATGGACAGGTTATGGAGAATCTGTGGGGAACTTCTTTCTCCTGGAAAGTGGGTGGAGTGCAGAACACATTGCCTGAAAGGGTGGGAGAGGCAAAGATCTTCACCAAATTTTACCAGTTATGGACATGTTATGGAAAGCGGTGATGTGGAGGGTTATTTGCAGAGGTCAGGGGATTCCCAGTCCAGCAAGCGACTAGTTTCACCCGTCAGTGTATGGGCGGCCAACATGCTCATTAGCAAGTGGTCATTTCTACTCCACCGATCTGGCTGATCTGCAAACAAAAAGCATGTTCATGCTTCCTTCCCGACAATGCTTCCAATTACATTCCTGCCCAATGGGTCAGACTGCATCAGCCAGCAGAGTCACCCAGTCTGAAGAAGGGTCTTGACCCGAAATATCACCTATCCTTTTTCTCCAGAGATGCTGCCTGACCCGCTGAGTTACACCAGCACATCGTGTCTATCTCAAGAACTGCAGATGCTGTTTTTTACCAAAGATAGACACAAAGTGCTGGAGTAACTCAGCGGGTCAGGCGGCATCTCAGGAGACAAAGGATACAGTTCTTTGTTTCCCCAGCCAGCTCGCAGAAATGAGGCATCGAAACCAGATTCTAGCAATGAATGATGCAGTTCATCCAGTTTATCTAAAAAGATAGTTACCACAAATCTCCATTTACGAAAGTGAGAATGAGATCATTAATCTCCCTTCTAAATGTAAAGAGAAAGTCAAGCTAAGCACTTGAACTGAAATTTCCATTATTAAATGGTATTAATGGCTGCAATAGACTGGCATTTCATTCTCAACATTCAACAAAATAACTTGCTCCCTGGGTAAGCATATCCGATACTTAGGCAGATGGCGTTTTCGTAGTGCAAGTCAATCTGCCACTGTTATGGAGAGGGTTACATACACACCTGGACCAGTCCAGTGTCACTGGCTGCTTCTCTGGTCCACTGGAATGCAGTTTGACCACTGTCCCCAGTTCAAGGTTCTGACTGCGCTTCTATAACATTGAAGTTAGGCTTGACAAAGTTCTAGGTTGGTCTGGGGCCTCCGGGCATTAAATGGTGGGATGCAAGGTCAGGTTGGTCTTGGAGGAAGTTTAGAAGAAGAGATATAAATAGCTTAATGCTGACCCACCTGAGGTGATTCCTATCCCCAGGCTGGAATATGCCGAGGTATGATCTCTTTAAACCATGATGCTGAAAATCAGTAGCCCTCATGAACCCAGTGGGGCTGAGACTGAATTGCAACATGCACATATGGACCCATACTAACTCATTTATCTTAGCGACACTGGTTGGACAGATAGATAAGGAAGAAGGGTCTGCAGTCTGTAGAAGGGGCTCAACCCAAAACGTCACCCATTTTGTGTCTATCTTCGGTTTAAACTAGCATCTGCAGTTCCTTTCTACACATAGATAAGGATATCATTCTATGTGCATCCAGTATGCAACACATAATTTGTGATGGGAAGGCACTTGTGGCTGTGAGTTAGCCCAGAGTCTGAAGCTGAGAGGTATGGAATCAGACTTATGCAGGAGTAAGGCCTTTTTCTGGGCATGCATCACCTAATCAGAGCCAAAAACATAGGTCTGTGGAATTCTCTGCCTCAGAGGGCGGTGGAGGCAGGTTCTCTGGATGCTTTCAAGAGAGAGCGAGATAGGGCTCTTAAAAATAGTGGAGTCAGGGGATATGGGGTGAAGGCAGGAACGGGGTACTGATTGGGGATGATCAACCATGATCACATTGAATGGCGGTGCTGGCTTGAAGGGCCAAATGGCCTACTCCTGCACCTATTGCCTATTGTCTATTGTAAGTCTGGACCTTGGCTGATGTGCTTTAAGTCATAGCAGAGAGAAGACAAAGGTGAGGCTGGGGTGTGTTGACTTTAAGGATGGAATTAATATTAGATGCCAGCAAGTGGCTAATCACTTGAATTTCCACTGCAGCACCATTCAACACTAATAACTTGCTGTTATCAGGCAACTGAATCATCTTACCACAACCAGAGAGAAATGCTGAACTACTATCTACCTCTTTGATGCCCCTCGAACTATCCTTGATCGGACTTTGCTGGCTTTACCTTGCAGTAAAGTTATTCCCTTATATGTATCTATACACTGTAAATGGATTGATTGTAATCATGTACTGTCTGTCTGCTGACTGGTTAGCACGCAACTAATAGCTTTTCACTGTACCTCGGTACACGTGACAATCAACTAAACTGAACTGATAACCTATGTTGTTGTATGCCATTCTGGTAAAAATTGGTTTTCATTCGTATGGCTAAGAGAAAGATTTTGATTGAATTCCTCAGCCTTTTCTCTCTTACTTTTTTGGAATGCTTTGATTATTATCTCCAAGCAGATTGGAGAAGGTGGAATGATGACTGGCTAAGGGGCAGGAATCCAAGGGCCAAAGTCCAGGAAATTAGCCATCTCTGTGACTCTAATGCCCCTGTCCCACTTAGGAAACCTGAATGGAAACCTCTGGAGACTTTGCACCCCACCCAAGGTTTCCGTGCGGTTCCCGGAGGTTTTTGTCAGTCTCCCTAATGGTCGAAAGTGGTTTCCGCTTCTTCTATGTTCTGGCGATTATTTCAAAAAATTAAAAACTGGCCGCGACTAAAAACAGGTTGCCGTTTTAAAAATAGGTAATATTTTAGTCGAAGCCGGTTGCGATGCTAGTTGAAGGTGGTTGCCGGAGGTTACAGGTAGTGGAAGGTCTTACCTTCCACTACCTGCAACCTCCGGCAACCACCAGCAACCTCCGGCAACCACCTTCAACTAGCATCGCAACCGGCTTCGACTAAAAAATTACCGATTTTTAAAACGGCAACTTATTTTTAGTCGCGGCCGGTTTTTAATTTTTAATCGCCGGAACATAGAAGAAGCGGAAACCACTTTCGACCATTAGGGAGACTGACAAAAACCTCCGGGACCCTCCGGGAACCGCACGTAAACCTTGGGTGGGGCGCAAAGTCTCCAGAGGTTTCCGTTCAGGTTTCCTAAGTGGGACAGGGGCATAAGACTCTATTCTCTGAAGTGCCAGTTCTTCCTTGTCTACGGAAGGGTGGAGGGTGGAATGTGAGGCTGAGGGAAATGGAGAACAGTGCAATGGTGGTGAATTGACCAGGAAGAATGGAAGGGGGGTGTTGAGGGCAAAAGGAGGAAAGGATAAAGGACGAAGAACACACAGATGTAAGGAAATAAAAGCAAGCGTAGACTACCTGGCCCCTCAAGCCTGCCCCACCAGTCTGTATGATAATGGCTGCAATGTCCTGGGTCTCATCACTTCTACTGTACCAGTTCCCCAAGAACTGAGGCATGGAATACAAGGACAGATGGGCAGGGGTGGAATACTAGAGATGGAAGGAAGGAGGAGGGACTAGAGTAGGGGGAGGGAAAGCAGGCAAGTACAAAGGAGCAGGAGACACCCAAAATAACTACAGAGGACATGGATCGCAAATCTGGTTGGATACCGTCACGCCTGCTGGAAACGTAGAGATGCCAACACTCATCAGTGGGGCTGTTGAGTGAGCAATCAATTACAATGTGTTCCTGCTAATAATCACCTCTGTCAAAGTATCACTTAGTTTACACTCCATCTCTTGCATGCACGTGTCCTCAGCAGCAGCTGCAAAGGCGGACAACTATTTTTAGGACTTTGTGCTCTGTTGGTGCTATACTTGGAGCAGGAGGCTGGTGAGTCTATAGGATGATGAGAGGGGACTCAACATTCTGCAAAAGTTTCCATAAAAGCATTGAAGTGAGGGAGTGAAAGAGATATATGCACTTAATATCATCCTTATTGTTTAGGTTTGGTTTATTACTATCGTGTGTACAAAGATACAGTGAAAAGCTTTGTTTTGCATGTTATCCAATCAGTTCAGATGATACTGTACATAAATAAAATCAAGTCAAACACAAGTGCAGTGGATAGAGCAAAGGGGAAGATACAGGGTGTGGCATTTAGTTCTCAACATCGTAGTGCATCAGATCCATAGACAATGTCTAATGTCCGCAATGTGGTCGAGGTGAATCAGACCATATCCTAGCATATGGATGGACCTCACAGTAACAGAGGTGTTTTTTCTCTTTGCTCTACCTGAATATGGCTTAATTATACTCTGTACAGTATGATGTGATATGATATGATTTGACTGGATAGCATGCAAACACATTTTTTTCTCTGTATCTCGGTACATGTGACTATAATAATAAATATAATACAATGCAATAAGGTTTTGGTCATTGGCTTTAGATTCACGGAAGGATACAGCATAGAAGCATGCCCTTCAGCCCACTGAGTTATCTGCTGACCATCAATTATCCATTTACGCTAACCATATATTAATACCATCTTTTTCATTCTCTCCACATTCTTATCAACTCCACACAGATTCTACCATTCACCCATATCATTTACAATGGCTTATTAATCTAACAACACATACATCTTTGGATTGGAACTGGATCACTTGTGTTTTCGCCTGGAGAATATTCAGGCTTCACATAGATGGAGCCTCAGGTCAGAATCAAACCTGGCTCTGTGGCACTGTGAACCAATGGCTCCTCTAGGTCTGCCACAGTATCACCCCAAGAGTCTTGATGCCATCTGCAGATGATAAAGGTGGTATATGAGCAACATTGATTGGTGTTTACTCTCTGCACTTCATATAGCATCCACCTCAACCACTGCCGCAGGGTTATGTTTAGAGCCAGAATTTTGCCATAAATGCCATGTGCCTTTTCATGTCATTTTTGATGATTTCACCAAGATAATGCCTTTTTCAGTGCCTAAATCAGCCTTTTTTTGCGATTTTGCTAAAAGGTCGTGCTATTTTCTCTAGTTGTACTGTGATTACAATGACGTTTTCTATGTCAACACGTTAATATTAGTGTTATTATAAACGTGTTAACACAGTATAAATTACAAGAAATTTTTCACCACCGGGGCGAAACCAGGGGACGCCACCGTCGGCCGTTCATTCATTCGTGCCGCTGCCCGCTGGTTCAGTCTTCTCCAACATCTATTTATTGCTTCCAATTTTGCTAACTTCCCACAAGCTACCACTTCCCTTGAGAAACGTGGCGAAACATTAGTGAATAACTTGCAGGTTTTCAACAAAGTAACTGACGTAAAGTTCCTGGCGATGTAGGTAAAGACATACAAGGAAAATGTGAGAGAATGATTTTAGCTAACAAAGATCTTGATGAAATACAAAACATAGCTAAAGTTCTCAAAGGTAGTTGTAATGCACAAGATATTGACATCAATATAGAGTCTGTAGCATGTTTCGGGTATGCACCAGTGACCTCAGCTGTGGTAGAAAGAAGTTTTTCAAAACGGAAGCATATTCTGTCTGACAGACAACATAGTTTAACACCAGATAATTTGAAGAAAATGCTGGTAATTATGTGTAACCAGGCAACTTTGGTCATTTAATGTAGTATACCTTTATATTATCATTTTTAACCATATTTTGGTGGTGGAAATACATGCATTTTTATGCCTTTTTTGTCACTAAAGCCTTTTCGTGGAGGGCATTTACAAATTTTATTATGCTTTTTGCCTGCCTATTTCAGAGTTTTTTTGGTGCCTAAACATCCTGGCTCTAGTTAAGATAGTTTACACAGCACCATTGACAAGTTTAGTTTAGTTTAGTTTAGTTTTGTTTCGACATACAGCATGGAAACAGGCCCTTCTGCCCACCGATTCCGCGCCGACCAGCGATCCCCACACACTTACGCTATCCTACACACGTTAGGGACAATTTACAATTATACCAAGCCAATTAGCCTACACACTTGTACGTCTTTGGAGTGTGGGAGGAAACTGGAGATCCCCGAGAAAACCCACGCAGGTCACGGGGAGAAGGCACAAACCCTGTACAGAAAAGCACCTGTACCCAGGTCTCTGATGCTGTAAGGCAGCAACTCTACTGCTGCGCCACCGTGCTGCCCTTCGATACAACACTTGCCATCTTAGCAAATACATTCAAGTCCTGAAAATGACCCTTAAAAATCACAAACCCCTCACTTAAAGCCAAGTGGGTTATCAGATTGATCAGAGGCTGATCAAAAAATCTGCAAAGTTATGAAAGATAGAGGAAAGGAACCCGGTTTTATTTTCATCCAGCCTTCGCTACTAATGTGAGCCGTATAAAGGCTACCAAACAAACTCATAATTTGCAAACGGTTTATTTATGACAAAAGGCAACCCATATCTCCAAAAGATCGAAGATCTCTGAAAGCTCTCATATTTTTCAGTCTGCACTCTATTCCCAGGGAGGTGAAGGCAGTGAATGGAAGATTATTTATCATGCATAAACTGCTGTGTCTGACTTGCTCACATTCTCCCTTTCTTCCCTGAGGAATTCCGTAAAATCTATTGAGTTTCTGAATTCCCTCTTTCTTATAGCATTGGATAATAAATATTCTCAGACAGTCACCTCCGATGGTGTGTTTTTTCACAGTTAAAATTCTTGCTTATTTCGGTTTGTTCTTCTGTGGAATTCCAATAGTGGCAGCAAGATGCACATTTAGTGATCTCCTTACCGCTGTAATGAGGGAACATGTTACTGTCAAAGGTGGCATTCTTTGGGTACTGTGTTAAACTGAATCCCTCTCTTTTCTGTGTGTCAAGGGCAAGAAGACTTCATGAACTATCTTGCAGCAGAATGGGGAGTTATCTCCAGTGTTCTGTTCAATATTAATTTCTTAACCAACATTGGAGAGTCTAGGACCAGAGAGCACAGCCTCAGAATAAAATAACATACCTTTAGAAAGGAGAAGAGGAGGAATTTCTTTAGCCATGGGGTGATGAATCTGTGGAATTCATTGGCATAGATGGCTGAGGAGACCAAGTTATTGGGTATTTTTAAAGCGGAGATTGATAGTTTCCTGATTAGTATTCGTGTCAGGGCATATGGGGAGACGGCAGGAGAATGGAGTTAAGAGGGGAAGATAGATCATGCATGATTGAGTGACAGTATTGACTTGATGGGCCGAATGGCCGAATCTTGCTCCTATTTCACAATTTCTCATGGCTGAACTAAGAATTAACTATGCATAAATATTTCCCACATTAAAAAAATATGTGGGAATATGATGCTGTGAGAATAATGGAAACCTGACTTCAATTGTTCTGAACTGGTAACTGGTAACTAAAATGCTTTAAGGCGATTTAAGGTCCTGGTAAACACAATGCAGGTTTGAGATGCTTTGAGTGTGAGGAAAATAGTGGAATAGAAACATAGAAACCTAGAAAATTGGTGCAGGAGGAGGCCATTTGGCCCTTCGAGCCTGCAACGCCATTCATTGTGATCATGGCTGATCATCCACAATCAGTAACCCGTGCCTGCCTTCTCCCCATATCCCTTGATTCCGCTGGCCCCTAGAGCTCTGTCTAACTCTCTTTTAAATTCATCCAATGAATTGGCCTCTACTGCCTTTTGTGGCAGAGAATTCCACAAATTCATAACTCTCTGGGTGAAAACGTTTTTTCTCATCTCATTTTTAAATGGCCTCCCCTTTAATGTTAGACAGTGGCCCCTGGTTCTGGACTCCCCCAATATTGGGAACATTTCACCTGCATCTAGCATGAGGGATGGGATGGTTCACTGAGAAAGGTGAAAACTCAGCACCCCCGACTTGATTTAGTTTTACTTTAAGTGAAAAATACAGAATGGAAACAGGTCCTTCGGCCCACTGAGTCCACACCACTAGTGCAATGTTATCCTACTTTCTCATCCACTCCCTACAACTATCATTGTTCTGTAGTCGAGAATATGCACTTGAGACCAGAAATGAGTTTTAAAACTACGTCTCTATCCTGAAGAGGCATGTGATCATTTAGTTTAGAGATGCAGCATGGAAACAGTCCCTTCCGTCCACTGAGTCCACCCAATCACATGTTATCCTATTTTCTCATCCACTCCTGTACACTGGGAGCCAATTTACCCATAAACCTGCACATCTTTAGGATTGGGAGGAAACTGGAGCACCCGGAGGAAACCCACGCAGTCTGAGAAAGAATGTGCAAACTCCACACAGACAGCACCCGAGATCAGGATCGAACCCGGATCTCTTACACTGTGTGGCAGCTCAACCAGCTGTGCCTCTGTTGCTGCCCTTGTGTGTTCTATCACTGTCCCAAGTAGACAGATGCTATCAATGACTGGGTGATGACCACATCATTAGTGTTGCATTCTTCAGGGAACGGGGGTTCCCCTCCTCCACCATAGATGAGGCTCGCACCAGGGTCTCTGCCATACCCCGCAACACTGCTCTCTCTCCCCATCCCCCCACTCACAACAAGGGCAGAGTCCCCCTAGTCCTCACCTTTCACCCCACCAGCCGTCACATACAACAAGTGATCCTCCGTCAGTTTCGCCACCTCCAACGTGACCCCACCACTCGCCACATCTTCCCATCTCCCCCCATGTCTGCCTTCCGCAAAGACCACTCCCTCCGTAACTCCCTTGTCAATTCTTCCCTTCCCTCCCTTACCACCCCCTCCCCGGGGTTCACCTGCATCTCCTCCAACCTCATCTATTGCATCCGCTGCTCTAGATGTCAGCTGATCTACATCGGTGAGACCAAGCGGAGGCTTGGCGATCATTTCGCCGAACACCTCCGGTCGGTCCACAATAACCAACCTGACCTCCCGGTGGCTCAGCACTTCAACTCCCCCTCCCATTCCGTATCTGACCTCTCTGTCCTGGGTCTCCTCCATGGCCACAGCGAGCAACACCGGAAATTGGAGGAATTGCACCTCATATTCTGCTTGGGCAGTCTACATCCTGGGGGCATGAACATTGAATTCTCCCAATTCTGCTAGCCCTTGCTGTCCCCTCCCCTTCATCAGCCCTCTGGTTTTCTCCTCTCATCCCCCAGCCCTCGGGCTCCTCCTCCGCCTTTTTTTCCTTTTTTCCTTTCTTCTCCCCACAATAGGCAACGTTTCGGGTCAGAAGAAGGGTTTCGGCCTAAAACGTTGCCTATTTCCTTCGCTCCATAGATGCTGCTGCACCCGCTGAGTTTCTCCAGCATTTTTGTGTACCATTAGTGTTGCTAGTCTGAAGATGGGCCTCGACCCTAAACGTTACCCATTCCTTCTCTCCAGAGATGCTGCCTTTCCCGCTGAGTTACTCCAGCTTTTTGTGTCAATCTTCGGTTTAAACCAACATCTGCAGTTCCTTCGTGACCAGAACTGTTTACACTGAACCACAATTGATTAAGAGACTCCTGAATACAATTGGTGAAAATACTCAAAGCATGACCAATTGCAGGAATGTTTTCCAAGAGGAACAGAGGTCGATAAAAACAGCCCTGGGAATTCTGGAATATTTTAGTTTTAATCACTGTAGATCTAGTGTGACACATGTACAATAAAGACATTTTTTTTTAAATGAAATCTCTGCAATATAGACTGACTTTCTCTCTCTGGAGCATTCACTAATGAACTGTGGCAATATACAAATTACCAGCGAGCAGCACTCTGATGGTGACATGATAGATACTCCTTTGAATTTATTATCAGGGAATGGATTGAAGATTTTATGATATTAATGGAGCTGATAGGGTGAATAAAGACATATTACAAGCCAGCAGTCAAAGCCTGGATAGACACAAAATGCTGGAGCATCTCAGCGGGTGAGGCAGCATCTCTGGAGAGAAGGAATTGGTGACGTTTCGGGTCGAGACCCTTCTTCAGACTCTCAGGAGCATAGTGGGATGGGACAGGTCACTGTGATGGGGGAATGGTTAAACTCATCACCACTGACAATGCCTCACTCTTCTAATGTTACAAACTGTGAAGCCAGATTGGATGGGAGGAAGTGAGGAGCATGTGATGGACTATAGTAGAATGTGGGTGAGAATAAAAAATGGACCTGATACATTAGCGGAATCAACGATTACACTAATACTTAAGAAAGACAAAGATATAGAAGAACCGGGTTCATATAGAGCTATAGCATTGTTAAACACAGATCAAAAAATATTAGCAAAAACATTAGCTAGAAGATTAAGTAAATATATTAGTAAACTAATAAACCCAGATCAGACGGGGTTTATCCCTAAGAGATACTCATCTAACAATATGAGACGTTTACTCAACATAATGCACTCACACAAATCTGAAGAACAAGAATTATCAATTATTTCGCTGGATGCTGAAAAAGCATTTGACCAAGTAGAATGGAATTATATGGATAAAGTATTACAAAAATTCCAACTGGGAGAGAATTTTATTCTATGGATTAAATTATTATATAATAAACCTACAGCTAGAATATTAACTAATAACATATTATCCTCTAAATTCCAACTATCAAGGGGAAATAGACAAGGATGCTCATTATCACCACAGTTGTTTGCTCTTATTATTGAACCGTTAGCAGAAAAAATTAGAATACACCCTGATATTCATGGGTATAATACTAAAGATTCAAATAATAAAATATCTTTATACGTGGATGATATATTACTGTACATTACAAAACCTCAAATCACTATACCAGATATATTAAATTTAATTGAAGACTTTGGATCTTTTTCTGGATACAGAATAAATTGGAATAAAAGTGAAATTATGTCAATAAAACCGAAAGATTCAACACATCTTTTAAAATTCCCTTTTAAAATAGCTACAGAAAAATTCAAATACTTGGGAATCGAAATTACTAGAACATATCAAGGTATGTTTAAAGCAAATTTTGATCCCCTACTCAATAAATTAAACACACTAATTAAATTTTGGAAAACGCTCCCGATGTCTTTAATAGGCCGAATAAATGCAATAAAAATGATCTTTCTACCACAAATTTTATACCTACTTCAATCGATTTCTATATACTTACCAAAGAAGTTTTTTTTTAAACTGGACTCAGATATCACTAATTTTATATGGGACTATAAATCACATAGAATACAAAAAACTCACTTGAATAACCCTAAAGTATTAGGGGGTTTAGCACCACCTAATTTCATGTATTATTATTGGTCAGTAAATATTAAAAATATGATTCAACTGATGGATAACTCTGCCCAGCAAGTGGACTGGATTGTAATGGAGAGAAAGGATTGCTCCTCTGGAAACATTGGAGCGATCCTCCTCTCACCAATGAAACTGAATAACATAAATTATAATAAGAACCCAATTATACATAGCACAATCCGAATTTGGAAACAAATAAAACAAAATTTAAAATTAAGAAATCTATCACTTTTATCTCCCATAGTTAATAACCCTTCATTTAATCCCTCTATTATAGATAAATCTTTCACACACTGGGATAGACTAGGAATTAAAACGTTCGGTGACTTGTATGAAACTGGAAAATTACTTTAATTTCAACAATTACAAATAAAATATAAACTCGGAAATAATCAATATTTTAAATATTTTCAAATACGCGACTATTTGAAAAAATATACAAAAGATCATTATAATAGCCCAGCAGATGTATTGGATGATGCAATGCAGATAAAAGCTGAATCAGCAAACTTAATATCATATTTATATAATATTATCTTAAATGTAGAAATACCATCTACGGAGGGTATCAGAAGAGACTGGGAACAAGAATTAGCTATTAAAATTTCAAAGGAAAGGTGGAATGAACACTTATTAAATGTGCATAAATGTTTGATTAATGTAAGACACATTTTAATACAATTTAAAATTTTACATAGATTATATTATTCCAAAACTAAAATCCATAAAATTTTCCCCAATGTATCATCCATTTGTGATAAATGTCAATCCCAAGAAGCTACTATAGCGCACTCATTTGTTTTCTGTACAAAAATTCAAAAATTTTGGATTGAAATTTTTGAAATCTTTACAAAATTATTTAAAATAAAACTGATACCCAAAGCAGAATGGATTATCTTCGGAATAACGGAAGATGGTCCAGAACTAAATGTGTTCCAAAAGAAACTAATAGACTATGGGTTAATAACTGGAAAAAAGCTAATCCTAAAATTTTGGAAAAAGGCTCCAATACCAACTATAAATATGTGGATTTCAAATACGTTCGAAACATTACACCTAGAAGAGATAAGACTCCTCCTGGCAGGTAAACCAGATCACTTCCACCTGACGTGGTCTGCATTTATAGAATTATTACAAATATAGGGTGCAAAAGTACCTTAAAAAAAAAACTGAGGTCAGGTAAGGGGGGATGAAAGTTGAAGAGTTGGTATGTCCCATTTGCGTGATGCTTACAAAAACTATTTCTTTTTCTCTTTTCCCTCTTTCTCTTTCATCTTCTTTTCTAGGGTCTATTTCTTAACTCTTTTTCTTTTGTTTTTAATTTTGTTCTGATAGGGTCTTCGTTCTTTCTTCTTGTCACGTTTTCTACACTTTCACCTTTTCCTTCACTTTCTTCTTTCTCTCAATCCCATCCTTTCCCTTTACTAGTGTAAAAAACAAACAGAGTACATTAATTGTACGAAGATATATGTGACGAGTACTAATGTATGTGGTTGTAATGTAATGTACTTCTAATAAATAAAAAATAAAAAATAAAAATTAATAATTAATAAAAGAATAAAAAACGGCATTAATATACGATTAATGCTTGATCGTCAGTGTGACTTGGTGGCCCAAGGTGATTATTTTTGTGCTGTATCTCTCTGCGACTCCGGGTACAAAGTATGCATTCAGCAGATATGTTTTCGAGGGTGGCACAGTGCCTCACTGTGCTGGAGACCTGGGTTCAATCCTGTCCTTGGGTGGTGTCTGTGTGTAGTTTGCACGTTCTCTCTGTGACGACGTGGGTTTCCTCCGTGTACTCCGGTTTCCTCCAACATCCAAAAGGCGTGCGGGTTGACGGTTAATTGTCCTCTGTAAATTGCCCCTTATTATGTAGGGAGTGGATGTGAAAGTGGGATAACATAGAACTAGAGGGAACGGGTGGTTACTGGTCAGTGTGGACTGAATGGGCCGAAGAGCCTGTTTTCATGTTATATCTCTATATTTAGCTTAATACGCTGTGTGAGAATAAGGCTGGTGAACTCCAAATACTAAGTAGCGAAGTGAAAATGTGATGTAACAACTGTAATAGAAACCTGACTTAAAACTGAAGAGAACTGGAGAGGACGTCATGGTGGCGGGGCAGTAAAGTTGCTGCCTTATAGCGCCAGACACTCGGGTTCGATCCCGCCTATGGGTGTTTGTCTGTACGGAGTTTTACGTTCTCCCCGTGAACTGCATGGGTTTTCTCCGAGATCTTCAGTTTCCTCCCACACTCCAAAGATGTCCAGGTTTTTAGGTCAAGTGGCTTGATATCAATGTAAATTGTCCCTTGCGTGGTGTAAGGTAGTGTTGATGTGCAGGGATCGCTGAGCGGCGCGGACTCGGTGGACCCAAGGGCCTGTTTCCGCACTGTATCTCTAAACTGAACTGGCTGCTTAATATCCAGAGTTACAAAACGTTAAGAAAAGGCAGGGTAGAAGAACAAGGAGTTGACATCTCAATATTAACTTGAGAAGGCGTTGCAGCACTGAGGGAGGGTACAAACAGAATCCATTCCGTTTGGGTTATGAAGCAAAAAGGGTGTGATCCCACTGCTGGGGTACTCTGTATGAGACTGAATAAAGTGAGGTAGATAAAGAAGCAAACTTGCAGGAAATAGCAGAGATGCACAAGAATTACAAAGGGTTGATAATGCAAAGTTTAATTTGAATTGCACAAATATTAATTGAGATAACGTTAGAGTAAAGAGAAGGGAATAGGCAGAACTTCTCAAATATGGTCAGTGGAACCTTCTTATAGAGGGTGATCTTGGCCTGATTAGGAAGGAAGTACTTGCCAGATTGTTTGAGATTGGACTGAGCCACAAGGGTCAAGTGTCAGTGGGCCAGCGGTTGGGTCACAGTGATAATGGTATCATAATGTTTTGATTAGTAATGCTCGGTGTGGATAGGGTAGCCCTGGCTGGATAACTTGCATCTCAGGTTGTTAATGGAAGTATGTGAGTAAGACAATAGCTGAGAGGTTTGTCAGAATCTTCCAAATTTGCCGAGATACGGGAAGGCGCCATGGGATTGGCAAGTTGAAAATATTTATTCCAGAAAACGTTTAAGAACATCCCTAGTAACCATAAATCTGTCAGTTTATCATCAGTGGTGGGTAACGTTTCAGTTTCAGTTTAGTTTATTGTCACGTGTACCGAGGTACGATGAAAAGCTTTTTGTTGCCTGCTATCCAGTCAGCGGAAAGACAATGCCTGATTACAATCGAGTCATTTACAGTATAATGGGAATAACGTTTAGTGCATGGTAAAGGCAGTAAAGTCCGATCAAAGATACTCCAAAGGTCACCAATAAGGTTTCAGAAACAATACTGAGGGAAATATGATTGGAGAGATTTGAGCTAATCAAAGCAAGAGTAAGGACAGACTTATTAAAGACAGAATGTGTCTTGACTAACCTAATTACGATACGATACGATATGATATAATTGAACCTTCTGATGAAGTTACATGAGAATTGTGGTCTATATGGATTTGATGAAAAGCTACAGAATCGTGCATTATGGAATAGGAGGATCTGTGTCTTCTTCTTCTTCTTCTTGCGAATGAAACATAAACCAAAGGAATAGTTAAATCTCAAGCTGGGTGTTGAGCAGCCTGGCGTCAATGTCTACCAGGCCCTGAGCTCCATTTGGTGGGTGGTAGAGCGGGCACCCAGAGATGACATGGTTGGCTGTCTGTTGTTCTGATCTGTGACAACATGGATAAAAACTAGCTTAAGAACAGAAAGCAGTCATGGAATTATTTTTTTCAGACAAGAGGGCAGCGGGCAGTGTTGTTCCTCAAGGACCATGGATATTTGTAAATGTTTAACATTTGCAAATAATTTGGAGATTGTGTGCTGTTCTGATCACCCCATTAAAAGAATGACGCGGATACATTGGAGAGGGTGCAGAAGAGGATTACCAAAATGCTGCCTGGATTAGGATGTATTGCGGGCCTGTCCCACTTACGCGATTTTTTTCGGCGACTTGCCGGCACCCGTCATAGTCGCAGCAGGTCTCCGAAAATTTTCAACATGTTGAAAATCCAGCGGCGGCCAGAAAAAGGTACGACTCTTTGGGCGACTACTCACGACCATACAGGCGTCACTTGGATTGTTTTCTCAGGAGAGTCAGAGGCTGAGGGAGAGACCCGATGGGTTTATAAAATTATGAGCAGCATTGATAAGACAGACAGTCAGAACCCTTTTCCCTCTGTGAAAATGGCAAAGAGTCAAGGGGCATAGTTAACGTGAGAGCAGCGATGTTTAAAGGAGATGCACAAGGTACGTTTTTTTGCACAGTTGAGTGGTGGAGACCTGGAATGTTCTGCCAGGGGTGGTGATGGGAACAGATACAATGGTGACATTTGTTTTTTGGATAGGCGCATGGATATTCAGGGAATGCAGGGACAAGGATCACATACTGGTAGAGGTGACTAGTTTAACTTGGCATTATGTTCAGCATGGACATTGTAGACTGAATCGTGGACTGAAGCGGCTGTGTCTGTGCTGTATATGTCCTATGTTCAAATCAAGGATACTAACTAATGCTCACAGGGAAGGCAGATTGGGCAAAAGAGTAACAGCGGGAATTTAACTCAAAGAAGCGTGAGGTGATACATTTTGGTAGGAAGGACAGGGAGAGGCAATGGAGACTAACTACAAAGTTTGAAGGAATGTGCAGGAACAGAGTGATTTGCAGCTTATCCATGTCTCATTCTATTATCAATAACTAAATCATCCAAATAGATTTCAAGCCTTCAGGTGCACAACGTTCAAAGACTCGTGAAATCCCCAGGCTCCTCTTGAATGTGTTTACAATTTCACTTGAAGTACCAAATGGAAGAAATACTCATCAACATATTTGCAGCGTAGCTGCACAAAGCACCAGGGTAGAAGTCCTGTCTCCACTCAGCATTGACCTTATCTAAATAAGTAGGAAATAGTTACCAATACTAATAACAGGGCCAAGCAGTGTTTCCGCTGGATGTGAATTAATTAACAGCCTGTCCTCTTGGTTTAGCATCACTCACTCCGTATGATTGATACTTGCTTTATTGAATTATGTTCCATTGGCATTCCATAACTAGTAATGTAATTCTTATCAAATAATTACATATTGATTGCAATTTATATGGTAATCCTGTTGATATTACTGCTTGTCACACCACAGTGCCAGACTTGGCTATGTCATTGTGCATTAATAACCTCACAATTACATGACATGTAACCAATTCTAATACATTGTTAACAAATTGTCAGCATTATCCTCAATGATTGTTTTCAGCCTTGATTTTGCTCGGTTACTGCTATCTGAGTGCCGGCACGAGACAGAGAGTGGTAATTCCTTCATGTGTCTCTGTGGTCAGAAGGTGGTACTCACCAGTTTTAAGACACTTGTAGATATTTTATGATTGAATAGCGTTTACACGATAGAGTCATAGCGCCATACGGTAAATAAACAGGCCCTACTGCCCAATCTACCAATGCGGACCAAAATGCCCCATCTACACTACTCCCACATGCTCGTGTTTGGACCATATCCCTGTACGCCTTTTCTATCTATGTACCTGTCCAAATGTCTTTTAAATGTTGTTAAAGTACCTGCCTCAACTACTTCCTCTGACAGTCTGAAGAAGGGTCTCGACCCGAAGTATCACCTATTCCTTTCCTCCAGAGATGCTGCCTGACCCGCTGAGTTACTCCAGCATTTTGTGTCTTTCTCCTCTGGCAACTCATTCCATATACCCACCACCCTCAGTGTGGAAACATTGCTGCTCAGGGTCCAATTAAATCTTTTCCTTTTCACCTTAAACCTATATTCCCTGGTTCTTGATTACTCTGGGTAAAAGATTCTATGCATTCACCCTACCTATTCCCCTCGTGATCTTATACACATCTATAAGATTAAATATTAGGATAATTAAAACAACTTCATGATTAACATGACAGCCTTTCAAGTTAGTTGCAAAATCCTGGAATGTTATATTATAGTACAGGGGACAATTCAGCCAAGACTCTGAAGGAAGATCCTTCTCTCCAGAGGGTCTAAAGAAGGGCCTCGACGGAGAACTTCTCTCCAGAGATGCTGCCTGATCTGCTGATTTACTCCAGCATTTTGCGTCTCTCTTCGGTAGGCACACTGTAGTGTGTTCTGAACCTTTGTGAATACGTACTGCAGAGCAGGAGTTGGCAACGTACAGCACATCAGCACATCACACTTGTATACTGTGGGTGGTTCTGCAAGTTGCTGAGACCAAAGGCCAGATGCACCTCACATCTGGTTCCTCAGTTTCACATCAGCCACAGTTGCCACATCAAGCATGGCCCTATTCAATAAACGGTGATTCAACATCACCTGGCCCATTACCTGTCTGTTATCACATTTCACTTTGTGGCTGCTTGCTATGCGTGAATTTGCTGCCCTGTTTCCTCCATTATAACAGAGCTTACACTTCAATAGTATTTAACCAGCTATCTCGCACTGTGGAACCGCCTGGGATTGCAAAAGGACGTTGGAGTAAAGTAATTTGTTTCTTCTGATGTTGTGCTGATGCAATAAAGTGGCATAACTTGATTTATGTTCTGATTTAAGAATCAGAAGCCACTTTAAATTGGCAAAGATTGCAGGCTTTGATTTCAAGGCTTGGCTTTCCACAGGAACGCACTTAGTCTGTCTGTCTGTCTGTCTGTTTTTGTCTGTCTGCACCAACGAACTTTGAAAACACATTTAAAAGAATCTTAGTTCCTCTTTTTTGAAAAATTGAGCCCTGTACTACTGAACAATGTGAGCCTTCTTCCCAATAGCAAGGGCCCTTCCTCAGCATCCCTCTGCTGTGAAAGATGTCTGAACAAATCCGCTCCACATTTTCGTAACTTGATTTTATTTCACCTTCCCGACACTTTGTCTGATGGTTGGGCTGGGACCAGCAATCCACGGTCTTGGGAAATCGCAGAGACAAAGCCACATCCTATTTCTTCATGCCGGCTCTGAAATTTGGAAATGTTCCAGCAATGAATAACAAGAGGGTTTTGTATCATTTCCACCCTTGTTGCCCGTGTCCTGATTTGAACGTGGTCACTTCACCCATCACGCCTGTGCTTGTTGCCTTCCCTGCCTGCAACACTTCAGATTTTAAACATCCCAATCCTTCTCTGAATCCATTCACTGTATCACACCTTCCCCCTCTCTGTCATCACCTCCAGTCATTTTCTCTTCCTATTTATTGGTGGAGTGTGGATATCACTGATAAGATCATCAGACATTGCCCATTCGCAATTGACATGCACTGTGTGACTTCCTATATCATTTCAGAGGCAATTATAAAGTGGATGGGACCAGCGTTGTGTACAGCCAGTCTGGGGAAGGATAGCTAGCAGACTTCCTTCCAGAGAATGTGAGGTGAGTTTTGATATGACAGTCTAGTAATTTAGTCTATGCGACACAGTGGCTCAGTGGTAGAGTTGCTGCCTTACAGCGCCAGAGACCCTGTACAGAGTTTGTATGTTCTCCCCGTGACCTGAGTGGGTTTTCTCCGGGATCTCCGGTATGTTCCCACACTCCTAAGACATACAGGTTTGTAGGTTAATTGGCTTTATTCGTGTTAATTAACACTGTCCTACACAAACTAGGGACAATTTACAATTTTCACCCAGCAAATTAACCTACAAAACCTGTACATCTTTGGAGTGTTGGAGGAAACCGGAGATCCCGGAGAAAACCCATGCAGGTCATGGGGAGAATATACAAACTCCGTACAGACAGCACCCGTAGTCAGGATCGAACCTGGGTCTCTGGCGCTGTAAGGCAGCAACTCTACCTCTGGGCCACCGTGCTGCAGTCGATTGATTTCCTGCGGAACACCTTGGGGCATTTTACTGAACAGTTGTTGTTTCATTTACGTACGTGTATTATTCCTGAAACATTATGGAAAATTTCATAAGCTTGCAGTTTATACCATACAAGTTGTTTATTCATTGGTGTCATGGGCTGTCACTATTTATAGACAGAAAATTCTAGCCCTGGCTTTGAACTCACAATCCTCTGATCCCAAGGGTGAAGCTGCAACTGGCTGAGCTCACTGAAGTACAGCAAAGTGCATCTTACAAAATTTGTTATGGAGTAATTACCAGTGCAGCGTCATATCCTGGGTCAGACGACCAGTGCTAGAGCTCACCATTGTTGAAGCCAGGATCAGCACTACAACCTAACCCGTAAATGTGTTAACAACGTATCTTTAACATCGACTGTATCTGTGCCTGTAAATATTGCTGAGTAGCATGTGGAGTTGGGAAGTGAGGGTCCCATCGACCAAGCTGAGCTCATTGAAAGATCAGACAGATAGGAAAAGGAGATGAGAACTCTGATTATCATCACAGAGGCTCATAGTGGAGACTAGTTCCAAGTACATGATGCATGGAATTGGCTGGCATTGCCGGCAAGCTAGGACTACCAAACAAGGAGTAAGCAATTCCCTTAATACCAGACAGCAGGTCTGGGCATTACTCGAGCTTCCAAACAGGGAGGCTGCAGCGACAAGCCAACACTTCATTGACTGGTTCTGCCAAAGTCTGTGACCTAATTTAATTTACAATTTTTGTAAGAACAGGTAACTATAAAACTATCGGATTGATATAAAAAACATTCAAACATTTATAAATATCATAATCATATTCATAATCGTAATTTATTAGGCAAGTATGTTTTGCAACAAACGAGGAATTTGGTTTGCCACACAGTCATACCAAAAAAGTGACAAGACACACAACTACATTAAAATTTGACATAAACATCCACCACAGCGGCTCCTCCCCATTCCCCACTGTGATGGAAGGCAATAAAGTCTTATCTTCTTTCCTCCTTTTCTCGCGTGGTCGGGGGAGTCGAACCATCCGCAGTCGGGGTGATCGAAGATCCCGCAGCCAGCAATCGAAGCTCCCGCGTCGGGGCGATCGATGCTACCGCGTCTGGGCGGTCGAAGCTCCCGCGGCTTGGTGCTCCCAAAGTCGGTCTCTAACCAGGGACAACATGCTCCATGTTGTTAAAGTCTGCAGGCTCCCACGGTTGGAGCTCCCGAGGTCCCAGCAAGAGCCTGCCAGCTCCACGATGTTAGGCCGCAGTGCAGCCGGAGATACGACACGGAAAAAGTCGCATCACCGTCGAGGAAAGAGATAAAAAATGTTTCCCCCCCACCTCACATAATTCAAAACTAAAGATAAACTAAAACATACATTTTACTATGTATGTATTTTAAAAACACAAAGAAGGAAAAAAGACGAGACAGACCTTTGTAGACATTGCACATTTTTCTGTCGGTATTATCGGCAGCACAGTTCCTCAGCTGGTAGAGCTGCTGCCTCACAATGCCTGAGACTCTGGTTCAATCCCAACCTCGGGTGCTGTTTTAGTGCAGTGTGTATGTTCCTCCTATATCTGCGAGGGTTTCCTCCGGGTGCTCCGGTTTCCTCCGGATGCTCCCGTTTCCTCCGGATGCTCCGGTTTCCTCCGGGTGCTCCGGTTTCCTCCGGATGCTCCCGTTTCCTCCGGGTGCTCTGGTTTCCTCCGGGTGCTCCAGAGTCCTCCGGATGCTCTGGTTTCCTCCCACATCCCAAAGACGCACAAATTGTTAGGTTAATTGGCCACTGTGAAAAAAATTGGCCCCAAATCTGTAGGGAGTGGATGAGTCAAGTCAAGTCAAGTCACATTTATTTATATAGCACATTTAAAAAACAACTCTCGTTGGCCAAAGTGCTTTACATTTGTTATAAGAATAGCACAAACAAAACAAACTACATACATATATACATGTAGCCCTCACTCAGAGGACGTCAGGAAAGGCTTGGGAGTATAGATAAGTCTTTAGTCTTGACTTAAAAGAGTCGATGGAGGGGGCAGTTCTGATGGGAAAGGGGATGCTGTTCCACAGTCTAGGGACTGCAACCGCAAAGGCGCGGTCGCCCCTGAGCTTATGCCTAGACCGTGGGATATTCAGCAACCCCAAGTCGGCCGATCTGAGGGGCCTGGAGGTGGTGGTTGAGAAGACTTTTTATGTAGGTGGGGGCAAGCCCATTGAGGGCTTTGTAGACATGGAGGAGGATCTTTGAAGTTTATACGGAACCGCACAGGGAGCCAGTGGAGAGAGGCCAGGATCGGGGTGATGTGGTCCCTTTTTCGGGTGCCCGTCAGGAGTCTCGCTGCGGCGTTTTGGACCAGTTGCAGGCGGGACAGGGAAGATTGGCTGATGCCAGTGTAAAGGGAGTTGCAGTAATCTAGGCGGGAGGAGATGAATGTGTGGATGATCTTTTCCAGGTCATCAAACTGGAGGAATTGTTTTATTTTAGCTATCGTCCGAAGCTGAAAGAAGCTAGCTTTTACCACGGCATTGACTTGTTTGTCAAATTTCAGTGCTGAGTCAAATATCACGCCAAGGTTTTTGACGTGAGGTTTGAGTAGTGGGGTAAGGCTTCCAATGAGAATGTGGAATACCATAGATCTAGTGCTAACAGGTCGGCGTGGACTTGGTGAGTTGAGCGGCCTGTTTCCATGATGTATCTCTAAACTAAACTAAAACGTTTTCTCTAACTATAAGGTTACAAAGCTGCAACTCTATAAACTGCACTTCTAGCTTGTATTTTTTCTCTATGCGCTATCTGTGCATGGCTTGATTGGGTACAATCATGTACAGTATGACTTGACTAGACAGCAAGCAAACAGAGTGTTTCACTGTCTCTCAGTACACGTGGCAAGAATGAACCAATACCAAAATATCCTTCGGGAAAGGAAATCCATTATCCTTAGCTGATCCAACCTCAGTTCAGGGCGATTAGGGAATGACTGAAGGTTAATTGGGGACAGTCAATAAATACCAGATTTGCCATTAAAGGGCCTTTCCCACAGGCTATTTTTTAGGCGACTAGGCTGTCGCCACATGGTCGCCGGGGTGTCGCCTGTATGGTCGTGAGTCGTCTCCTCAGTCGCCCAAAGAGTCGTAGCGTCTTTCTGGTCGCCACTGGATTTTCAACATGTTGAAACATTTTCGGAGACAGTCGGCGACAGTTAGCTTGACACCAATGAGCGTAGCTTGATTTCTCCTGACGTAGGTGCTGTCGTGGTTGTCGCCAGGTTAATGTAGGTTGTCGACGGTGCTGACATTTTTTGTTGTTGTTAAAGTAGTGACTCTATTTCAAATTTTATGTCGAAGGGGGGTCCAGTCGACGTTTTTTCGGCGACCTGCTACGACTATGACAGTCGCCTGCACTCGCCTAAAAATAGCCTGAGTGGGTTAGGCCCTTAACACCAATGCCCCAGTATTGAATATAATCTCCCTAGAGTTTCCAGGCAGGGAACCTAGGAAATCCTAGAAGTACTATGGTGGCACAGCAGCAGAGCGCTAGTGTTGCTGCCCTACAGCGCCAGAGACCTGGGTTCGATCCTGACTATGGGCGCTATCTGTACGGAGTTTGTACATTCTCCCTGAGACCTGCGTGAGTTTTCTCCAGTTTCCTCCCACACTCCAAAGAGGTAGAAGCTTGTAGGCTAATTGGCTTGGTATTATTGTAAATTGTACCCAGTGTGTGTGGGATAGTGTCAGTGTGCGGGGATTAATGGTCGGCGCGGACTCGGTGGGCCGATGGGTCTGTTTCCGCTCTGTATCTCTAAACTAAACTAAACTAAACTAAACTATTAGGTGTTTGTTGCGTTTGTAGCAGAGATAGGGGGGAACAGCATCCAATAATTATCCAATATTAATATTGAAGGAAGAGGTATGGGGTTAGTAAAGTGCTTTTGAGGTGAAAGATCTGGCCTACTGAAAGGCGGAATAGAAACATGGGGACCGAATGGCCAACTCCTGGGACTGTGTACGTTTTTAAGCTATTTAATAATCATCCCCATTTTGCAATTTTTTACATCCTCGATTACGAGATGTTGCGATATTCCCATGACACATTTCCAGTGAGTCACACTATTGCTATGAGCTTTGTAAGTAATATTTGGTGAGTATTTTCCATGTAGTGATATGAGAAATCTTCATGTGATCCTGAGGTAATACCAATACCTAGACAATGCTAATACCATATGATCCCGAGGTATGCCAAGTTTTACCATGTAAGGGACCAGGTATCATTAAAGAAGTTCATGACCATAAATGTATTATTCTTCTACTATATGAAATATATAAAATGAAAATATGTTTTTTTAGGAAGAAGTGTCAAAATATATCAATGGAATGAAGTGATATGGGGTTAGTACAAGAAAGTAGCACTGAGGTGAAACATCTGCCTTATTGAAAGGCAGAACGGAAACATGGCCAACATTTTATGTTTTGACTGCTATGTTTTATGACTACAATCATTCCCATTTTGCATCAAGAACCACAAACGAGAGTCATACAATTTGCCAAGTGAGCCATTGACTACCAGTTAATATTGTTGTAACAATGTACCTCAGATGCTGGTTTACGTGCAGGTCAGGCAACATCCCAGGAGAACATGGAGAGGCGATGTTTTGGGTTGGAACCCTGCTTTAGACTGATTGCAGGAGAGCGGAAAAGAAAGCTGGATAAGAGGAGAGTCTGGACAGAGCATGGGCGGTCATAGGTGAGGGGGGTTTTTGGTGGGCAGATTGTGGGACAAAGGCCAGGGATGAAAAGATAGGTGTAAGCCAAAAAGATAAAGAATTGTGAATTGTTAAGCTCGGGGTTGAGAAGGTGCGAATTGTGTATCCATTGGAAACGGAAAGATGATCAGGTCCCACAGACTTGCAGACTGGTAGATTAATTGCCTACAGTAAAATGTCCCTGTGTGTAGATGTGAGGTTGACTCTGGGATAAGATGATCAGAATGTGGGCAAAATAAGTATCAATTAAAATTAATGAGAGAATGGGAATGCACTGTAAGCTGGCATAGACTCGATGGGCCGAATAGTTTCCTTCTATGACATAAAGAATTTTTAATCATGAAATATAACTGGGTATACAAAAATATTCTGTAAGCAACATGGGCAGGAAAAGGGTTCTGAACAGTTGTGTTTAGTTGCCCAGTGGTATTTGATTGCAAAAGCCATGTTTGAGGAAGCCCACCAGGAGTCTGTATCCGTGGTCATATTTCACAGGGTTACTATTCAAACTGATGGAAAACATTCCGACCTTTGAGAGGGGCGTGTGTTCAAGTCCCACTCCAGAGACACAAGGACAAACATGTAGACTAACACTCAGCTGCGCTAATTATTAGTTTAATTTGGCGTCATGTTCGGCACAGACATTATCCTGTCCCTGTGCTCGACTGTTCTATGTTCTACAGGCTATTAAAAAAGCTGCGTGCCATCAAAGGTATCATCATTTGGATGAGACTTTAAACACCACAGCCCCATCGGGTTCCTTGAGAAGATACTAATATGCCATAGCACAGTTCTGAAGAATAGCAAGTACCTATTCCCTCGTGTCCTGGATAATATTTAATCTTCAAGCAGCATTTTATAAACAAATGATCTGGCTCTGAAAAAGTTGCGTTTTGGGGTAATCAATGGAAGTGGTGTATTTGGCTAAAAGTTCCTCTAAAGAGTGTACTTTCCAGGAACTTCATTAGCTGTAAAGCTTCGAGGCAGTGCAAAGTGCGAAAGAAATGCGAGTGCCCTTTTTAATTATCATGTTGTACCTTAGATTAGTGTTCCGGAGGTTGCTTCTGATGAGGAACTGACTCCTGAGCCCTTTTTGTCACAGTTTTGGAGATACCATTAATTGGATGAGATCAGCTGGGTGACATTTTTATGTTTGAAGAAGGGTTTCGGCCCGAAACGTTGCCTATTTCCTTCGCTCCATAGATGCTGCTGCACCCGCTGAGTTTCTCCAGCATTTTTGTGTACCTTCTGACATTTTTATATGTTGTATTTAAAACTCTCTTCCCCACATGTTAGTGGACGCAGCGTTCTTGCAGATTTTTAAGGCAGAGGTAGATCAATTCTTGATCTATCTATCTTGAGGGGGAAGCAAAAAGTTACTGAGGGGAGGTAGGAATGTGGAATTGGCGTTACAATCAGGTCAGAGCAAGACTGACGGGCCAAGTGGTCTATTCCCACTCCTAATATAGAAACAAGGAACTCCCGATGCTGCTTAATATCCCCAAAGGGAACAAAACTGGAGTAATTCAGAAGTCAGGCAGCCTCTCTGGAAAACGTAGATAGGTAACATTTCAGGTTGATAACTTTCTTCAGGCTAGGTCTGAAGAAATGTCCCGACCCGAAACGTCACCTATCAATGTTCTCCAGAGATGCTGCCTGACCCGCTGAGTTATTCAAAACTTCATGCCCACTACTAATTCATCTGACTTTAATGAGAGGACCTCTTCCGATGAGCACCGAGCACCTTCCAAGGCAGCTTTGGAAGGAACTTTCCCAGTGACTTGGTTGAAATCTTTCTCTCTGCCATTGCACCAGAATCAGCAAACTCTGTCGTACCTCACCACCCACTGAACGATTGCTGTGACCTTATTGAGCCAGCTAGAAATGCTGTGTGCATCACTTGCGCCTGCATATTTAATGTCTACTAACAAGTCAATAGTGATCACTTCAAATATGATTCATTGGTTGAGAAGCTTTTTAAAAATAAAACAAAGCTCTTTCTTTTAATCACTGGTCTATTTATTTCCCTATTGACATTCGCACTGTGGCCTCTCATATGCATAAACCACGTCTGGCCACAGTTTGAGAAATAAGACAATGGTGTGTTATTACTCTTGTGATGGCGTAGGTTAATTACACTTGGTTCAGCACAGTGCAGCTGAGAGAGTCCCAGTGACCCAGCTTCGATCCTGACCTCTGGTGCTGTCTTTGTGCAGTTTATACACTCCCACGGTGATCATGTGTATCTGAAGGGGCTGCTCCTCAGGGTTTGGCTACATTTTAGCCCCATACTCCTGATATTTGTGCACTTGGTACAGAGGGAGGGCGGGGGGGGGGTGTCTCCCTGCGGTCTGCTCCCGGGCCTGGCCAAGATGGCCATTCGCGGGTCCAGGCAGCGGGTAGTGGACGCCCACACCGGGGACGGCTGCCTGCCCCTTTTCCGGGCCTACGTCCGTGCCCACGTGTCCCTGCAGAGGGAACACGTGGTGTCCACGGGGATCCTGGAGGCCGTCCGTGAACGCTGGTCGCCACGGGAGGTCGAGTGTATTATTGATAAAGTTGCCTATATATTAATTTGATAACTGTTTGTTCGTAAACTACCAATATAGGTAGCGTGTTACTACTCTGTATTTTTGTTTGTTTTGAATAAAATCATTTTGTATTTAAAAAAAACTATGATCATGTGAGTTTCCTCCAGGTTCCCCTTTCTTCCCACAGTCCAAAGCCATAAATTGCCTTCAGAGTAAGAATATTGTAAGAATATCAACAATGCTTTTATTGTCACACGTGCGAAGAGCTAACAGTGAAATTCTTTATCTTACTAACAGTCCCCTAGTGTTAGAATTGCTGCCTTGCAGCGCCAGAGACCCGGGTTGGATCCTAATGCCAGGTGCCATCTGTACGGAGTTTGTACCATCCCCCGTGACCAGCTTGGGTTTTCTCCAAGATCTTTGGTTTCCTCCCACACTCCAAAGACGTACAGGTTTGAAGGTTAATTGGCTTGGTATAAATGCAAAATTGTCCCCAGCATATGTAGGGCAGTGTTAATGTGTGGGGATCGCTGGTCGGTGTGGACTCGGTTGGCCGAAGGGCCTGTTTCTGCTCTTGTATCTATAAAACTAAAAAAAAAACTTGACTATTGCCATATCTCCGATTAGCAAGTGCACAGGAATACCTGTTCAGGAAATGCCTGGGCAATAAGGAGTCATTGGAAATGAAGAGCAAATTCTCTCTGAATCATCCCACAGATCAGTCGACTGGGCCGGGTTCAAACTCTGAGAGCGGCCCCAGGTTTGGAATATGGGGAGATAGTTGGGGAACTGTGGGAAGAATAAAACAGGATTTGTGCAGAATGAGTGTAAATGCGATTCTGATGGTTAGTGGGCTCAGTGGGCTGAAGAATATGTTTCCACGTTGTGTGACTCTATGCCAGTTGATTGATCAAAGTCAAAAATTAATGAAGGGCCCGACAATTCTTAGTGGAATACATATTGGCAGTACTGACCGTGTAGGTATGGTTGCCAACTCTTCCTGACTACCCAGAGGTTTCTGGAAATTTTAGGCACATCTCCAGGACACTAGACAAACATAGTAAGGCGTTTCTCTTAAAAGGGCAGCACAGTAGCACAACTGGTAGAGCTGCTACCTCACAGCGACAGAGACCCGATTTCGATCTTGACCTTGGCTGATGTCTATGTGGAGTGTGCACGTTGTACCTGTCACTGCATGGGTTTCCTTCAGGTGCTTCAGTTTCCCTGTATGTGGCTTATGTAAATAGTGTGTACTTGTGTAGTGAGTGGATGAAAAAGTGGGACAACATTGAACTAATGTGATGTTCGGCGTGGACCCGGTGGGCCAAAGTGCATGTTTCCACGCTGTTTTTCTAAAAATCAATTTTTTAAAAACACTTTTAAAAATTTGTGCTTTACTGAGCTGAGTAATTAAAAGCAGTGGGGCTGTGGTTGGATTACTGGGCTAGTAATCAGAGTCTGGACCATTAATCCCAAGACAGAAGTTCAAATCCCACCATCGCCATGATATAATTTGTTCAATTAAATAAATATAGAATTTAATGAAAAAATGCAAGATAATAATGATAAATACCACATATAAAACCACATTTTAATCTTAAAATCCATCCATTTCACTAATATCCTTCAGTGAATAACCTCTTCAGTGCTTTCTTGGTGTGGCCGTTCTATCCAGGGTGGCAAAGTGGTGCAGCGGTAGAGTCATAGGGTGATACAGCGTGGAAACAGTCCCTTCAGCCCAACTTGACCACACCGGCCAACATGTCCCAGCTACACTAGTCCCACCTGCCCATGTTTAGTCCATATCCCTCCAAACCTGTCCTATCCATGTACCTGTCTAATTGTTTCTTAAACGTTGGCATAGTCCCAGCTTGAACTACCTTCTGTAGCAGCTTGTTCCATACACCCACCACCCAGTGTGTGAAACAGTTACACCTTAGATCTCTATTAAATCTTTTCCCCTTCACCTTAAACCTATGTCTTCTGGTCCTCGATTCATCTACTCTGGGCAAGAGACCCGATCTATTCCTCTCACGAATTTATACACTTTCTCAACATAGTTGTGTGAAATCCAAATCAGCTGGCCTTCTGAATTACAGTGTAGTCGGCGTATAAGCTGCAGAATACAGAGCGAGGAATTCATCAATAATTGGCAACACTAGACACGTGGGAACATTGGCAGTGTGTCCAATGACCTTCACTTATCTGCTTCTGTCTTTTCAAAGGAAATAAATGTGAAGGAGGTGAATCGAATCTAGGGGCAAGTCTTTCCTCTTCTTTTAGTGCCAGCAAATACAGCTGAATTTCTCCACCTGCTTACCTGAAAAACAACACAAGATGTTGAATAAATGATTCAACCCTTTCAATACAAGATCCGTTTTTTTTATTGCCTAGCCTGTCTCTCTTTGAGCCCCTGAAAATCAGATTTCTAGCTGGCTTTTACTCCATAAGTTTATTTATTTTGGGAGAAGTTGATTTGTTTGTTCTGGCTGCTGGTTTGTGCATATATTAAGCTCCTTTCTAATACCATTACTGCAGGGGTAATGTCATAGAATCATAGCCTGAATTTCTCCCACACTTAACTTGCAGAAAACAATTCCAAAACGTACTATGACAATAGACAATAGACAATAGGTGCAGGAGTAGGCCATTTGGCCCTTCGAGCCATTTAATGTGATCATGGCTGATCATCCCCAATCAGTACCCCGTTCCTGCCTTCTCCCCATATCCCCTGATTCTGCTATTTTTAAGAGCCCTATCTAGCTCTCTCTTGAAATCATCCAGAGAACCGGCCTCCACCGCCCTCTGAGGCAGAGAATTCCACACACTCACAACTCTCTGTGAGAAAAAGTGTTTCCTCGTCTCCGTTCTAAATGGCTTACTCCTTATTCTTAAACTGTGGCCCCTGGTTATGGACTCCACCAACATCGGGAACATGCTTCCTGCCTCCAGCGTGTCCAAGCCGTTAATAATCTAGGAGCAGCAGAAAATAAAATTCATCACCAAGCCACATATAGATAGATATATTTCAAAGTAAAATAATGCATAAGGTTCCAATATACTGTGAACCCGAATCTCCTTGTTTTAAGGTGTATGTATAAAATATGGAAAAAGTAATTTCTATCCCAGACTGCTTGCAGGTTGAAGATGTGGCCTGCTCAAAGTAAACGTGTTAATAAAGCCGCGATTAAAAAAAGCAAACACTGGGATTAGTTCAGTGATATTTACACTATTCGATGGCAGAATGAAAAATGCCATAATTGAAAAGTAACACATTGCAGATGCTGGAAATCTGAAATGGAAACAGAAAGTACTGATGGTTGGGGAGCATCTGTTGAGAGTAAAACAGAGCGAGGGTTTCACATTGATGCCCTATCAACATACTAAGTATAGACACAAAATGCTGGAGTAACTCAGTGGGTCAGGCAGCATTTCTGGAGAAAAGTAACAGGTGACATTTTGGGTCATCTATACTAAATCTGTGTGAGTAGGATAATAATAATAATAATAATAATGGATGGGATTTATATAGCGCCTTTCTAATACTCAAGGCGCTTTACATCGCATTATTCATTCACTCCTCAGTCACACTCGGTAGTGGGTATTAATGTGCAGGGATTGCTGGTCGACGCAGACCCGATGGGTTGAAGGGCCTGTTTCCATATTGTATCAGCCATGATCACAGTGAATGGCGGTGCTGGCTCGAAGGGCCGAATGGCCTACTCCTGCACCTATTGTCTATTGACTATGTCTATTGTCTAAAATCTGTTTCACCCTCCACAGTTGCTTCGTGAGCTGCAGAGTATGTTCTGTTTTTGTTACAGAGATAGGGGTACAAGTGATGAAAGGTTTTGTCAATAGTGTAATGTTAGCGTGCATGCTAAAGTGGAGGAGAGATGGAGAGGTAACCACAAACAAAGCAGCCCATTATACATGCTCTGCTTCTTTGAAAGAGCTAACTGTCCCATTTCACTCTATCACAATTGAATGCAGTTGTTGTGTACATATTCATTTCTTTTTGAAAGTTAGTATTGACTTCCTACTGACCTTTCAGGCAAGGCATTTCAAATTATAACAATTCACTGCACATTTAAATTCTCTTTTTGCCTCCCGATGTTTAATCTGTTTCTTATCATTGGCCCCTTTGTCAGTGGAAATAGTTCTTACTGATCAAAGCTTTTCCTTAATTTAAATACTGACTATACAAATACACATGCATATTTCATTTATTTTTAGCCTGTTGTTCAATGTGATGCTAATTTTGAAGAGTGTTCTATCGTGAAGTGGGAGACGGGATGATTCAATACAATGAAATAACATTACAAGGGCTCTTTATCCTGAGTCCACTGGTGTAAAACATCTGATCAGAATAAAGAGACTGCCAATAGATGGATATAGATGTCTACAAAGAATCCCACCAATCCACACACCCATGTGGTTGAATAAAATGAACGCAGCCTCAGTCAGAGTTAAGGGCCTGTCCCACTTAGGCGATTTTTTTAGGCGACTGCTGGTGACTAGGCTGTCGCCTGGATGGTCGTGAGTAGTCTCCTCAGTCGCGCAAAGAGTCGTAGCGTATTTCTGGTCGCCGCTGGATTTTGAAATGTTCCATACTTTTCGGCGACAGTCGGCGACCGTGGGCTTGTTGTATCATGTCTTCTCCTAGATACATAGATACATAGAAATTAGGTGCAGGAGTAGGCCATTCGGCCCTTCGAGCCTGCACCGCCATTCAATACGATCATGGCTGATCATCCAACTCAGTATCCCGTACCTGCCTTCTCTCCATACCCCTGATCCCTTTAGCCACAAGGGCCACATCTAACTCCCTCTTAAATATAGCCA
>CM075990.1:13855247-13994670 GCA_038087875.1 Malacoraja senta | reverse complement strand
GAAACGTTACCTATTTCCTTCGCTCCATAGATGCTGCTGCACCCGCTGAGTTTCTCCAGCATTTTTGTGTACCTTCAATTAACCTACATGCCTGTGCATCTTTGGAGTGTTGGAGGTAAGCCGAAGATCTCGGAGAAAACCCACGCAGGTCACAGGGAGAACGTACAAACTCCGTACAGACAGCACCTGTAGTCGGGATCGAACCCGGGACTCTGGTGCTGCAAGCGCTGTAAGGCAGCAACTCTACCGCTGCACCACTGTGACGGTGGCTTCTGGGGAAAATGCAAGCAAATGGAAAAAGCCCAATATGCCTTGAACGTCATGGACAAGTTGAATACTGTGTAACTCTATGACACATTGTAGAGATGCTGCTGCCCACCACTGGAGAACTGAGTTCAAACCTGACCTTGTGTCCATTCTGTGTGAATCCATATAATCTGCCTGTGACTTCGTGAGTTTTCCTCGGGTGCTCCAGTTTCCCCCCCCCCATGTCCCACATCAATGGAGATTGCTATGCTCATTCTCCTTGTGTGTAGATGAGAACATGGGGAGAATTTAAAAAAATGGGACTAATATAGGATTAGTGAACCTGGGTGGTTGATAGTCAGCATGGATTCAATGGGCTTAAAGATCTATTTCCAAAGACCTGTTTTACTCTATGACACCATTGACAAGGTGCTGCATAGTATCACATGGAAGATAGCCACTGAAGCTGTTAGGCTGGTATTGGACTGTGCTGATTGAGTTGACAATGAGGTGGACTGATTTGTCCTGTTGTAGGCATCACATTCACCGAGCAATAAAGAGTTCCCCATCACATTCCTAACGTCTATCATTGATGATGGAACTGAGTCAAGCTGGCTATTACTCAGACTCCATTACCCAGCCTCCGACTCGAAGCAGACTGATGAAAGATTATTGACTCCGAATATTAACTCTCCACGGAGGCTGAGGCTTGCTGAGCATTTTCATCATTTTCTGTTTCTGTTCCTGTACTCGTGGTATTTATAGGCTGGTTCGTGGAGAAGGTGATTGGAGGGAGCCTCGAGCAGTTCCCACTGCTTGATTGATCTACCTTCACAGGAACAGATTGACACAACGGGGCTTGAGATGTCTCGGAGTGATTCCAGAGCGTAGACCTCCATGCTGTGCTTGGTTTCACTGCTGCTGCAGAATTTGCAGTGAGACTTGTTTGAAGGTTGTAATCAAGGTAAAAGCAAATCTTGGATTAAAACGTTCTCTGTAAGCCTAGAGCCGATAGGCAGTAGCAATGAGCCAAGGAGGAATTCGTAGCTCCTCTGATGGGGATGAGCAGAGTGCCAAGAACATTGAGATCAGTGTCTTCGCTCCATAGATGCTGCCGCACCCGCTGACTTTCTCCAGCAATTTTGTCTACCTTCGATTTTCCAGCATCTGCAGTTCCTTCTTGAACATTGAGACCAGTACCTGGAACTCTTCTATCCACGGAACCTTTGCTCATATGGGGCACCCATGCTTGGTCCAGGGTACGCAGAGTGCTAAGAGCCTTGAGACCAACACCTGACACTCTTCTATCCATTAAACCTTTGCTTCAATTCTGTCCGCAGAACATCCACACTTAACGTGTGTAAGTGAAATACCGTCTGCCAGCAAGGACAGAGCAAGTAAAAGATCGAGTGGCAATCATAAACTGAAAGACCAAGTTCCAGCAGGATGACACACTTACAATATTTTGTTTCAGACATATTTGGGGGGGCACAGGGGCGTAGCGGTAAAGTTGTTACCTTACAGCGCCAGAGACCCGGGTTCAATCCTGACTACGGGTGCTGTCTGTGGGGAGTTACTATATTCTCCCTGTGACAGCTTGTGTTCTCCCCAGGTGCTCCGGCTTCCTTCCACATTCCAAAGACGTGCAGGTTTGTAGGCTAATTGGCTTCTGTAGATTGTCCCTAGTGTGAGGAATAGTACTAGAGGAGGAATAGGAATTTGACGACAGATGGCGCAATGGGCTAAGTGTTCGGCTGGCAACCGGAAGGTAGCCGGTTCGAATCCCGCTTGGAGTGCATACTGTCGTTGTGTCCTTGGGCAAGACACTTCACCGACCTTTGCCTGCGTGTGAATGTGTGTGAATGTGTGTGAGTGATTGGTGGTGGTCGGAGGGGCCGTAGGCGCAGATTAGCAGCCACGCTTCCGTCAGTCTGCCCCAGGGCAGCTGTGGCTACAGAAGTAGCTCACCACCACCGAGTGTGACTGAGGAGTGAATGAATAATGCGATGTAAAGCGCCTTGAGTATTAGAAAGGTGCTATATAAATCCCATCCATTATTATTATTATTACTAGTGTATGGGTGCTCATTGTTTAGTGTGGACTCAACAGGTCAAAGGGTGTATCTAAACTAAACCAAATATGTAGAATTATTTTTCAATGCTGGTTATTTAAATTGTTGAACCCTGTGATGGGGATAAGGAGAGTGCCAAGAACATTGAGACCTGTACCTGGAACTCTACTATCCATGGAACCTTTGCTCATGTGGGCCAAGAGGTGTATCTCTAAACTAAATAGGCCAAGCGGTGTGTCTCTAAATTAAACTAAATATTTAGAATTATTTTTCTAGGCTAGTTATATAAATTGTTGAACTCATTATCGTTTTCCAAGGAAGAAGTCAGAATGGGATCTTCTTTCTTGTCCACCTTCCATGTTTCAAATGTTGACATCGCTGTCATCGTCCGTCCTGAAAAGGACGCAAGCTTCCGGCGACAATCAGTGGGAGCCATCACTTGTTGCAATAGATGATGGTGGTAGCAGGATTAGCTCGGGATACTTCCAGTTTCCAGCCCCCGAACGTGGACGATTCTGCTATGGGACCGGGATTAAAATAGAATCTCAGGATTACCCTGTGGACTTGATGGAGTGCAAAGCAGTCATCCAATCTGCCATTGTAGTGGAGACCCTACCTTTGGCACTGAATGCAGGATAGAAGAGGTGCAAGTAAATTGGCGTTTCATCTGGAAGGATGGTTTGTGTCCCTGGATGATGGGAGAGAAGATAAAAGGGCAGTTGTTGCATCTACTGCTGTTTACATGAGAAAATGCTCTGAGAAAGGGAGAGGTTGGTGGAGATGGAGGAGTGGACAAAGGGAATACAGCATGGGGAGGAGAGAGCGAAACGTGCCAGGTCATGGCATCATATTCAAGTCGGCAGAAATGATGGAGAATGATCTGTTGAAGGTGGAGGCCAGTGGAGTGGAAGGTGAGGACACATTGTGGCTTGGCAGAGTGGGGATGAGAGCGGAATAGTGGGGGAAAGAATAGATGTGGTCGCGAACGAGCCACAGTTTAGAAATTCCAGAGATCTGTAGGGGCTCAGTCGGAGACAAGGCTGGATAAGGCTGACAGATGCAGACAATAGCTGAATCAAGAGGTTGCAGAAGTGAGACCAAGTGCCAGGTCAGCCATGATCTTATTGATCAGCAGAATGGGCTTGAGGGGCTAAATGGCTTTCTTCTAAGATAGACTAAAAGTACTGGAGTAACTCAGCGGGTCAGGTAACATCTCTGAAGAAAAATGAGAGGTGATGTTTCGGGTTAGAACTCTCCTTCAGACTGCTTTCTCCTGTCCTTCTTCTTGGGTTCTTATAGTAAAATGTTAGACCAATTTTACATCTTGCCCGGCTCCCTTAGTTTCATTGAAGAACAAAGAAGGTTTGATAGAGCAAGCATGTTACATATATGCTGTACGTTACTGGTATTAATAATCAGTGTTATTAAGCCCATTCAAAACATGCTGAGGATGAAGAGTCAATTAGCTTTTTAAGTTTAAGAAGGAAATGCAGATGCTGGAAAATCGAAGATAGACAAAAATGCTGGAGAAACTCAGCGGGTGAGGCAGCATCTATGGAGCGAAGGAAATAAGCAACGTTTCGGGCCGAAACCAGTCTTATGCTGCCACACCCGCTGAGTTTCTCCAGCGTTTTTGTCTACCTTAGCTTTTAATTTAATTTCCAATAATTTACAAAGAAAGAGAGCACAACCACATACTGTTAGTGAAATATATTTTCTTGACAGTCATTGTAGACGAGGCTTGGAATTCCTTTTAGAGAACTCATAGCAGGTAGTAACGAAGTATTCCTGCAATCAGCCCTGAAAGGCACTCAGAATTAGCGTTCAGTTTAATTCCAGCTCAGAGCACCACAGGTTGTGAATTTACAATTTACAACCAAACAATGCCCAGTTTGAGTGAGACACAGATAATTAAAGCGATCTGCGTAGGAGTTGTATTTAGGCACTGTATTTTGAATTGCAGATTTCATTTCTTTTCATTCCAATGTAGCTGCTGGGTACAATCTGTTACATTTCTTCTTTCAGCTCGGGGACTGGTTTTGATCCACTGTCCAATTCTGGACCAGGCTTGCTAATGACTGGTAACAAACACGACTTGCAAGGCAATAGGAGCATCAGTCCGGACTTTCAAGGTAAAACTTCATATTAGCATCGTTCATTGAGCTCTAATTGAGCTACCGGGTAATACAGATCCGCCTGAATATAAGGTTTGAAGTTTAAACTGGTAACAGTGTAAATTCTTAAACTAATCCCTGATGTTAGAAGGGATGAATTATAGATGATCTTCAGCTTCGAAGAGAGATAATCGTGTAGGGACATGTGTTATACTTACTGTGGCGATGCTGTTAAGTAGCCAACAATATTTTCAGATACATTATGGCATTGGGAACTGAAGGCCCGTTTAATGTGAAATAGCAATGATATCCATTTCATTGAGACTCTACAGCACAGGAATAAGCAGTACTAAATTTACCCCAAATGTCTTCAGGATTGACAGAGAGATTTGTATGTTTTTGGCATCTTTCCTTACCGTTGCTTCTGAAGTGAGTTACAGCCAACAATGTGCTTTTGAAGTGTTGCACCATTATGACATGGAAAACAATTTGAACACAGCAAACTCCCACTAGCAGCAATACAATAAAGCTCAGGTTAACTGTTTTATAGAACTATTAATTGAGAGAGAATTATTGATCTGATGCCTGGAATGACAATGGGTTGGTATGTTGGACACCTGAGCATACGAATCTGGAAAGTCTATACCTGAAAGTAAAAATGTTGGAAACACCAGCAGGACAGGTAGAAAATGTAGCTGCTCCACATCGGTGAGACCAAGCGTAGGCTTGGCGATCGCTTCGCCAAACACCTCCGCTCGGTTCGCAATAACCAACCTGATCTCCCGGTGGCTCAGCACTTCAACTCCCCCTCCCATTCCGAATCCGACCTTTCTGTCCTGGGCCTCTCCTCCATTGCCAGAGTGAGGACCACCATAAATTGGAGGAGCAGCACCTCATATTTCGCTTGGGCAGTTTGCACCCCAGCGGTATGAACATTGACTTCTCTAATTTCAGGCAGTCCTTTTCCCATCTCCCCCTATGTCTGCCTTCCGCAAAGACCGCTCCCTCCGTAACTCCCTTGTCAATTCTTCCCTTCCCTCCCATACCACCCCCTCCCCTGGTACTTTCCCTTGCAACCGCAAGAGATGCAACACTTGTCCCTTCACTTCCCCCCTCCACTCCATTCCAGGACCCAAGCAGTCGTTCCAGGTGCGACAGAGGTTCACCTGCATCTCCTCCAACCTCATCTATTGCATTCGCTGCTCTAGATGCCAGCTGATCTACATCGGTGAGACCAAGCGGAGGCTTGGCGATCGTTTCGCCGAACACCTCCGGTCGGTCCGCAATAACCAACCTGAACTCCCGGTGGCTCAGCACTTCAACTCCCCCTCCCATTCCGTATCTGACCTCTCTGTCCTGGGTCTCCTCCATGGCCACAGCGAGCAACACCGTAAATTGGAGGAAATGCACCTCATATTCCGCTTGGGCAGTCTACATCCTGGTGGCCTGAACGTTGAATTCTCCCAATTCTGCTAGCCCTGGCTGTCCCCTCCCCTTCATCAGCCCTCTGGTTGTCTCCTCCCCTCCCCCAGCCCTCGGGCTCCTCCTCCGCCTTTTTCCTTTTTTCCTTTCTTCTCCCCACCCCCTATCAGTCTGAAGAAGGGTTTCGGCCCGAAACGTTACCTATTTCCTTCGCTCCATAGATGCTGCTGCACCCGCTGAGTTTCTCCAGCATTTTTGTGTACCTTACTTTCTCCTCCCCTTCTCAGCTCTCCCTCAGCCCTCTGGCTCCATCTCTTCCTTTCTTCCTCCCGCCCGCGCCCCCCCCCTCCCCCCCACCCTCACATCAGTCTGAAGAAGGGTTTCGACCCGAAACTTTGCCTATTTCCTTCGCTCCGTAGAAGCTGCCTCACCCGCTGAGTTTCTCCAGCAGTTTTGTCTACCTTCTCCAGCATTTTTGACTACCTTTGATTTTCGAGCATCTGCAGTTCCTTCTTAAACAGGCAGAAAATTAGTTCATGTTTCAGATCCGTGTCCTCTGTTTCCACATTGTATCTCTAAACTAAACATTTTCAGCATCTACAGTCTTTATATGCCTTGAGTATCGAATGTTTTAGTGTCTATATATCGTGTCTGTGTCTGCACTGTCTAAATCTGAGTTGTCCATATCAAGAATGTTTTTGTCCAAAAAGTCTGGACATGGTGGGAATGTTTAAAAAAGAGATATCTCATTGTTGTGACAAAACCCTGAGCCTAAAGTATATTTCAGATATATATGTGAATCTTTGCAGTCACTTCAATAAAGTCCAATTTTGCTGCTAGTTAAAACATATTTGTAAGTTGTGGACATTGTGATTTGAAAGGTGGCTTAACGTCTTGATAGATTTAGGGTATTTTAGTATTTAGTTTTAGACCGCACCGACCAGCGATCATCATATGCTAGTTCTATCCTACAGACTAAACATTGTACAGAAAATAATTAACTTACAAACCTGCACGCCGTTGAAATGTGGGAGGAAACCGGAGCTCCCGGAGAAAACCACGTGGTCATAGGGAGCATGTACAATCTCCATACAGATAAACACCCATAGTCAGGATCGAACCCGGGTCTCTGGCACTGTAAGGCAGTAACTCTACCACTGTGCCACTTTGCCACCTACCATGCATGGGTTTGCAATAGCAATTTTACACTAAAATTAGAATTTTCCAGTCTTCTTTAGTTTTGAGCCTTTGATCCTCAACCACCGGCTGTGATTTCCTGAGCCCTAAACTGGATTCCCCTCTCTAAATCTTTCTCTTCCCTTTCACCACTCCTTTGCCTTTTGAGGTGCTCCATAAAAAGTCTACTTTTCCGACCAAGCTTTTACTGATATCTCCAAATATCTCCCAAGGAGATGCAACATCAAACGTTGAAGAAGGGTCTCGACCCGAAACGTCTCCCATTCCTTCTCTCCAGAGATGCTGCCCGTCCAGCATTTTGTGCCTATCAAACGTTGTTCGTCTGGTTATGATAAGAGCAGGATGTAAGTGAGGGTAGACACAAATTGCTGCAGAAACTCAGTAGGACAGACAGCATCTCTGGAGAGAGGGAATGTGTGACGTTTCGGGTCGAGACCCTTCTTCAGAATGATGTCAGGGGAGTGGGCGGTACAGAGATAGAATGTAGTCGGAGACAGTAAGACTGGTGGGGGAACTGGGAAGGGGAAGGGGATGGAGAGAGAAGGAAAGCAAGGGCTATTTGACATTAGGGAAGTCAATGTTCATACCAGGTTGTAAGCTATCCAAGCGAAATATGAGGTGCTGTTCCTCCAATTTGCGCTGGGCCTCACTCAGACAATGGAGGAGGCCCAGGACAGAAAGGTCAGATGGGGAATTCCGATTTAAACCAGCATCTGCCATTCTTTCCTACTGCTGTTGTTGTAATTTTCCAGGTTGATTAATTTTTCATACCTTATTTTGTTGAAGATTGTACACTGGAGGAAACAGCTGCACGCCTGTAAAATTACTAAATAGAAAGATAATCAAATAATAATCATTAGCGCAGCAGGGCAGGCCTGCTGTTTGCAGTATGTGGCTTCCCATCAACTGACAGGCTACTCTCTGCTCATTTCAGACATAAGCAGTAATTTTCTAAGCCACACCAACCTCGGAGCTTTTGATCAGAAGTTCCAAGTGGTAAAGCTCTCTGATGGAAAATGACTACCGATCAATTTTAGCATGAGCACTGATGGAGCCATTTTGTAGGGAAAAAACATTATCACTTCTCTTTCCCCTCCCCCCTGCACCCTTCCACCTATATTCCTCCTTCTGCCTTCACATTTCACTCCTCTTCTCTCCTCATCCGACACCACTTAATTCCCCTTTTACCTCTTGCCTTTATCATTTACTCTACCCAATCAATCCCTCCCCCTCATATGTATCCACCTATCACTTGCCAGGTTTTGTCTTATCCCGAGTTCTCTTGTTCTCTTCCCAGGTTTCTCCCCTCTCTACCGTCAGTCTGAAGAAGGCTCCCGACCCAAAGGGTTGTCTGTCCATTGCCTCCACAGATGTTGCTTGACCCAGTGAGTTCCTCCGGCACTTTTTGTTTTGTTCAAGATTCCAACATCTGCGGTTCCTTGTGCCTCCATAAGTAGTTATTTCTTGCAGTTTTTAAGAAGGAACTGCTGATGCTGGAAAATCGAAGGTAGACAAAAGTGCTGGAGAAACTCAGCGGGTGCAGCAGCATCTATGGAGCGAAGGAAATAGGGAACGTTTCGGGCCGAAACCCTTCTTGCAGTTGCCCCTTGTTCATCACCTCCACCCAAGCATTCTCAATCATTCTTAAACTTGTGACATTTGTGTTGTACAAGATACCTTAAAACTAGTTCCTGAGTTTGCTGAATCATCAGACAAACAGCACCTTCAACAGTGCAGTGCTGGACCCACATCACCAACACAGAGTAGTTCGACATTGTCTAGAGCCAGGTGATATTATCAGCCTGTCAGTATGGATTTAACTGGAGCCTAAAAAGTGGCTCTGTCCCTCCCCACCCTAGTTCTCTGACTAGTTTCACTGTCCTCCTGATTGATTTTACAGTTTGTGTGCCTTATTGTCACCTTCCCTTCAACAACGAACTATTCTATATTTCCTTGAACATTGTCTGCTTTGATCTGTCATTTTCACACCTTACGATACGATACGATAGAACTTTATTCATCCCATTAGGGAAATTGATCTGCCAACAGTCATAAAAACACAAAATAAATGAAACATGAAATTAAAGTGACGAATGGAAAGGATTGGGGATGTGCAAAGATTGGGGAGGGGGGGGAAGGGGGGTTGAGGGGAGTCAGTCTCAGTCTACCCCACGACAGAAGGGGGAGGAGTTGTATAGTTTGATAGCAACAGGGAAGACCCCTTGCATACCCTTTCATATCCCTAGTTTCCCTCTACCCTGACTCTGAGCCTAATGAAGGGTCTCGACCCGAAACGTCACCCATTCCTTCTTTCCAGAGATGCTGCCTGTCCCGCTGAGTTGCTCCAGCATTTTGTGTCGATCTTCAGTGTAAACCAGCATCTGCAGTTCCTCCCTACCTTGCACCTTGTTCCTTGTACCTCGCGAAGAGTCTACCAGGGAATATACTGGAAGTTGGACAAGTTTATACTGGACAATTTTTACATTTAATCAAGCCAATTAATCAAGCCAATTAACCTACAAACCTGTACGTCTTTGGAATGTGGGGGGAAACCGAAGATCTCGGGGAAAACCCACACAGGCCACGGGGAGAATGTACAAACTCCATACAGACAGCACCCGTAGTCGGGATCGACCCCGGGTCTCCGACGCTGCAATTTGCTATAATTTTAAGCAGTAGGAAAATGGTCCAAAGTACAGGGCCATCCTCTCACGCACTTAAAAGATGGTCTCAACCTTCACAGTCAGCACCTCACACTAATAGTTTTTCAAGAACATTCCTTACACTACGAGTTGTACTTTAGCAATATATTCCAACGATAAATTACATAGCTCTGCATTTTCCTGACAACTTTATTAACACTTAAAGATAATTTATGGAATATTTAACCTAGTGGCAATTTTATTTCCCACTTAATCTGCATAATGTTACGTTTTTAAAAATATTTAGCACGTAAAATTGATATAAACAGGTACGATGCTCCTGCACGCGCAGGAAGAAATGAACAATGTTAATGGTGCGAGGATATTAAATAGGAAAATAATTATATTTCAGGTGCACCCAAAGACAAAGCAATCTATCTCATTCATGGAGCAAATAGTTTGCAGTCGTAGAGTAGTTTGCAATTTTACTACCAAGGGAATTTCTTTGTGCGGGAAATAAACTGAAGTACTTGGGGCTCGCATATCAAGCACAGTTATTGTCATAATTCCAAACAAAAAAAGGAAATTCTGAACATCCATCATGATCTTTAAAAAGAAAAGCAAACTGCAGCAATTCTGTCGGGCACCCTTTGTGAATATTGGCAACGGTTCAAGGTGTTAAAATAAGGTCCCTGAATGTGACAAATCATTTTCTCATCATGATTATGCTACTGAAACCCTTTGTAGAGCCTACACAAATGATGATGGCGGTAATTTTATTTGAATAATTTTAAAACACAACGCCGTTCTGCAAAGCTTTTACTTCACAAGCCATTTAAATCTGGTGCATCTGCATGAAAAACTAGTTTAGAGGATAACTTATTTCACATCGGCAGAAATTTAGCAGTGCTAATGAATATGTTGTGTAGGAGATTCATAAATCTTGCCCTATATGCTGCTTCCTCCCTTCCGGTCTAAGCAATATAGAGTTTAGAGATACAGCATGAAAACAGCCCCATTGGCCTTCTGAGTCCACACTGATCATCGACCAGCTATTCACAATAGTTCTATGTCATCCCATCTTCTCATCCACTATCTACACACAACAATATACAAATGCCAATTAACCTACAAACCCGCATGTCTTTGGGATGTGGGGGGAAACCGATGCATCAGGAGGAAACCCTCGCGGTCACAGGGAGAAAGTGTAAACTCCACACAGTGAGCTCCTGAGGTTAGGATCGAACCCAGTTTTCTGGTTCTGCAGAGGCAGCAGCTCTACCAGCTACGCCTCTGTGCAATTCCTCTAATTTTACAAAAGGATCTGGATCAATTCAGGAAGTGGGCCAAGGAATGGCAGATGGAGTTTAACACTGACAAATGTGGGTATTTTTGTAAGTCAAACTAGGGCAAGACTTACACAGTGAGTGGCGGGGCACTGTTCTGGAGCATGGCGTACAAGTTTCTGAAAGTGGCGACACAGGTAGACAGGGTGGTGAAGAAGACATTTGGCCTGTTTATCTTCATCGGCAGGAGTAGTCACTCCAGAAGACATTGATGAGACCACATTTAGGAGTAACATGTGCAGTTCCTGTGACCCAGCTATAGGAAGGTTGTATTAATCTGGAATAACCACATCCCATGAAGTCCATTGACTTCAGTTTAACCAGACCTTCTTGATGCCAAACACCTTCAGATGCTACCTTAATGTCCATGGCTGTTACTCTCATCTCATTCAATAAACAATACATTTCTACTACAGTTTCTACATTTCTATAACATAGTTCAAAACATAAAATGCTGGTAGGACTCAGCGGGTCAGGGAACATTAGTGGGGGGGAATGAATAAGCGACGTTTCAGATCGAGACCCACTTTCAGTCTGTACTGCTGCCTGGCCTGCTGAGTTCCTCCAGCACTTTGTGTTTTGATCTCCATTCCAGCATCTGCGCTTCCTTGTGCCCACACTTCTGTGGTCAGTCTGTGGTTAATTTATGGTAAATTTCCACCAAGTTATTTTCATGATAGGATGGAGGCAATGATCCTCACATTCTTGTTTTCTCACATTCGTTGCAAACATTAACACTCAGGGAAATGTCCAGTTACCGTGACAAGCTTAAAAGATTAGAAGGCACTGGTCCATTGATTTTAGCTTTGCATTGACTATATTCAGTGCATTTGATCTGTCTTGAAATATCCTCTAGCATCTGCTACTGGTTAATAGCCCATGTGTGAAAATGCTAGCAAAACCAAGCGTTCATAATAAAGGCTGCATAATGAAGACAGGATTTCTGCTGCCTGACTTTTTATGTGTAAGAAGGAACTGCAGATGCTGATTTAAACTGAAGATAGACACAAAAAGCTGGAGTAACTCAGCGGGACAGGCAGCATCTCTGGAGAAAAGGAATGGGTGACGTGTCTCAACCTGAAACATCACCCATTCCTTCTCTTAGAGATGTTGCCAGTCCTGCTGAGTGACCAGCTTTTTGTGCCTATTTTTAGTCCTCTGGCCTGCTGTTTCATCACCCATACCTTTGCTGCTTCCATCCTCCTTCTTGTTGTCTACCAGGTCCACCTCTGTGTCCCTTTCGTCTAAAGAAGATTCTCGACCCAAAACGTCACCCATTCCTTCTCTCCAGAGAAGCTGCCTAAGTTACTCCAGCTTTTTGTGCCTATCTCCGTAGGATGTATTAATTGGTTAGATGAGGAACAGTGGAAAATAGGTGGAAAATAAACACCAGCAGAGACAGATGGGCCAAATTGCCTATGTCGGAACTCCAATTAGCAAGCAATACAATATGTGTCGGTCACACCAATGAATTAAGCAATCTCATCCACTGTTTTGGAGCTATCTGTTTCCCAAGCATGCATGCTTTATGAATGCCCAATTAAAAAGCCATGGCAGAAGAACTAGAGGGTTGAATGCATTAATAAATATGATTTATGACAAACAAAATTGGGCCTATATTTTGTCTGAGTGCCACATTTCAGGCCAATTTAGTAATTGCTCCATACCTGCCCCTCTACACCGGTCACCAATGCTCCTGTTTGTTCCTCTTGAGTCGAATGAGATTAACTCTTTGATCTCGCCATCTCTGTGGCACTTGGCCTCATGATTGAGGACCTGCCGTTAGCAAACTTGCATTGTCAGGAGAGTCACGACCTTGCATGTTTAGTCGAGGTGTATACCTGGCTGTTTTTAATGCTATTTCTCACTGCATCTTTTGAATCTGAGTTGAAAAAGTATCAGCTCAAGTTACATCCCATGGCCCTTCCTCCCTTACTAGAGATGCCTTTTTGGTCTAAGATGGATGTAAAGGATTTTATGTCACTATTTTTATGAGGAGTAATGGAAATTTCTCCAAGTCAAGATCTCAATGCCTCAACCAACTTTGCTAAAACTGATTATTTGGTTATTATCATGTTTTGTTGTGTGGGATCTTGCACGAATTGACTACAGTATTTCCAACATTGCAACATTGACCACACTTCAGAGTAGGTATTTCTGCCTGCATAGGGTAGTGGATTCTTGGAATTCCCCCACCCCTATGGTGCAGCTGGTCGAGCCGCTGCCTCACAGCTTCAAATACCCGGGTTCAATCCTGAGCTCAGGTGCTGTCTGTGTGGAGTTTGCATGTTCTTCCTGTGATCATGTGGGTTTCCTCCAGGTGCTCTGGTTTCATCCCATATCCCAAAACAAGCAGATTTGTAGGTGAATTGGCCTCTGGAAATGGATTTAATAAGGGTTTCCCGATTATTGGATGGTGATACTTCATCCAACTTTTAATTCACTTTTTTCTCAGAGGCTACACCAGTGAATAAAACCTTCAGTGAATTAGATGAGTCTAAAAAGAATGCAGAGAACCAAACCCAGTAAGTTTAAGGGGAGAGGGCTACAAAGTGCTGGAATAACTCAGCAGGTCAGGCAGCATCTTTGGAGAACATGTGTTGGTGACTTTCAGGTCCTTCTTCAGATGGTTCTCAAACTGAAACGTCACTGATCCATGTTCTCCAGAGATGCTGCCTGACCTGCTGAGTTACTCCAGCACTTTGTGTCCTGTTGTGTAGTAGCCAGCGTTTCCTGTTCTTTTTTCTAAGTTTAAAGGGAGCACTAGAAACAGGGCACCGGTGAGTTTTGTTCGTGGGAACAAGGTCCCAGCGAGTTTATAGGAATTTGGAATTCAACCCAATTCTCACAAGTGGAATACAGTCTTTGATTGGATTTCACTTCTACAAGAGGTTAGAAAGTTTCCACTAAGTTTCCACTAAGAGGCTAGTGGAATCAAGGGATATGGGGAGAAGGCAGGCACGGGTTATTGATTGGGGACGAACAGCCATGATCACAATGAATGGTGGTGCTGGCTCGAAGGGCCGAATGGCTTCCTCCTGCACCTATTTTCTATGTTTCTATGTTTCATGGGGAACTGAGCCCCAGTGGGGTGATAAAGCTGGAAACAGAATCTCAGTGAGCTTATAAGAGGTATGGGAGCAGGGATCCAGTGTGTTTATAGGGAGCTTGGGGGGTCCCGTGAGCCAGGTGTCAATCTATCGGGAGTCGCTAGCAATCGGATAGCAAGTTATTGGATTTTGGCTGTAATTGGATATTTTTCCTGCTGATCTATCCAAGTGCAGTAAAATCACTCACACGTCACTCACACAGGAGTGTGTGCACAGGTTGTACTTATTCTTAACCCACTGCATGTAGTGCACTCTAAGCCACAGGGCAGTCCAGGTGTCAGAGTCGCTGCTGAGACTGACAGGTAAACATTGAAGCATCATTAAGAAACCATTAACTTTGACAAGAGATCAATGGTTGAAGAGTACAAGTGTGGCTCCTTCTCTGGAGGAGTATGTACAGGCAATGACACTGCTGTGTAAAGAGGAACTGTTTTCATCAAGGTATATTTCAATGGATTGTAGAACAGTGCAGCAGAGAGGACCAGTTGGCTAATAATCCCTTTGCTGGCTCATGGGTCAATTTGTCCAATTTGTCCCAGAATGACCAGTTGTAAATGGAGGCACAATGCCTGGGACAATTTAATTGTAACAGCATTTGCAGCCAGACAGAATTGGCCCAAAATAGGCTCCTGTTATGGGACTTGCCCTGGTGCTTTTGTAGTGCTGTGCACTTCTTCAACTGAAACCGCAGTCCAGTGACCACTTCCTGGAGATGAATGGTTTGTTGCTGGTGTTGGCTGGAGGAGGAATGTTGGCCAGCACAATGGGAGAATCCCTGCCCTTCAAGCAGTGCTGTGGGATCCTTAGCAACAACCTACACCAGGAAAGGACAGTGAACGAGGCCTGACATTGCAGCATTGTCTCTGTGCTACAATGGACTGTTGGCCCAATTAACATGGTCAAATCTGATGGTGAAGGTTGAGCAACCAACCCAGTCACCCAAAGACACAGCAATATTACTGAATCTAAATAGCAATCTCTGTGGCCAAGCTTGAGGTAAGGTGATATACAAACCCACCCCTGTCTTGCTGATTTTCTTGTACATATTATCACTATACAGCATGATGGAAAACAATGAGGAATGTGGATAGTCCTTTCCACATAGTCCTTTTTTTTCATATATCGCTAATTTGCTTCCTAATATCCCTTTTGAGCCTACCTCAAAAAGGCTGGCAGCATCATCAAGGACCCACACCATCCTGGCCACACACTCATCTCCCTACTACCTTCAGGTAGAAGGTACAGGAGCCTGAAGACTGCAACGACCAGGTTCAGGAACAGCTACTTCCCCACAGCCATCAGGCTATTAAACCTGGCTCGGACATAACACTGAACTTTACTAGCCAATACTGTTATTTGCACTTTATCAGTATATTGACCATTGTGTATATATTTATAGAATGCCTTGTAGTAAATGCCTACTATGTTCTGCTGTGCTCAAGCAAAGCAAGAATTTCATTGTCCTACCAGGGACACATGACAATAAACTCACTTGACTTGACTTGACTTGCATTTCCTTTTATAGTAACTAATGGGCGCACAGTGGCACAGCTGGTAGAGCTGCAGCCTCACAGCACCAGAGACCCAGTTCAATCCTAACCTCCGGTGCTATTGGTGTGGAATTTGCACATTCTCTCTGGATCCACGTGGGTTTTCTCCTATTGCCTCACACATCCCAAAGATGTCCTGGTTTTAAGGTTAATTTGTCTCTATAAATTGCACCTATGTGTTGGGACAGGCAGCGTAGAAACATAGAAACATAGCAAATAGGTGCAGGAGGAGGCCATTCGGCCCTTCGAGACAGCACCGCCATTCATTGTGATCATGGCTGAACGTCCCCAATCAATAACCCGTGCCTGCCTTCTCCCCATATCCCTTGATCCCACTAGCCCCTAGAGAAGAAATGGATGGCGTTTCGGGTCGAGACCCTGCTTCAGACATCTTCATTCTGAAGAAAGGTCTCGACCCGAAACGTGACCCATTCCTTCTCTCCAGAGATGCTGTATGTCCTGCAGAGTTACTCCAGCATTTTATGTGTAAATCTGGTGTAAACCAGCATCTGCAGTGCCTTCCTACACCTATATGCAGAGAGTGGATGAGAGTGGTATAATATAGAACTAGCGTGAACAGGTGATTGATAGTTGGTGTGGATGTGGCCCACTGAAGAACATGTCTTCATGCTGAATCTCTGAACTAAAGCAGCTCATTCCATGTCACTGCTCTCTGTGGGGGTATCTTCACCTGAAGCTTTGTAGTGTCTCAAGAAAGCACCCACAACCTTCTCAAGTGCAGTCGGGAATGGAGAACAAAGACTGGCCCACATGTCACAGATAAATTAAAAGGCATTGCCTAGGCAACACTAGTCTCTGTGTGTTCTTCAAATCCATTGCCTCTGAAAGATTGAGAGAGATGCTGTAGGATTTTCTTGTCAACCTTTGAAAAGAAAAATATTTGCTCAACTTGATTGCTATGATATTGCTCAGATGATTGCTTCCCAAACATCTGATTTGGATATCCAGATATTCTCAATCTTAAACTAATTTCAAGTCTAAGATAATTGAAGGCTGACCCCCTTCTCTTGCCCCTCATCCTATCCCGCCCCTGTCTCCGTACACTTCCCCAGCCATGCACGGACATCTTCATTACTGAGCCGTGCCCAAGGCAACCAGCAAGGAGTATGTGACGTGCTAATGGTGATGGCACTGCCTTTTATTTTTATTGCAGTTACATAATGTAAAAAATGGATTGAACATTAGTGTTTTCCATGCTTTTCTTGTAGTACAGCCTCAACAGCCTCAACGATCAAAGGAAAATGGCAAACAAAAACACTTTAGGTAAGAAAGTTTAGCATTTGCATGGCACTCCACATAACCTCAGGATCATCCACGCACATCAGGCTCTGTTTGATTTAACATACCAAGCTCTCATAAACAGGAACAATATTGACCCGATAATCAGTGGCATTTAAGAGGCTTTCAGAGATGCAGATGGATTTGCAGAGAATGGTGGGATATGGATTACCTACAGGCAGATAAGAGTTGGTCTTGGCATCATGTTCAACTCGGGCATTGTGAGCCGAAGAGCCTATTCCTGTGCTGTACTCTCCCATGTTTTATAATCTATTTTGTTATGCTGTCAGTCGCAGGATATGAATAAATTAGCGCCCCAGGGAAAAGTCACCTGCTCTTCTTCGAATTGTTTCAAGGGATATCTTTTAACGGTTACATAGATACATAGATACATAGAAAATAGGTGCAGGAGTAGGCCATTCGGCCCTTCGAGCCTGCACCGCCATTCAATATGATCATGGCTGATCATCCAACTCAGTATCCCGTACCTGCCTTCTCTCCATACCCCCTGATCCCTTTAGCCACAAGGGCCACATCTAACTCCCTCTTAAATATAGCCAATGAACTGGCGTCAACTACCCTCTGTGGCAGAGAGTTCCAGAGATTCACCACTCTCTGTGTGAAAAAGTTTTTCCTCATCTCGGTCTTAAAGGATTTCCCCCTTATCCTTAAGCTGTGACCCCTTGTCCTGGACTTCCCCAACATCGGGAACAATCTTCCTGCATCTAGCCTGTCCAACCCCATAAGAATTTTGTACGTTTCTATAAGATCCCCTCTCAATCTCCTAAATTCTAGCGAGTATAAGACAAGTCTATCCAGTCTTTCTTCATATGAAAGTCCTGACATCCCAGGAATCAGTCTGGTGAACCTTCTCTGCACTCCCTCTATGGCTATAATGTCCTTCCTCAGATTTGGAGACCAAAACTGCACGCAATACTCCAGGTGTGGTCTCACCAAGACCCTGTACAACTGCAGTAGAACCTCCCTGCTCCTATACTCAAATCCTCTTGCTATGAAGGCCAACATACCATTCGTTTTCTTCACTGCCTGCTGCACCTGCATGCCTACTTTCAATGACTGGTGTACCATGACACCCAGGTCTCGCTGCATCTCCCCATTTCCTAATCGGCCACCATTTAGATAATAGTCTGCCTTCCCGTTTTTGCCACCAAAGTGGATAACCTCACATTTATCCACATTATACTGCATCTGCAAAACATTTGCCCACTCACCCAGCCTATCCAAGTCACCTTGCAGTCTCCTAGCATCCTCCTCACAGCTAACACTGCCCCCCAGCTTAGTGTCATCCGCAAACTTGGAGATGTTGCTTTCAATTCCCTCGTCCAGATCATTAATATAAATTGTAAATAGCTGGGGTCCCAGCACTGAGCCTTGCGGTACCCCACTAGTCACTGCCTGCCATTGTGAAAAGGACCCGTTTACTCCTACTCTTTGCTTCCTGTTTGCCAGCCAGTTCTCTATCCACATCAATACTGAACCCCCAATATTTCATCTGATGGCATCACCTCACAACAGTGCAGTATTCCCATAGGATTCCCATAGGAACTCAAACCAGAAATTGCTGCAAATACCGAGAGAACGCCTGGCTCTTCTTCAAGTAGTGTGGTGCCATCTTTGACATTCACAAAATATTCTGTAACAATGACATGTTAAGCTAGGATACGTTGGAAATAGGATGCAGAGTGAGCTAATAGGCTGCAGCTTCCTTTATTTAGTAGATACTTGTAGCATAGGTGGTGAGAGCAGGTATTGAGGGGGGTTGTTATGGGATGCCAAAACCAACAGTTAAGGCTTCCCGAGGTGTCGTGGGCCGAACCAGTGAAGGGAAGTCCCCACTTGATCACCCCAATGATATACTTGCATCTACACGATTAGTTGTTTTTTTAAAGAGCTAGTGAATATGTAGGTAGCTGTTTTTTTGCATAGAGTTATTTATTGTAAGTTGGTATATTTAGTTAGATAATACTTTGGCTTTGGGCTTGGTTTTCTTAGTTGAGTGCTTATCCTGGAGTTACAGCACAAGTATTTTGTGTTTTATTTGCAATTTACCTCTCAACTAATTTTTAGTCCATGCTAAAATATGACCCCAGCTCCCATGTGGTTTAATTTTGTACACTAATCTTTGGTGGGGGACTTTGATGGGGGGCTACAACCTCAAATAAACTCTGAACTACATCGACTATTATTATTATTGCACTATTGTTTGTTTTTTGAGTATGTGTATATATTAATATATATATTTCTGAATGTGTGTGTGTATATATATATATATATATATATATATATATATATATATATATATATATACATGTGTGTACTTGTGAGTATGTGTATATATATACACAACATTTTTTTCTCTCTCGTTTATCATATTGTTTACAGTGTACTAAGTTTACATTTTCTGTTGTGCTGCAGCAAGTAAGAATTTCATTGTTCTATCTGGGACATATGACAATACAACACTCTTGACTCTTATTAGTGGTCTTCTGAAAATCCAGATAGGTAGGTAGTATTGATGAGAAGACATAAAGGACTGGCTTGGCACTGCACTTTTGTCAGGACTGAATGTAAACTTAAATCCTTCAAATTCACAGGCATGCCACTGGAAAGTAAGAGAGATGTTAAATCTATCTACATGCTGAGCACTCAAAAAACCTCTTCATCTAACAGTGTGCATAATATTGACATGATTAGATAAAATCAACATGGATTTATGAAAGCAGAATTGTGTTTGCCTTGTCTACTGGAGTCTTTGAGGGGATAACTGGAGGAGCAAGTCAGGGAGAACCAGGGGATATGAAGCCTTTGGATTTTCAGAAGATCATTAATAACGTCACTCATCAAACGTTCGTATACAGAATAAAACCACATGGGACCTGGGATAATATATTTGCACAGATTAAAAATTAGTTGTCAGGCAAAAATGGAGAGCTGCAATAAATGAGTTGTTTCCCAAGAGGCAGTCGGTGACTGGTGGGGACCCACAGGGATTGGTGTTTGGATCCTAACTATTCACAAAATCTGTCCATGACTTGGATGAGGGAACCATTTATAATTTATAACATTCTGTTTCTCCTGACATGAAACGTGTTGAGGTCGCGAGTTTTAAGGAGCAAGCAAATAGCCTGCGAGGCAACACCGATACATTGAATGGGTAAATACATGGTGGATGCTTTATAATGAAGATATGTGCAAAGTTACTCACTTGGCAGGATAAGCAGAAAGGCAGAATATTATTTAAAACAGTGATAGATTTGGAAATATTGATGTACAAAGATTTCACGTTCCCGCAGAGTAGAGGGTTGGAAACAACACCAGTCACATAAGGTCATAAGGAATATGAGTAGAATTAGGCCATTCGGCCCATCTAGTTTTACCACTCCGTCATTCAATCATAGATAATCTATCCCACCCTCCTAACCCCATTCACCTGCGTTCTCCCCATAATCTCTGACACCTGTACTAATCAAGAATCTATCGATCTCCGCCTTAAAAATATTAATTGATTTGGCCTCCACAGCCTTCTGTGGCAAAGAATTCCACGGATTCACCACCCTCTGACTAAAGACATTTCACCTCATCTCCTTCCTAAAAGAACGTCCTTTAATTCTGACCTTGGGTACCACATACTGGTACTAAAGGCCTACTTTCAAAAAGCCAACGCATGCTAGGATCAAGGGTAACTAGAGTATTTTAAGCCCATGTACATTTCAACATTGAGATACTTTTACCATCCGCTTGGCTAAAAGTAGTAGGTCACTGATAAAAAAACTTGGGCAAATTATTTCGTGCTTATCGTCATGGAGACTGGGGCCAGCATACAGGAACTCCTCCAGTACCATTTCCAGTCTGTGCTGCCTCACATCCTCTGGTGTTCGTTCCTACCGCAGGGTGAATGATGTCACCCTCTCCGGACCCACCCCTCACACTAGCATCTTGCAGAAAGGGGAAGTGCCAACGTCAACAGCATCCACGCCTGCCTACATCACGGGCTTGTTCCAGTGCGGTCATTTCCTGTCACTAGGCTTACGTTCATTCTGAGTAATGACTTGAGGGTGTGCTGATGGACTAAGTTTAGAGCAGCCAAAGGCTTGTGGCAAAGCTGCAATCAGATTGATTGAATGAATTGAATCCAAGAAGCAGCATGGAAACTTCAGCCCACCAAATCCACGTCGACCATCACACGAGTTCTCTGTTTTCCCAATTTCACACCCACCCCCCTACACATTAAGGGCAATTTACAGCAGCCAATTAACCCACAAACTCAACATCTTTGGGTTGTGGGAGGAAACCGGAGCGCACGGATAAACCCACGCGGTCATAAGGAGAATGTGCAAACTCCACACGGACAGCACCCGAGGTCGGGATCGAACTGATGCTGTGAGGCAGCAGCTCTACCAGCTGCGCCACATTGCCACACTTGGGGGTCTTGGTACTCAGTAGTAAAGAACCAGTCCTTAAATCCCAGTGCACCCATGTAGGAGCTCGGTAATGTAACAGGGTGTTATCCAGTTGATGCATTGTTTGTGGTAGGTGGTAGTCACTGTTCATGGAATCATTGAATTATACGGCACAGACTCTTGCTTTTTTCAGCCCTCCTCGTTCATTGCAACTGCGATGCCTACGAACACCAATCCCATCTGTCCGCGTCCAGCTTGTATCCCTCACAGCTTTCTTGTCCAAAAATGAACGTACAATTTAGCAGCTCTGAAAATGACACCATCATGAGACGGGATGATTTTGGCACAGCTCTCTTAATCCTGGCCCCTCTCCTTTAATGTCAGAAATGTCCTCCAATTAAGCAATCAGAGATTCCTACCAGTCTTGGATGTTCAGCAAACTAAAAGCCCTGTCCCACTGTACGAGTTCAATCAAGAGTTCTCCCGAGTTTGCCCTGATTCGAACTCGGAGATTTACGGTAATGGCCGCTCGTAGGTACTCGGGGCTCTCGTGGACATTTTTCAACATGTTGAAAAATCTTCACGAGTCTTTCCGAGCTTACCACGTTTCCCGAGTACCTGCCGTTAGCGTTACGAGCCGCTAAGAGACGTCCCGAGCTCCGACGTACCCGCTACGTACATTCTACGTGCTTCCACGAGCTTGATTTTTTTTAAACTCGGGAGAGCTCTTGAATGAACTCGTACAGTGGGACAGGGCTATAAGGCTTCGCTGATACTCGGGATGAGCGCAGGACTAGCCAATGCGATCAGGCTCATCGGGAGCGATGGGTGTTACCAGGTCACCCAGCCTAAAAATCCCCATGCAGAGAAGCCACGGATCGCCAGTGTCTTCAAGGCTGATTGTCTTTGGTCACCGGTAGTAAGTATCATCTCTCTTTGTGGTAGAGGGTTAGTTACCATCTGATAATCATTCTATGAAACTAATTAGGAGGCTTTTACAGTGTTATAAAACTCCATGTTGGTGGAGTAGGTTGGTGGAGGTGGTCTGACCATCTACCCCAACAAAGTTGTGGAATGTAAATTCAGTCAATCAAAAAATTGGAATAAAAATCTGGATTCTCAGTGAGGGTGACCTTGAAACTGTTGTATTTCTCTGAAATAAATGAATGAGTAACGGCTAGAATATAAAAATATTAAAAAATATATATATATAAAATATAGAAACTGTTGGAGATACTTAGCAAGTTAAACAGCATCAATGATGAGGAAAATGGCTAGTTAACCTAACCTACTTGGGATGTGGGAGGAAAACAAAACATAAAGAGAAAACCCGGGAATACATGCAAAGTCAATGTAGTTGGCACCAGTGGTCTGGATTGAACCAGGTCACCAGTGCTGTGAGGCAACAACTCCACCAGCTGCACCACCGTGCCTCCCTGTAGGGTCACTTATGGATGCAACACCAAAACCTATGGGGAGATTATCAGTCCACATGTCCATCATTATTTAGCCTCCCCACACTTACACACACACCATTCTCAGGGGAAATAGGGTCATAGATAGCAGACCTGTGCTGATACCAAAGGCAGATGGGGAGAATGAGCCTCACTGTGCGAGAGGTAGTGAGCGGGCTGAGGAGTCAGTGGGCAGGGGCTATGACAGCAGATCATAGCGAGGTGTGGTCACGGTGGAAATTTTCACTAGTTAAGTTCAGAGTGGGCGGAGGTTGAATCATAAGAGAATTAATAGTGTGGACAGCAGGGCGTTAGCACAGCCACTGGGAATCCCTGCTATCAACAATTGGTTCCGGTTACCTACACTCGGTGGCAACCTATGTTAATAATCAGACCTTGGGCTGGTAGCCTGCACCCCAGCTGTTTAGCTTCATTATGCAACTCCATGGAAAGAGATACAGCTAGTTTATTTAGTGCTGATTGCCTCTGCTGCAATGCGGTGACTCTGATTAGAAGAGTGTCTTGCATTTACGTAGCATCTTCTGCATCCCTTTTAGGACATCCCAAATAGCTTTACAGCCAATGAAGTAATCTTCAAGTATAATGTAGGGGGTGCAATCATTTATAAGCTTCACAGAGCTACATATTGCTAATCTGACTTGATTCTGTTAAGGATATTATCTCACACAGAGAACACTGGCATTTTAGTACCCTTTCCCCTCAGAGAGGTGGGATGAGAATCAGCCATAATGTTCAAAACTAAGATTCATGGATTTAGTTTAGTTTAGTTTAGAGATACAGTGTGGACTCAGGCCCTTCAACCCACCTCATCCACACTGACCAGTGATCCCCGTACACTAACCCTATCCCACACAATTTTTAGTGTACGACCTACAAACCTGTATGTCTTTGGAGCGTGGGAGGAAAGCGGCGCACCTGAGGAAAACCCAAGCGGTCATGGGGAGAATGTACAAACTCCATACGGACAGCACCCAAAGTCAGGATTGAACCCGGGTCTCTGGCGCTGTAAGGCAGCAACTCTGCCATTGCGCCACCATGGCGCACTCTTTCTTTTGATGGTAAGAATGAAAGGTGTCAAGTCAAGTAAATGGTGTTAAGGTGGAGATGGGGCACAATCTTATTGAATGGTGGAACAAACTTGAACGGATGAATGGAGATACAAGGAACTGCAAATGCTAGAATCTTGTGTTAGAGTAAGTCAACAGGTCAGGCAGCACCTCTGGAGGGAATAGACAGATGAGGTCTTGAGTCAGAACCCTTCTTCAGACTGATTGCCGTTCTTCTGTTTCAGTGTACTTCAATTGAGAGAAAGCTACCTCCACTTCATCAGCACCGGATGTTTCTGGTCACATTTGCTTAATTTCTGAACTTGCCCTTACAATTGTCAGCCGTGGGAAATGGGAGTTTTTCTCTCATGCTTTATGTCAGGAACGTTAGAAATAGTGGTTGCCAACTCTGGAGGTTTCATCATACGCCATGAGACCCTGCCTCCAGCTGTATTTTGTTTAATTCCTTCACAACTCTTCTGGAGAGAGTTGCTGAGAGCAGCGTCCTGAAGATTGGTCCCTGGAGACTCGGGGCCAAATCTGATAGGATTGGCAGCCCCAATGTCAACAATCTATCAACGCTGGGTTTGAGCACACATGGCTCCAATTCAGTCCTGTACGTGAAGTGCTTTTAAAGAACTGAGCTTCTCAAAATACTTCCAATCTATTACGTCACTCAAGAACAGAGGGAACGCCACACTGTTAGTAGGGCTTTCATATCTGACGTTCAACCCAGCTCCCATCTGCTCCCATTGTTGGAAGTGAAAAATTCCATGACACTATTCTGAAAAAGACCATGGGATTTCTCTCCAGTGTTCTGACCCATATTTATTCCTCGATCAACATCATCAAGAAGACATCATATCTCCTTGTTAACTGCTAGTGTTCGCTGCTGTTTGCAAATTGCATTTTCTACATTACAAGCATGACTGCACTTAACAAGGTCAACCTTGGTCTCAAGGCAATGAGGCTGCGGACGGTGCCACATTAATGCGTCTTTCTTTTCTTAAACCCCCCCCCCCCCACAAAGTTCTGGAGTAATTCAGTGGGTGAGGCAGCATCGCTGGAGAACATGAAGAGGTGACATTTCGGGTCGGTACCCCAAGAGGGGTCGCAACCCAAAATGTCATCTAGACATGTTCTTTAGAGACGCTGCCTGAACCGCCGACTTCCTCCAGCACGTTGTGTCCTTTTGTGTAAACCAGCATCTGCAGTTCCTTGTTTCCACATTCCTTTTGTGTAGGAAGGAACTGCAGATGCTGGTTTACACCGAAGGTAGACACAAAATGCTGGAGTAACTCAGTGGGACAGGCAGCATCTCCGGAGAAAAGGAATGGGTGACGTTTGTGGTCTGCTTTTGGTTCTTTGACAGCCCCAATTGGCCTGTCTCTAACGTTACACTAATAAATATATGAAGTGGAAGGAGGAGAAGCCCCTTGATAACGCTCCACCATTTAATGAAGCAATAGCTGGTCCTATCATAACCCTAACCCCAACCCCACATTTTCAGACCTTGCCTATCAAGAATCTATTAATTTCTGCCTTAAGATATTCAAACACTTTGAGGAAAGTTCCGAAGATTCATCACCCTCTGAGAGAAAAGTTTTAACCTCATCTTTGTGAGTAATCACTTGTGAAAGAGTAATCATTTATTTTTAACAATGACTCCTAATTTTAGATTCTTCCACTAGAGGCAACACCTCTTCACCTCTGCTCTATCAAGACCCTTCACAATCTTATGCGTTTCACTCAATTCAACTCTCAGCCTTCTAAACTCCAGCAGATACAATCCAATTTGCCTTCATAAAGTCCTGCAATGGTTCTTTGATCTGCTTCCAATGCATTAACATCCTTCCTTAAATGGCACATGGTACTACCATGGCACATGGTACTGCTGATGTGGTCTCAACAATATCTTACATATTTAGAGCACCTCATATTATATTGAATTTCCTTTTTTTCCCTGCAATTATGGACTTTGATGCCAGAGGAGATAGTTTTTTCCCGTAAACACTTTGTGCTAGATGTCTGGCCAGATATGAAGTTAAAACCTGACCCAAACCCAAAGTTGCCACTGCCAACCTGAGACTACAAGCCTATTTTTTCTCTCCTATTTCTGACTCAACCATGAAGCATTTGATGAAAAGTTGAAGAAAGCTTTGGTGTGCAGAATATACAAGGCAATTGATCGAGAGCAATGGACAAGTGTGATTTTACTGATCAAACCACCCTGCGATGGATAAGATGCTGAACTGCTCCAACCAGGCCTAGCCTAAGCTGGAGTAACTCATCAGGTCAGGCAGCATCTCTGGAGAAAAAGGATGGATGACATTTTGGGTTGGGGCCCTTCTTCAGACTGGGACCTGGGAAGACGAGAGGAACAAGGCAGCACGGTGACGCAGTGGGAGAGTTACTACCTTACAGCACTTGCAGCACCGGAGACTCGGGTTCAATCCTGACTATGGCTGCTGTCTGTATGGAGTTTGTACGTTCTCCCCATGACCGAGTGGGTTTACGTCGAGATCTTTGATTTACTACCACATCCCAAAGACATACAGGTATGTAGGTTAATTGGCTTGGTGTTGTGGAGCTTCACGCGGTGGCCTGAAGCCATTCCGCTGGTCGATTCCTCAACGGCCGCTTGTGCTCGGGCCTTGGTGGCGCACTGGATCGCGTGGTTCGGGATGCCGCTGGACATAACATCCGACCGGGGGCCTCAGGTTCTTCGGTGGGGGGGTCCTGTGGCGGTCCCTGGGGGTTAGGCCACTCCTTGGGTCATCCCCCTCGGCTCTTGAGGGACAGGAACGATGGTCTGGCCACGGGGTTTCCCGAGGGCTGCTCGCAGGCGATCTGTGAGTTTGCCATGATTGATTAAACTATTTCTGAACCTGTCTGGCGTCTGGCCTTTTCCTGACCTCATCCAGGCCACTACAGTGTATGTGTAAATTGTCCCTAGTGTGTATAGGATGGTATTAATGTGCAGGTATTGCTGGTTGGTGCGGACTCGGTGGGTCGAAGGGCCTGTTTCCGCGCTGTATCTCTAAACTAAACTAAACTAAACTAAACTAAACTATAAAATAGAGGGACTATTAAAGCCCTGCCCCACGGTACAAGTTCATCCCAAGAGTTCTCCCGAGTTTGCCCTGATTCGAACTCGGAGAATTACGGTAATGGCCGCTCGTCGGTACTCGGGGCTCTCGTGGACATTTTTCAACATGTTGAAAAATCTTCACGAGTCTTCCCGTGCTTACCTGCTGTTCGCGAGTCTTCCCGAGTACCTGCCGTTAGCGTTACGAGCCGCTAAGAGACGTCCCCGAGCTCCGACGTACCCGCTATGTTCATTCTCCGTGCTTACCATGAGTTTGATTTTTTTAAAACTCGGGAGAGCTCTTGGAATGAACACGTACCGTGGGACAGGGCTTTTAGACTAGAGGAATAGAGGAGGAAAGCTGGTCTCAGTTTGTTACTGGAGGGAAGAAAATAACAATATGATGCATAACTTAAATAAAATGGTAAAACTAAGGAACCAGACGTGGGCATTTATCAGTGAGTAATTGACCTGATGAATCACTTGGAAAATAACGAGATAATTTCAGTGCTGAGAATTAAATGACCTTTCCTCAATGTCTAGGAATACACAAAAAGTTTGTTGTACTCAGTTTTACAGTAAAGTACTTACTTTATGTGCTTTCTTACAAGAAATAAAATTGGAGTTTTAGAAAGAGCAGCAATATTTAATTGAGTATCTGGCACTTTGATGGGCGGGTGTGACAAGCGGGAATGGTCAGTGTGATTCAGCTTCTCTCTGCAGAGTTGACATCAGCCCTTTTATCTTCCACCGCTGTCCACACTAAATGTTGAAGAATTTCACTGCTTTTAGTTTACAGACTAGTTTACAGACACAGCATGGAAAACGGTCCTTTGGCCCACAAAGTCCACGCCGATCATAAATCATCTGTTCACGCTAGTTATAGAGTCGTAGAGGCGTATAGCACGGAAACAGGCCCTATGCCCTGACTTGGCAATGCTGAGGAAGACGCCCCAGTTAAGCTAGCCTCACCTCCCTGCATTAGGCACATATCTCACTAAACCTTTCCTATCTATCTATGCCACCTTCCCATCTACCTCCTGAATACTAAGGGCCAAGTTGCAGAGGCCAATTAACTTACTAACGTGCACGTCTTTGGGATGTGGGAAGAAACCAGAGCACCCGGAATAAACCCAGCGGTCACAGGGCGGGCATGCAAACTCAACACAGACGGCACCCAAGGTCAGGGTCAAACCGAGGTCTGTGGCACAGTGAGGTAGCAGCTTGCTCAGCTGCATGATGTGTGGGCAACTTATTTAGACAGAGGGTGCCTGGAACATGCTGCCAGGTGTGGTGGTGGAAGCAGATACAATAGTGCCAATTAAGATGCTTTTACTGTAGATAGACAATGGATATGGAGGGAAATGGATTATGTTCAGGCAGATCTTGGCATCATGTTCAACACAGACATTATGTGCCTCAAGTCAGTCAGAAGCTCATCAATTTTCATATTCTGAGGGCAACACCCTGAGAGAGAATGTCTTTGCTAAGTTAAACAGGATCTAACTTTGAGTTCTTGTTTGCATTTAGAAATCGTGATATGTTTCTGTGCTAACTGGATCCCTTGCCAGTCAATGAAATCAAACGTTCTAACGTGAAGCACAGACTCTATTTACTGAAATGCTGTAGGATTTTCACCTTTATAGCAGCTCCATATTAAACTAGATCATATCAAACCTTCTCGAGAACAATTTGAGCAACAGTAAAATAAGAAATAATTCAATATTTGCTTTTTAAAATTTGCTTGCTCTGAAATGCTGTCGCTATAATCCAGTGCAAACATTAAAAATACACAGACAATTATTGTTTCACCGCTAGACTTACTTACTCAACTTGAACCTGTCCTGCAGCTTTAATCATATGTTCTCCTGCCCCTCTCAGCATTTTTTTGTTTATTTTAGAGATACAGCGTGGAAACAGGCCCTCCGACTCCACTCCGACCAGCGATCCCCGTACACTAACACACTAGGGAGATTTACAATTTTACCAAGCCAATTAACCTACAAACCTGTAAATTGGACTTTGCTGGCAAGGCTTGCATTTATTGTCCGTGAGACAATGGTGGTAAGCCATCTTCTTGAACTGCTGCTGTCACAATGATGAAGGGAATGCTGCAGATTTGGAGTTTCCACCAGTTACACTCGACAACAATGATGGATGTGCTTCCACGTTGGGATGGAGTGTCATATTAATGGGCACCACCAATGTATTTACAAGTTGGGATGTATTTCTCAATTGGGTTGGAGTGTCATATTAATGGGCACCAACAATGTTCCCGTGCCCGCATTATTTCCCCTTTGGTGGTAAAGGTTTGGGAGGTGCCGCCACTGCAGACAACCATTCAGTCCTGGCTCAGTTCTTAACACTCTGGTGACTCTGCTGCATCTGAGTCCAGAGAACATTATCCAGGCTAACACTGCGAGTCAGCACTGAAGGAATGCTGAACTAGTGGAGTTGCTGTCATTTCAAGTAAGAAACAAGAGGGCTGATGGGTTAAAGGTGAGAGGGAGGTGCTTTTTGTAGGGATAATTTCACACACCAAGAGCGATTGATATCTGGAACATGATACCAGAAGATATGGTAGGCTCAGATACTACATGCACGAGACATTTAGACAGACATTTAAATAGACCAGGCAGAGAAGGGTATGGATCTAATGCAGGCAGATGGGACCAGTGTAAATGCAGGGTTTGAAGCACCAAAGGGCCTGTTCCTGTGCTATATGATTCTTTGACTCTCTGGGAAGATTTCCATGGCATGGTTCTGAGTCAAACCAGAGAAGACCTCTGCAGTATCCTCTGCTCTATTTGTTCTACAAGAAAACAAATTATCAAACTCTGTTGTTCTTTGTGGGAATTTTTTGTTGGCATATTGGCAATTATTTGTTGACATTACAACAATGTCTATACTTCAGAAGAACTTCATACACTGTCAAGTACTTTGAAACACCTTACAGACATGAAAGGTGCTATAGAAATACAAGACATTTTCTTTCCATTTCCATTGTGTGGCACAGAGCACATTTATTTCCTTACAATCACTGCACACTCTGACCCGCCACATGCAACACCACGGGAGGGGCGTTAGTAGGGAAATAACTGCGCAAAAATAGAAATAATATGAGCCACCTAAATGCACCCTGTCATGTCACCAGAAAGCAGTAAGCACAAGCCATCACTCGCTACAGAAGTTACTGTAGAAACATATAATCATTGGAGCAGTGAAAGATGCAGGAACAGCTAAATGTTAGTGCCTTTGGTTGTCTAAGTTACCTCATGTAGAATGGTAAAAATAAAAATTTAGCAAGGTGCAAACGTTCCAATCCAACGCATGGTATCAGTTTCTGTGCAGCCTTCAGAAGTCAATTTATTTCATTGAAGATAGACACAGAAAACTGGACTAACTCAACCGGTCAGACAGCATCATTGGAGAAAAGCAACAGGTTCTTCAGACTCATCTCCTGATCAAGATGTTCTTCCATTCCTTTTGCTGGGCTGAAGGGTCTGTAACTATGCTGTGTTTTTCTGTGGATATGATTCTTCTGTCTTGACCTAGTTTTTCCTTAACTCTACCTCACCCTCTCACCATGGTGGCAAGACTCAGTGTTTTCACTATCTTTGAAGTAAATTCCCCATTGCTTAGTTTATGGCCCCATCTGCATCTGCGACTGTGCGCGCTTTCTTTAAGGAGTCCTCCTTACTCCTCACACATCTCCGACACATACTGGTTTGTAGGTTAATTGAGTTCTGTAAATTGCCCCTAGTGTGTAGGAAGTGGATGGGAAAGTGGGATAACATAGAACTAGTATGAAGAGGTGATCAAAGGTTGGCGTGGACTCCATGGGCAAAAGAGTCTGTTTCCGCGCTGTATCATACGCCAAACTAAACTAATTTGAAAACAGTGAGCTTCATCAGACAGAGTCTTGGAGTCATACAGTGCAGAATCGGCCTTCTGCCCCAAGGGTCCATGCTAAAACATCAAGAGCTCATTTACATGAGTCCCACCTTATTCTCCCCACATTCCCACTAACTCTCCAGATTCCATCGCTTGAATTCACACCAGGGATAATCAATTAATCAGACAAACAGAAAACCCAAACCCCTGTGGTAATCCATTGGTTCACAGGGAGGAGGTACACAGCTGCGCCACCCTATAGACATGAGGAACTGTAGATGCTGGTTTACAAAAAAATACACAAAGTGCTGGAGTAACTCAATGGTCAGGGAGCATCTCTGGTGAACATAGAAATTCTCTCTCCAGGGATGCTGACTGATCCAATGTGTTCTCCAACAAGCTGTGTCTCTTTTTGTGCCATCCTATAATCTGATTCAATGTTGTTGAATATTGGCCAGAACATGAGGCAGAAAGCGCTCTCTTCTTCAAAATAGTGCTGCAGGATTTTTCACGTTAATGTGGGAGAAAAGGGTGGATCTATGTTTAAATTTTCACCCAAAGGATCATATCAAAAGCTGGGCAGCAGCCTAGATCATTGTGCTTAAGTCTTGAAAGTCTGGAACCCATAACCTGGCTTAGAGGTAAGAGTGCTACAATTTAGCTCCCTTTGACATTTGAAAGATAATTAACATCTTACTAAAGCCTAACATATAATATGGGAGAGGACATCAACAAGTCTAACGCACACCACAAATACGTCTCTAGATTTACACTCAGTTGCATACACAGATTCTGGTGCATTTCAGTGAGGCATTGCTAGTTGTAATGCATATCCACTGGAACCATCCCTGTGAGATTTCAAGTTTGGCTTTAAACTGTTGCCAGAATGGAAGCAAAAAGAGAATAGCAAATTTCAATTTTAGAAAGCTTTGAATAATGTAATGATCGCAGTGGAGTTTCTGTGAGGACTGGCTTTTAGACTGTCCTGTTAAATTTTATACTTTGTGGAAGAAAGTTTTCTTCAGTTTTGGTCTAATGGCCAGATATACCATGTCATCAACATACAATAACATTCACACTGTTGATCTACAATCAGCTGTAGATTTATAGATTGGGAAATAGCGAGTACATATTTAACAATGGTTAATCAATAAATAGTAACTTGGGAAAATGTATTATCAATAATACGGTCACAGAGAGAAGATGTGACCACTACTCAGACAACATCTATCACAACGTTTAAAAAGCATTTGGACAGGTACATGGATAGAATAGTTTTGGAGGGATATGAGCCAATGCAGGCAGGTTGGATTAGTGTAGATGGGACTTGTTGGGCGGCATGGGCAAGTTGGGGTGAAGGACCTGTTTCCACGTGGTGTAACCCAAACACGTGAGTTCAGGATCGAACCCAGGTCCACAGGACTGTGAAGCAGCAGCACTCACAGTAGGACCACCATGCCACCCGTTTTAGACCAAGATTCCATCATCAGAATCTCCTTCATCATCTCTAACCTTCGAAACAAGCTTTTTCAGATGAAGTGAGAGCAGAGATGAGAACCCAGGGCATGTTGTTTACTCTTGCTAGAGTAGCAGTTTTACTCACATGGTTTCACCATGGTAACATGCTGGCTACATTTCAAAATAGGATGACTTTTCCCTCAAGCGAAGCTTTCATGTTTAGGAAAGCATCAACTGCAATTAGCAATGGAGGCAGATACCTTCCAACTGGTTCTGTCGCACTTGGTTGGTTTGTGCAAGGATCCTCTGTACTCTTGCTCAAGACAACGTGTTGTGTCCAGCTTTGACCGATAACACACAGGTAGAGTCAGGAGAAGCAGATTGCGCAGGAATCCATACAGCCTAGATAGACACAAAATGCCGGAGTAACTCAGCGGGACAGGCAGCATGGAATGGGTGACGTTTTGGGTCGAGACCCTTCTTCAGACTGTCTGAAGAAGTGACTTGACCAGAAAGAGTCACCAAAGAGGTAGATAGTAGTTCAGACTATCTGTTGAAGTGTCTCGACCCAAAATGTCATCCATTCCTTTTCTCCAGTGATGCTGCCAGACCCTGCCGAGTTACTCCAGCATTTTGTGTCTATCTTCGGTGTCAACCAGCATCTGCAGTTCTTTCCTACACACTCCATAGAGCCTAGATTTATTATGCTCGCACTCCCTTTACACTGCTATCCCTGGGCAAAGTCTGCAGGGCTGTGGACAGGAATGTGGTTGGCCTTTCAAAGAGCCAGCATGGACACAACGGGCTGAATGGACTCTGCATCACCGTATGGTTCTGTTCCTGGTTGATTTCACCCACTTGTAAGATGGACATAAAACATTGTTAGCTTTGACCTGTCTACTGCTGTATCACTTGCATGGATGTCACTAGCAAATTAACAGTAGCGGGACTGACAAGCTGAATTATTAATCCCTCTCCTGAAGCAGTCAATGTTTAAAAAGAAACTACAAAGACATTTCTCTGCAGCTTCCCAGCCACTACTTCTTGGGCGCTATGGTAACCAAGGATTGTCTCGTTCACATGATGTAGTAATGGTTCTGACAATCTTCAAAATTAATGATATCTAATATTTACGGTTGATGTTGCTTTTGTTTTTTTGCTGAACTGGGATGGCGACCTTAGGGTCCAAATATTATAGTCACCCAGCACAGGACGAAGAAACTGCAGATGCCAGAAATCCGAAAGCTCAGGAGGTCTGGCAGCATCCGCGGAAAGAGAAACGGTTAACATTTCAGGTCTGAGAGATATGAGCCAAAGAGTCCATCCTCAGAACATTTCTGCACCTATAAGCCTTCCAGACATCTTCTGGAGGGAGGTGGCATTGAGATTATAATCATGGCAATGGCTGACATATTCAAGAACTGTAAGCTCCAATGTGCTCTGTAGCCCAAGAGGGTGCATCCCCTTTGGAAACCAGTCTTGGTGGAGATTAGAGCAATCTTGCCTTGGGGTAATAATGTTGCCTTCACGCCCAAGCTCAGGGGCTGGAGTACCAAGATCTAGACTGATGTCCCAGGTATTATTGAAGAGCTGCTGTAGCCCATTTATGTGGGCAGTTTATTATTAAAGAGTATCTATAAAGATCTGTTGTAAATGGTACTGCAGCTGTGATCAGTGTCAATTTACAGATGCATTAAACAGCTAGCAATCAGACTGAACTGTTGTAATTGAGTTGGCAACGGCATCTCATTATTGAAATGTGAGCTCAGGGGTAAACTTACCTGAAAATACTGAATTTCTCCTCTGAGAAAGAGTAAAGTTTGTAATTGTTTATGCATCTCTTGACTGAGGTAATGGGAAAGTTAATTATCTATTAATGTCAACCTTCTTCAGTGTTACTCATTAGACCAAAGTTTCTGAGGAAAACTAAGATATAATCTTGGGCACTACAACACAACACAAAATTGTTCTGTTTTGGTACATGTGAAAATTAAACATTTGATTCTTGATTGATCCGCTGAGCTACTCTTCCCTTCCTATTGGGCAAAAGTCACAGATGTGTATAAACACACACCTCCAGATTCAAGGACAGTTTCTTCCCAGCAGTTATCAAGCAACTGAACAACCCTACCAACAACTAGAGAGCGGTCTTGAACTACTATCTACCTCATTGGACCATCCCCGGACTATCTTTGATCGGACTTTACTTGCTTTATCTTTCACTAAACACTATTCACGTTATTGCCTTTATCATATATCTGTACACTGTGGATGGCTTGATTGTTATCATGTATTGTCTTTCCGCTGACTGGTTAGCACGCAACAAAAGCTTTTCACTGTACCTCGGTACACGCGACAATAAACTAAACTCAACACATTTGGTGTTTTTCGTAAACCTGCATCTACAGTTCCTTGTGTCTGCAAATGCCTGCAGGCTTGCTTTGTCACTAGTCAGACCTCAGTGCAGTCTCTTCTACACTCGGAAATGTGCTCAGGCAGAAACTCACTCTCTCCACTATCATGAAGAGAACATTGAGACTAAATATTCAGTGTAGTATATGTCTATTTGTGAATATTCTGCTCGTTGCGGTTCAGAGCTGAGCTGCAAGCCTGAATAGGTTTGGATGTTTACATTTCTGAATGAGGTCGATGGTTAACCAAGTCACTAAGGGCAATCACCATCGCATTAGGCTACTGTTTATTAGACGCAAATGTACACTAATTCGGTGGTATTTCACAGGTGATTATTGGTAGTTTGAGCTAGAGGAACTCATCGGGTCAAGCTGCATCTGTGACAGGAATGGACAGATGACATTTTGGGTCAGGGTTCTTCTTCAGACAGAATATAATAGGGCAGAGAAAGCTGAAAAAGAAAGGTGGGGTGGAACAAAGCCTGACAAGTGATAGGTGGATAGTGTGATTAGCAGATGGGTGGAATAAGTGACTAAGGAGATGAAAAAGAGACTAAAGGGTGTCAGATAAGGAGTATAGTGGAGGAATTAGTTCTCTGAGATTTTGAAACACAATTCAGACTGTAGGCAGGGCCTTGGTTTAACATCTCACCTAAAAAAGAATCATTAAACAAATGTTATCAGATTTGAACCCATGACTCAGAGTTGAGAATGTTATGAACCATACCATAGATAGATAAATCTAATTTTACACCAACTGTGACTAATGTGTATATAAATGGCTCTGCAGAGAGGGAGAGCAGGCACAGATCACCCCTCGTGGAAATTCCCCACCTCCCCAGGTTTCATTTCTTTGATGTGTGATTGAAATTCTGACGGAGCAACAGAAATGTTTTTAATACATCAAAGTTGGCAGTACAGACCGTTCAAAGAGTGGAACTGCCCTGTGCGCTCAGATATTTAACATATGTACATGTTACGTCACACTTGTCAATGCAACTGCAGCCAGACGTGTCACATCTCAGAGTCCCAGAGGACATCATTGTGGCCCTGCATCTGTGCGACACGGATAGCGACGGACAGGAACGAACACATGCTTAAAGCGTTGAGCAAGTATCCAACTGATCAGATGCAAACTGGTAGAGCGGCTACCTCACAGCGCCAGAGACCCGGGTTCAATCCCGATCTCGGATGCTGTCGGTGCGGAGTTTACGTGTTGTGACCACGTTGGTTTCCTCCAGGTGTTCCGGTTTCCTTCCACGTCGCAAAGACATGCAAGTGTGTAGGTTCATTGGCCCTCTGCAAAATTGCCCCTACTGTGTAGGGGTTTGATGAGAAAGTGGGATAAAGTAGAACTAGTATGAACAGGTGAAGGCGTTGGCCAATGTGCCTGTTTTCACAAATGAGTAGATATTCACGGTTAGCTATATACAGTAGCAAAGTGGCATTTGAAATAGCAAAGACTGCAGAGATTGGTATTTAAAAATAATAACAGAAAATATTGGAGTTACACCGCAGGTCAGAAAGCAATCGTGGAGAGAGAGAAACAGAGTTATTGCTTCAAGTCATGACCTCTTCATCAGAACTAGGGGAAAAACAAATAGGCGCTGAGTCGTAGACAGGTGGAAGTGCGGGCAAAACAGAGGGAAGACACAAAATGCTGGAGTAACCCTTGGTCTCGACCCGAAACGTCGCCCATTCCTTCTCTCCATAGATGCTGCCTCACCCGTTGAGTTACTCCTGCATTTTGTGTCTACCTTCGATTTTACCAGCATCTGCAGTTCTTTCTTACACTGATCAAGCTTGTCCAGGTAATACATTTGTTTATGGTATGTCTAATAAAAGGAAAATGAAGACATGTTAATCACGGTGATTCTAGGACGGGACTTGCAACCTGTAGGTGGCCCATCTACAACTTGCCTTTCCAGTGTGATTAACATGCCAATAATATTGGGGGACATGATCAAGGAGAATTTGATGTTGAATCACAGAAGGAGGTGTTAGCACAGGTGATCTGGCAGTGGAGGAATTGGACTGCAGATGCTGGTTTAAACCAAACATAGACACAAAAAGCTGGAGTAACTCAGCGGGTCAGACAGCATCTCTGGAGATCTCTGGAGAGAGGTGCTGTGTGACCCGCTGAGTTACTCCAGCTCTTTGAGTCTGTGGACAGGGTCAGGTTATTGCCCTGTTCACTGATATGAAGCTGTCCTTCCTTCCGCCAGCACATGACCACATAACTACCAACCCTCACCGTGTCACTGACTCCAAATGGCCAGGGCATCAAGCATGGATTTGCCAACCCTTCCTACATCATGAGAACCAACAGTTAATGAATAATTCTGTGGGTGGGCCACTGATGTTTACAGGCATGCCACTGATCTGGCTACATTTTGCACATGACACTTCCTGGCATTTAACCAATAGCATAGCGCAACAGGTGGAGGTGGAATGATACAGCACAGAAACAGGCCTTTCAGCCCACCGAGTCCATACAAAACCATTGATCACCCGTTCATGCTAGTTCCATGTCGCCCATTTTCTCATCCACTCCCTACACACTGGACAGCAATTAACCTATAAACTCCACTGGTCTTTAGGATGTGGGAGGAAACCAGAACACATGGACGAAACCCATGTTGTCACAGGGAGAACGTGCAAACTCCACACAGATAGTAGCCAAGGTCAGGATCAGACCCGGGTCTCTGATGTCGTGAGGCAGCAGCTCTACCAGCTGCACTACTGTGACACCCTGCTCCCACCTCTGGCAGGTTAACATCCCAGTACTTTGTGTGAAGATAGAGGGGGGATGGGAGGGGGGGGGGGGTGTCAGGGGGAGCAAATTAATCTTTTTGCAGCCCTCAGCCCTTTAACCAACAAAATGAACACTTAGAACGTTAACAGGCAACTTAAATGAATAACTACTGCACCACTGACAGCACCAGGGAATTGACGGCAGTAGTTCATTCCAGGTTCAAATGACACTGATACACTGCAGAGGGCGATTCGATTATGGTCCTGTAACCCTCCTGACTGCCCATTACTCCACATGTTATTTAGTGATATGACATTGTGCTTTGAGATTAGGCGCTGACTTGGCTTCTAACTGGAAGGTTGCAGTGCAGAACCTTTGGGCATCCTGTCATTACATCTATCTGTCTTGTTTCTATGGTGATGGATCGAGACGATCTACATCATTTTGCTTGGCTCCGAAAGTGCACATTAATGCCTGAAAGCTGAGGATTTGTGTGCATAGCTAGAGTGGAGAAACTGGGGGTCACTGTGCTTGCAACGAAGGAGGTTCTGGGGTAGGGGGTGATGGAGGCAACTGTGAAGGAGGGTGCAGGCCTCAGAATATTTCAGGATTAAAGGACCTTCTTTTAGGAAGATGAGAAGGAATTTCTTTAGTCAGGGGGTGGTGAATCTGTGGAATTCAATGCCACAGAAGGCTGTGCAGGCCAAGTCAATGGATATTTTTAAGGCAGAGATAGAAAGATTCTTGATTAGTGAGGGTGTCAGGGGTTATGGGGAGAAGGCAGGAGAATGGGTTGAGAGGGAGAGATAGATCAGCCATGATTGAATAGCGGAGTAGACTTGAGCTGAATGGCCAATTTCTGCTCCTATCACATGAAATGATCCCACTTCGTGCGAGTACGTGTCTGTGTTTGTGTATGTGTGTGCATGTACGTGGGGTAGAAATTTAATGCAGGCCTACGGGATTTAATTTTTACTTTAGAGAAACTTTAGAGACATGATTCACATCATTAATTTAGTTTTTTACTTTAGATTCAACACATTTCTACACAACACGTTCCTACAAAGTCCAATGCATCAATGATCAGGTGTTCCCCTGAAACTGAAACAAAGTGTTTTGGAAATGTTCAACAGGTGAGAGATGAGAGAAGAAAGTTAATTATTCTGGCAGAATGAGTTTTGTCAGGTTTTCAGATTTCAGAATTCCGGTTCGGTAGTATTTTGTATTATTTCGGTAGTATTTTGTATTATTTCTGTGCTAATTTTGTTTAGTTTAGAGATACAGCATGGAAACGGGCCCTTCAGCCTTCGAGTCCACGCCGACCAGCGATCACCTGTACATTAGTTCTCTCTTACACCCTAGGGACAATTTACAGATACCAACTAACCTACAAACCTACACGTCTTTGGAATGTGGGAGGAAACCAGAGCTCCCAGAGGAGACCCACATGGTCACAGGGATAAAGTACAAACTCCGTACATAATTAAACCCAGGTCTCTATCGCTGTAAAGCAGCAATTCTGCCATGAATTTTCAATATGGATAGATTTCCTCCCCAATTTAATTCTGTATTCAATAGTAGTAATTCCTGCATCTGAAATATTTTGATTTTGTAGATGTTCTAAAGATTTTTGATAACTGAAGACCTCCTTTGTTCTTTGATAAGAAGTCACAAATGTATTTTTACCGTCACTGGAGCCAAGAGTTAGAATGCACAAGTCTCCAGAGGGAACCCATGACCCAACTGATGGAATATCTAAAGGATCGGTTTACTCTTAACATGCCCATTGATGGGAAATAATCCCATTCAACAGAATGACATGAGATTCATTTAGTTTGGGGAAGTTAATTAAATTCTGAAACTGCTTTCATAAACCGTCCAAAAATAGATCAAAAAATTCCAACGGTCAATGTGAACATGAGACCAGTAAAAAACACAAAATTTTTGAAACTATGCAATATTAAAAAGCAGATCTGATGAAAGGTCATTGACCCATAGCATTGACCCTGCTGAATATTTCCAGCCTTTCCTGCTTCTGTTAAAGTAGAAATCCATCCATACTGAAAATGCATGGCAGATAATCTCAATGAATGGTGCGTTTCTCCTGTCTGTCAGTGAATTCAGTGTAGAAGCCGGGACATTATGTTAGAGTTGTACAAGACGCCAGTAAGGCCACACTTGGAGAATTGCGTTCACTTTTGATCACCATGCTATAGAAGAGATGCTATTAAGACAATGGGTTGTATTCACTGGAATTTAGGATGAGAGGGCAACTTATAGAAACGGACTTATCAAATTATAAAAGGACTGGACAAGCTAGATGCAGCAAAAATGTTCCCAATGTTGGGGGAGTCCAGAACCAGGGGCCACAGTCTAAGAATAAAGGGGAGGCCATTTAAAACTGAGATGAGAAAAAACTTTTTCACCCAGAGAGTGGTGAATTTGTGGCATTCTCTGCCACAGAAGGCAGTAGAGGCCAATTCACTGGATGGATTTAAAAGAGAGTTAGATAGAGCTCTAGGGGCTAGCGGAATCAAGGGATATGGGGAGAAGGCAGGCACGGGTTATTGATTGTGGATGATCAGACATGTTCATATTGAATGACGGTGCTGGCTCGAAGGGCCAAATGGCCTCCTCCTGCACTTATTTACTATGTTTCTATGTAAGATGGCATGGGATTATCAGATCCTTGTCCTGGCGAGAAGGACTCAAGGGCTTGAGCAATGGGGAGAGGTTGGACAGGGTAAGATTTTATTCCTTAGAGCGCTGGAGGCTGAGAGATGATTATATAGTAGTGTGGAATAACAGGAGAGTAATTGGTGTGGTGCATAACATCACGAGACAATAGGGTGAATCCACTGAATCTTTTACCGAGGATAGAAGAATAAGAACTAGAGAGGATAGGTTTACAGTGAGAGCGGAAAGATTTGGTAGGAACCTGAGGTGCAACTGTTCCACACAGAAGGTGGTGGGAAAATGGAACGAGGTGCAGGCAAGGTTGCTGGGGCAGAGCACTATAGCAGCATTTAAAAGGCATTTGGACAGATCAAGATTCAAGATTCAAGAGAGTTTATTGTCATGTGTCCCAGATAGGACAATGAAATTCTTGCTTTGCTTCAGCACAACAGAATATAATAGACATAAATACAGAACAGTGTGTCCATATACCATTGAATAAATATATACACACACAAATAAATAAACAGATAAAGAGCAATGGGCTATTAATGTTCAGAGTTTTGTATGAGTTGAGTTTAGTAGGCTGATGGCTGTGGGGAAGCAGCTATTCCTGAACCTGGATGTTGCAGATTTCAGGCTCCTGTACCTTCTACCTTAAGGCAGTGGGGAGATGAGTGAGTGGCCAGGATGCTGTGGGTCCTTGATGATGCTGGCAGCCTTTTTGAGGCAGCGGCTGCGGAAGATCCCCTCGATGGTAGGGAGGTCAGAGCAGATACATGGAAAGGGAGTGTTTAGTGGATATGGACCGAGCACAGGTAAATGAAAGTAGCTTAGTTGGGACATGTTGGTCGATGGGGACGAGTTACCCTAGAGGTTATGCTTCTGTGCTGAATGACTGCTTCGTGAGAAAGCATCCTCGAGTGCTTAGGGGTGTCCTGAAAGGTGCATTAGAAATGCAAGGCTCTCTTTTCTTGTGCCAACGCCTCAGTTGAAACATAGCACCACTGTGAGCAATTATGCTCTTCCAGTAGTCGAGGGACAGGGAAGATAAAGTATTCAATGAAGTCATGGCAATGTTAGTAAAGGTAAAACATTGACTGACTCTCCCCTCATATTAATATGCAAATAAAAGGTTGAGACTGTCAGGGGTTTTAAGTTCCGTTTGCCAGTGGAATTTTACTTTCTAATTTTGCCCGTACGTGGGGACTTCCCTCTCGGGTTCCGCGGAGGAAAATTTCAGCAGCAACATCTCTGGGGCTCTCGCTTCCGCCTTCCGCAGCCGCCGGCTCCGCGTGGAGGAAGTGCAGCTGATTTCACTCATTAGCTGCAGTGGTGTTAACCTCAGCACTAACTTCAGCTTTTGACGTCAATGCCATCACTAGGCAACCTCTGGGCCCATGGAGTGCCGCACAAAAGTAGCTGCCCACACGTTTTGAATCTCCACCGTGCATTTTCCCCTCTGCCTGGCTTTAATGACCTGTGCCAGCCGGTTACTTAGCAACTGCCCCATTATATTAAGAGGTTTAATAAAGTGCTTGCTGCTCCCGGCTTTGTGATATGTTTGGTTCGACCAATTTGAATGGCCTTCTGCTCACTCTGTTTGCCAGTATTGATGTTATCATTCCCATTTATTTAGATTTGTGCTAAAATCCTGGCTCTTACAAGGAGCATCAGTCTCGGCTGGAGTTTCGTTCCAGCACGTGGCCCACAGGGTAGCTCCCTCACTCCCACTCAGGAGGTTTGAGCCATTCCAATGACACAGAAACTTGGTTGGCGCACGCATGCAGTACTGAGGAAGTGCCGCCTTGTCGCAGATGCCACCCTGACATGCAATGTTAAACTAAACCTCCACCTGCTCTCTCAGGAGAACAGAGAAATCCTGTGGGGAAAAAGAGCCAGCACTCTCCTCACTGCTCCATGCTATCAGCGCTAACCACTAAGACATGCACAGAGTCTTTTACCCGGAGCAGGGGAGTCAGGAACCAGAGGACACAGGTTTAAGGTGAGAGGGAAAAGATTGAATAGGAATCTGAGGGGCAACTTTTTTCGCACGGAGGGCGGTGGTATATTTGTTTTGTTTAGTTGCAGCATGAAAACAGGCCCTTCGGCCAACTGAGTCCATGCCAACCAACAATCACCCATTCACTAGTTCTATCCTACACACTAGGGACAATTTACAGAAGCCAATTAACCTACAAATCTGCACATCTTTGGAATGTGGGAAGAAAATCGAACACCTGGTGGAAACCCATGTGGTCATATGAAACCAGAGGAGGTAGTTGAGGCAGGTACTGTAACAAATTTTTAAACATTTGAACAGGTACATGGATAGGAAGGGTTTAGATGGGATATGGGCCAAACGTGGGTAGATGGGACTAGTTTGGATGGAACAGTTAGGTCAGGATGGGCAAGCTGGGATGAAGGGCTTGTTTCCACGCTGAGTGACCCTATGACTCTTTTTCACACTCTCACGCAGTTGAAACCATCCACGTTATTTGGAAGCAAGTTCACGATTTCTTTGTTGTGAATCAAAATGACATGTGGGACCATTTGCAATAATGTGGTGTTACAGGATTTACTGCCTTTTAGTGAAGGTCATAACAGCTCCGTCATCTGGTGGTGTTGGTGGGAGCTGTCTGCTGACTCCGATTTCTGTTGCTCAGGATGAGGATAGTGACCTGTGGGGGAGCAGGGGAAGATGGAACACCTTGCCTCTTGAGTTCTGTCACTTGTGTTGCAGTGGCGTCATTTTTAAATGAGATGTTGGCAGCAAACTTCAGGAACAGTGGGCAGCACGGTGATGTAGTGGTAGAGCCACTGACCTAAAGCGCCAGAGGCCGGGGTCCGATCCTGACTACGGGCGTTTGTCCGTACGGAGTTTGTACGTTCTCCCTGTGACCTGCATGGTTTTTTTTTAGGAGATCTCCAGTTTCCTCCCACATCAAAAGACGGTGGGAAGATAGGTTAACTGGCCGCTGTATATTGCCCCTAGTGTTCCGATGTGTGGTGGAATCTGTGGGAAGTTGATACTGATCTGGGGAGAATATAATGGTATTATTGCAGGGTGGTCAATGCAGACACAGTGGCCCCACCCATGCAAACCCATCTCTGCCCCCTAAACTCCAACCATCAACCCACAGGGACAGAGATCACGTGTGCACATTGCCCGGTCCAGCAGGTGTATTGACCTCCCCACCATTGACGGGAACTACAGGAGGCACTGCCTTAAAAATGCAGCTAATATCATCAAAGGACCAGACCTCCCTGAACACATTCTCACCTCACAATCACCATGGGTAGAAGATACACGAGCCTGAGAACCACGACCAACAGGTTCAAGATTAGCTTCTTTCCTGCAACCATCAGGCTCTTGAACCCTGCACACCACTAGCCACAACCCTACCTCAGCAAAGATCTACTATGGACTTTGTTTAAGAAAGAACTGCAGATGCTGGAACAATCGAAGGTAGCCAAAACTACTGGAGAAACTCAGTGGGAGAGGCAGCATCTATGGAGCGAAGGAATAGGTGAGAGTCTGAAGAAGGGTCTCGACCCGAAACGTCACCTATTTCCTTCGCTCCATAGATGCTGCCTCACCCGCTGAGTTTCTCCAACATTTTTGTCTACCTACTATGGACTTTGATTTGGTTGCACTATGTACTTTTGTTTTGCACTATTATGCCTGGTTACCTGATTAATACCATATTACTGATTATTACTGAGTATTACTGATTCATAATTAATTGTATTATTTACAATTGTCTATTAATTTGTTTTGTTGTTACGTTAATGGGCCTGTAATGGGCCTGTAATGGGCCTGCAGCAAATAAGAATTTCAGTGTTTAATTGCTGGCATAAATGACAATGAAACACCCTTGACTGTTGATGTGTAAGAGCAGGATTGAATGAAATGGAGGTTATCCTTACAGTGATTTTCTTGACTCATAGGCAATTGCGTCAAGACTTCCCTGGTGTGGTCATTGTACACCCCAGTAGATGTGAGCACACCAAGCCTTGGAGACATGTCTTGGTGCTGAAGAGCCTTGATGTGGACAACTTCCACAAACCTATCATTCACTATTCAGGGAAAATAGTTTTCTCCTTCGTTATCCAAGTTGTTCCATTTACATCCAGTAGAACTCTATATTGGAATCTCAAGCCTTTCCTTTGTAAAGCAGATTTTCCTTCCTGCACTACAGTGACTAGGCCTTTTAAGGAATGTTTAGTTTAGTTTAGAGATACAGTGCAGAAACAGGCCCTTCGGCTCACTGAGTCAACATCAACCAGTGATCCCCACACAGTAACACTATCCCACACACATTGGTGAACAATTTTACAATGATACCAAGCCAATTAACCTACTAACCTGTACGTCTTTGGAGTGCAGGAGGAAACCAGAGATCCCGGAGAAAACCAACGCAGGTCACGGGGAAAATGTACAAACTCCATACAGACAGCACCCATAGTCAGGATCAAACCCCGATCTCTGGTGCTGCAGGGTAGCAACTCTACTGCTATTCCATGTATGTTGCAAAACATACTTGGCAAATAAAGTACTATTCTGATTCTGATTCTGATTCTACCACCACACCACTGTACATAGCATAGAAGCGGGCCCTTAATCCCACCTTGTCCATGTTGATCAAATTGGCATTCTGGGCAAGATCCATTGCCTGTATTTGGCACATAGCATTCTAAACCTTTTCTATACATACATCAGTCCAAATATCCTTTAAAAGTCGTGATTGTATCCTCTTCTACAGCTTCCTACATACCCTCTGATAAATTGGTGAATTCACCACTGGCTTCGATCGCTGAGTGTTGGTCGCCATCTACAAAGGATGCTTGGTCGGTACCATTCTCCTTGTCGAATGCCTTATTAAACAGTGACATCGAAGAAAGTATAGGCGCAACAATTCCTGAAGGACTGATGGTCCCCGCGCAGTGTTGAGGAGATGCGGAACGATGTCCCTTCATCAGCTTGGGATATTAACCTCCTGTGGTCATATTTTGAGGAAGCCTTCTCCAGTGTCCTGTCCAATTAATCGCTCAGTGAATCAATAATCTGGTCTTTCGCATGCTCTGGGCTTATATAGGAAGATACATAGGATATATAGAAATATTTGATATATAGGGTATATAGCCTACATTGAGGCTATATCGGAAATTGGCTGCTGTATTTCTTACATTAAAATATTAAATCTTTAGAAAAAGTACTTCATTGCTTGAAAAAAGTACTCTGGAATATGTTGCAGTTGTAACAGGCAGTACAGACGTTAAAATTCTTTCTTTGGACTTGCCAGTGGGAGGTCAGTATTTGAAATGTGATCTCCAACCGATGGTCAAACTTGGAGTTAAAATTCAACAGTTTCTTGATCAGTGAGTCACGAAGTTGTTGATTGTTGATGACGTGATGTCTCCATGCCAATCAGTTGCCAACTGCAATGCAGAACCACAGACAAATAACCGGTTTCTTAGATCATCCTTAATATCTTCAAGAGAGAGTTAGATAGACCTCTTAAAGATAGCGGAGTCAAGGGATATGGTGAGAAGGCAGGAACGGGGTACTGATTGTGGATGATCAGCCAAGATCACAGTGAATGGTGGTGTTGGCTTGAAGGGCCGAATGGCCTACTCCTGCACCTATTGTCTATTGTCTATTGTCTTCTTTCTCTTCTCTGTCCTTCTATGTTCCCCAGCATGGCTAACTTCTCCACCACAAGGTTTGCCCAACCAAAGGAACTAATTTCAGTTATAAGCATATTAGCTCACCCATCCAGTTCACTTTAGTTTATTCACATGTATTGAGGTACAGTGAAAAGCTTTTGTTGCGTGCTTTCCAGTCAGCGGAAGATAATACATGATTCCAATCGAGCCATTTACAGTGTATAGATACCTGATAAGGGAATAACGTTTAGTGCAAGGTAAAGCCAGCAAAGTCTGAACAAGGATAGTCCGAGGGTCACCAATGAGTTAGATAGTAAGTAGATAGTAGGATAATAGGAGGTAGAACATTGTGGCCTCAAGCTGGTTCCGGCCCAAAGGGTCGCATTGACTGTCTAATCATCTCCCAATTCTCGGCTCCAATAAGTCTATTCATCTTGTCATACTGTTTTGAAAAGTTCAGATTTCACATCCATGCACTGTTACCAACAATGGGTTTTACTTCTGCCTCCATTCCCATCTCAAGCTCGGAGCCGTCTCAGAATAAAGGTCATTGTGGTTCAGTCACAGGATTGAACTGCCTTGCACAATAGTTTTCCAAATCTGAGTGGATGTAAAATCTGAACTCAAAGTAGACCCGCACCTCGACATTGGAGCAGATATTCCTGATGGGTGGCACTACCAAACTCAAGTAGGGGGAGCAGCATTTAAAATACACCCCATCTCTGAACTCCATCTCCAGCAAGGGCAACCCTCCACCCTCTGAATGAACTATAGGAATCTGTTAAAACCCTTCCCTTGAGAGGACTGACCTCCTCGATATTCAGATGCCCACAGCCATGGAAGCTCACGTTACAACCCAACAAATGGTTAATCAGCACACACACACACACACTCTACTTCATCCTGTTCGCCGAGCAGGGAATCAGCAAGATATCTACCGGGCAGTTTCAACGAGTAACGAATCAGGATATGTGACTCCAATTGTTAAAGAGAAAGAAAGATTTAAATATTGATAGCATTTCATGTCACCTTAGGTGGCACCATACCCAGTCACGTTCCTGTGCTTGTGGGTGATTGGTGGTTGACGTGGATCGATGGACCTCTCTCCATGACTCCAACACAATACAAGCCAACACAATACAATACAATACAATACAATACAAGTTCCTGTGATGTTAGTTGTAGCAAAGGGGAAATGCAGCCATAGTTCCACAGCAGGGATCCCACCCAGAGCAATGTGATAATGAGCAGATAACCTGCTGTTTGAGGGAGAACTATCAGCTTGATCAGTGGGGATTGTCTGCTCTTCAAGGGTCAGGGCCACAGAAGCAACTGGCTGAGATTGAAAAGCAGTATTGCCAACAATGCAGCACTCCTGCGGGGTTGGCTTGTATTGTGTTGGAGTCATGGAGAGAGGTCCATCGATCCACGTCAACCACCAATCACCCACAAGCACTAATCCCACAGTACATTACTCCAAATACTTTATTCTCCCCACATTCTCATCGTATGTCCCCAGTCTCTACCACTCACCCACACCCAAGTGGCAATTGATCATGACCTGCAAAGCTTTGGGATGTGGGGGAAGCGGACACGGTGGACATGGTATATGGGTGTATCTGCAGACACGGTGGACATGGTATATGGGTGTATCTGCAGACACGGTGGACATGGTATATGGGTGTATCTGCAGACACGGTGGACATGGTATATGGGTGTATCTGCAGACACGGTGGACATGGTATATGGGTGTATCTGCAGACACGGTGGACATGGTATATGGGTGTATCTGCAGACACGGTGGACATGGTATATGGGTGTATCTGCAGACACGGTGGACATGGTATATGGGTGTATCTGCAGGCAGTTAGGTCTGTTCTTGCCATCATGTTCGGCAGACATTGCGGGTTGAAGGGCTTCTTCCTCTGTTGTGCTGTTCTACGTTCTACGTGAGAGAGTCAGATATAGCTCTTAGGGCTAACAGAATTAAGGGACATGGGGAGAAAGCAGGAACGGGGTACTGATTTTGGATGACCTGCCATGATCATATTGAATGGCGGCGCTGGCTTGAAGGGCCAAATGGGCTACTGTTGCACCTATTTTTCTACCTAGAAACCTATGTTTCTATGTTTCTGTGGTCACGTACACACTCCACACACACAGCCCCCGAGGTGAAGATTGAACTCGGGTCTCAGGCATTGTGAGGCAGCAGCAATATTAGCTGTGACACTGCACACCCTATTCTCCAGTCTCTTCAGCAACGTTTGAACCTTCCATCCTTTTGACAGAAGTGAGAGTACTATTTGTTAAGACCAGCCTAACTCTGTGAAATCATTCCCAAAACAATATATATCACCTCACTTTCAAAGGTATTTATTTTCCATTTCAAGCTTGCTGTTTAGAAGGTTAATAACTACTGCGCCATGTAGCCCCTCACCCTCATCAATTGCTTTTGCCTTTAAGTTGTCAGGAAACCATCTGTTGATCCATCCCTCTGACGTGGCCATCGTTCCACTGACAAGGTTTAACCAGCCAGTTGCTGAGCTCACTCCACGGTGCTGCAATAAATACCATGACAGATGTAATAAAAGTCCTGCCTAACCCTTGGAAACACAAACATTGCTTAGCCATCAAATCAAATGGAAGTGACAGGTGAAGATGGATGGCCTTTAGGTAGCGCTGAATTTAGAAGGTGTTTTGTGTCATTTTCTGACTTGTACAAAGCCGGCTTCATCACAACAAATACCTTCTGCTTCTTGATCTTCGATGTGTCAACTCTTGCCCTGGAGAAACTTTCCTTCAGTCCAGGAATAAACATTTAACCCCTGAAGTCAAATGTTTGATTCACCGATGGCAGACATCAAAGACCAATTTCCAATCACTCCTTACAGATTCTGCCGCATCCTCAATGCTCCCGCCTTGAAAGCGATCCCACCGACAGTAAAGGTTGTCAAGTGGTTCCACCTCTTCTCCAGCTGCCGATGTCTTAGGCTCTGGAATTCCCCCCCACCAAGCTCATCACTCTACTCTCCTCCTTTGAGACGCTTAGTTTTTGGTCAACTGCCCTGATATCCCCATGCGTCTGAAGATGGGACCCGACCTGAAAATGTCACCCATCTACTCACTCCAGAGATGCTGCCTGACCCGCTGAGTTACTCCAGCACTGTGTTTCATTCAAGATTTCAGCATCTGCAGTTTCTTCTGTATCCCCTCCTCATGTGGCTTTTTCTCACCCTACATCAGTCTGAAGAAGGGTTTCGGCCCGAAACGTTGCATATTTCCTTCACTCCATAGATGCTGCTGCACCCGCTGAGTTTCTCCAGCACTTTTGTCTACCTTGGCTTTTTCTCAGGTTTGTTCCCAGGAAGCACTTACAATGTTAATTGAACTCTCTGCCTGGCTGGTTGTGGAGAATGGATCAATGGAGGTATTAAAGGGGGAGTGTATACATTTCGGAAAAGATCGGGGAATGGAGGTCTATGGGGAATGGGCACAGAAAAGGGGTTGAGGACAAGGGCAGATCTGCCACGATCATGTTGAATGGCAGGCTAGGCTTGAGGGGCCTAGTGGCCTACTCCTGCTTCTGATTTGTTTTGCATCTTGTGCTGGAAGTGAAATATGAATGCAAGTATTTGTTGTTATAATGCTCTTGGCTATTGGCCAGTTGACACCATGAATAGATAGTTGGCACAGTGACTTGGAATGGCGTTGGGAGATGTCACATTATTTTAATAGAGTGGGTCGGCATTCCAATTACACAAGGTGTTAGATTGCCTGTCACAGCAATACTGAACCAGTGCTATCTGACCTGATATACATTACAAATTACAGTATTATAAAAATCGTTATTCCCAATAACATAGCCTTCATCCAGTTGCCATTACAGGAAAATGATTAAGTGCTTACAGGGAAATTACAGGCAATCGAGAAACAATGACTTATTGCCAATGCTTATACGTTCAGTTTCACAACAGGGGGGAACACCCTGCTCCGGCCCTTAGGAAAAGGGGAGATGCAACGAGACCTGGGTGTCATGGTACACCAGTCATTAAAAGTAGGCATGCAGGTACAGCAGGCAGTGAAGAAGGCGAATGGTATGTTAGCATTCATAGCAAAAGGATTTGTGTATAGGAGCAGGGAGGTTCTACTGCAGTTGTACAGGGTCTTGGTGAGACCACACCTGGAGTATTGCGTACAGTTTTGGTCTCCTAATCTGAGGAAAGACATTCTTGCCATAGAGGGAGTACAGAGAAGGTTCACTTCACCAGACTGATTCCTGGGATGTCAGGACTTTCATATGAAGAAAGACTGGATAGACTCGGTTTGTACTCGCTAGAATTTAGAAGATTGATGGGGGATCTTATAGAAACGTACAACATTTTTAAAGGGTTGGATAGGCTAGATGCAGGAAGATTGTTCCCGATGTTGGGGAAGTCCAGAACAAGGGGTCACAGTTTAAGGATAAGGGGGGAAATCTTTTAGGACCGAGATGAGGAAAACATTTTTCACACAGAGAGTGGTGAATCTCTGGAATTCTCTGCCACAGAAGATAGTTGAGGCCAGTTCATTGGCTATATTTAAGAGGGAGTTAGATGTGGCCCTTGTGGCTAAAGGGATCAGGGGGTATGGAGAGAAGGCAGGTACAGGATATGGAGTTGGATGATCAGCCATGATCATATCGAATGGTGGTGCAGGCTCGAAGGGCCGAATGGCCTACTCCTGCACCTATTTTCTATGTTTCTATGTTTCTATGTTTCTGAGGTACCGATATACAGTGATAACCGGGATGATACCATCAACATAACCTAATCGTTTGGTAAGCGTCGGGTTGTTCTCGTACTGTGTTCAAAGCAATTCATTAAAATGTCAAACCACGATTGAGCATGTTCCTCAAGGCACAAGGCAGGCCAGTGTGAATGTGACTCAGAATCACACACTTGACCTTGAATGTTGGAGAGTCTAAGTATCACAATGAGGTTTACAAGTTAACATGTGATTCAGTAGAGACAGATCCGGAATTGTTTCTCAACAGCACTCATGTCTGATGAGTTTTGAGGATCTTTCTCATAAATAAGTGATTATTGTAATCATCTGGTGTCAATGGGTCAGGAACCGAAAGTCAATGCAGAGTCCTGCAAGTCATGAGAGGGCTTTTGTTGTTTTGTACCTTCTCTGTTAATGGATTGCAAACTGCAGTATTTACTATATTGGCCACAAACAAACCGTGGTCGGCAAGAGTTTTCCCTTGGTAGACAAAAATGCTGGAGAAGCTCAGCGGGTGAGGCAGCATCTATGGAGCGAAGGAAATAGGCAACGTTTTGGGCCAAAATCCTTCTTCAGACTTCGCTCCATAGATGCTGCCTCACCCACTGAGTTTCTCCAGCATTTTTTGTCTACCTTCGATTTTCCAGCATCTGCAGTCCTTCTGAAAGAGTTTTCCCTTTATTGGGGATAACGCGTGCATTAACTCGATCATCTTCCGAGCCTGGTGTGCTAGTGCGATGATAAACCGAGTGACATTTCATTTAGTGGACAACTCCATGGTTCGATCCTGACATCCGCCGCTGTCTGTCACTGTGACTAAGTGAGTTTCCCCTGGGTGAGAGGTTAATGGCCATTGCAAATGACCCTTAATGCGTGTGGGATGCAGGAGCATGGGGGCATTTGATGTGTAGATGGGAGAATAAGTTACAGGGAAATAAGTTGGAAATGTGGCTGACGGGAATGTGCTGAAGGGTAATTGTGATCATGTATAATAATAAAGTAGGGATGGTGCTTGGTTCTTGTCTGAGTGAGATATTGCCGGGATTGTGCTGTACGCACGGCATTGATTATCACAGGAAATGGAGTTCAATGAGGACAAAAAAACAAGGTGTCATTTACGGGCAAGCCAACACTAACTGATGGATAATTGAAGTCAGTCTCGATTGCCGCCTCATTCCATCGCATCTGGCGAGAGAAAGCAGACACTGAACATTTACGGAAGGCTGTAATTCAGAGACAGCAATCGTGCAAAGGATGGATGATATTTTCCAGCCCCTGCCTATTATGACACAAATCTTACTCCGCTGAGCAGAGAGCAGAAGGTCACCCCAAGCTCAGCAGGTTTGTAGCTCGACCACCGTCGCTGATGGACGTTGAACTGCCTTATAAAATATTTATTGGCTGGATTGAAAGCTGTTCACTCTATCCACACCACCCGGCAACATAACCTCCAAGATAAATGTGGAGGGAGGAGCCAGAGCTGGCTGGAATTCCAAACTCCGGTCAGGAGCATGTCGAGGTTTATTCATCAAAGGCCATTCTTTACCTTTCTCCACTTTTCTCCTTATCTGATACCCTTTTGTCTCCTTTTCACTTCCAGCCTTTGTCATTTACTCCACACATCAGCCTCCTCACCTGTATCCACCTATCACTCACCGCACTTTGTCCACCCCTCACATGCCTTTTCCAGCTTTCTTTCCCACTACAATTAGTCTGAGGTTGGGTCCCGACCCGAAACGTTGTCTGTCCATTTCCCTCCACAAATACTACTGCCTGACCTGCTGAGTTACTCCAACACTTTGTGTTTTGCTCAAAATTCCAGCAGTTGCAGTTTCTTGGGCCTTCAGTTTTCGTTGCTGATTTCTTTTTGTGAAGCTATTCAAATTGCAGCTGGGTGATTTGGGTTTAGTTTATTCCCACGTGTGCCGAGGTACAGTGAAAAGCTTTTGTTGAGTTCCAACCAGTCAGCGGAAAGACAATACACGATTACAATCGAGCCATCCATCTTCTTCTTCTTATCGAGTCCACACACAAGATTAGAAGTTGTTCAGCCAGAGCTGAACACACGTCTCGGCATCTGCGTACAATGGTGTCTGTCTTGTCGCATCTTGTGCTTCTTGTGCGTGGTGGTGGAAAGATTGTGGAAACAGGGCCGCGACGTGAACGCTCTTTCCTTGAGCCCTACAGATACATGATGAAGGGAATAATGTGAATAAAGTTTGGTGCAAGGTAAAGGCAATAAAGTCCGATCAAAGATATTCCGAGGGTCTCCAAGATGGGAGTTCAGGACTGCTCTCTAGTCGTTGGTAGGTTAGTTCAGTAGCCTGATAAATGCATAGCATTGACTACGATAACAGGGTAAAACAGCTCCAGGGAATGAGTACGGTGGCTGCTTAAGGGTTACCATACATTCTGATCTGATATAGCAAAGGTATGTGCACTAAACTACCAATGACCTGAATTAATATGGTACACAAAAATGCTGGAGAAACTCAGCGGGTGCAGCAGCATCTATGGAGCGAAGGAAATAGGTAACGTTTCGGGCCGAAACCCTTCTTCAGACTGATAGGGGGTGGGGAGAAGAAAGGAAAAAAGGAAAAAGGCGGAGGAGGAGCCCGAGGGCTGGGGGAGGGGAGGAGACAACCAGATGGCTGATGAAGGGGAGGGGACAGCAAGGGCTAGCAGAATTGGGAGAATTCAATGTTCAAGCCCCCAGGATGTAGACTGCCCAAGCGGAATATGAGGTGCATTTCCTCCAATTTACGGTGTTGCTCGCTGTGGCCATGGAGGAGACCCAGGACAGAGAGGTCAGATACGGAATGGGAGGGGGAGTTGAAGTGCTGAGCCACCGGGAGTTCAGGTTGGTTATTGCGGGACCGACCAGAGGTGTTCGGCGAAACGATCGCCAAACCTCCGCTTGGTCTCACCGATGTAGATCAGCTGGCATCTAGAGCAGCGAATGCAATAGAGGAGATGCAGGTGAACCTCTGTCGCACCTGGAACGACTGCTTGGGTCCTTGAATGGAGTAGAGGGGGGAGGTGATGTATCCCCCCTGAATTAATATGGTGTCTTTAACGCAGTAAAAGGTCCCAGGATGCTCGTACCAATTGTAAAACTTTTCTTTACTGCTCATTTTAACACTCCTAAAGCAGGATGAAAATAGAGTCATAGTCATAGAGTGATACAGTGTGGAAACAGGCCCTTCGGCCCAACTTTCCCACACCGGCCAACATGTCCCAGCTACACCAGTCCCACCTGCCTGCATTTGGTCCATAACCCTCCAAACCTGTCCTATCCATGTACCTGTCCAACTGTTTCTTAAATGATGGGTTAGTCACAGCCTCAACTACCTCCTCTGGTAGCTTGTACCATATACCCACCACCCTCTGAGTGAAAAAGGTACCCCTCGGATTCCTATTAAATCTTTTCCCCTTCACCATGAACCTATGTCCTCTGGTCCTAGATTCCCCTACTCTGGGTAAAAGACTCTGTGCATCCACCCGATCTATTCCTCTCATGATTTTGTAACTTTGGCGATCATAGGATGGAAATGAATGAAATAGACCATTTGGCCCATCCTAGAGCCTCTATCTAGATGACTACCAATCACATTATGTATGAAGGATATCTTGAAATTATGTATGAAGGATATCTTGCCATTAGCAAAGTTGAAATTTTCCCTTGTCCCATGGTTGTGTTTTGCTTTGGTTTAAATGTTTTATGTCTTTTATTTCACATTGCTCCGCATTATCCTCTACCCCTCTATATCGCTGTGAGATTACTTTTCAGTCATTCCTTTCATGAACATTCTCAAGAGTCTGCACTCTTTGTCTTTTTTACTGTTACATACCGTTCAGCATTTTATTTCTCATATTGATCAACACATCACGGTGTCATCACAAGGGATTAATATACATGCTGAATTGTTAAGCCCCTGTCCCACTGTACGAGGTAATTCAAGAGTTCTCCCGAGTTTTCCCCTGATTCGAACTCGGAGAATGTCCGTAGCGGGCCCGTAGGAGTTCGTGGAAGTCTCGTAGTGGCTCGTAATGCTAACGGTAGGTACTCGGGACATCCGGTAAACTCGTGACGTTTTTTCATCACTGCAAAAAATGTCCACGAGTAAAAAAATACTCGTGATGAAAACAATTGTTACTTTTTACTCGTACGAGCCGCTACGAGACATCCGCGAACTCCTACGGACCCGCTGTGGACAGTCTTGAGTTCGAATCAGGGGAAAACTTGGGAGAACTCGTGAATTACCTCGTACAGTGGGACAGGGGCTTAAGTCTAATGGATTGCTTTTAGACCGTTAACATTTTACAATTGATTCAGAGGAGCTTGTACCCTTAGTTCAGCCACATACTCTGCAATAAGATTGTTCTGTGGAGCGCATGAGTGTGCTGTCTTTAAATAGAAATGCTTTCCTGCTTGCACGGGTGCAGAGGCAGTTATGTGACAAAACTGCTACTTTCCCGGTTTATATAAAGATTGCTGTGAAGCAAGTTTTCCTTCTTCTGTGGATAAGGTTATAATTGGGAGTGAATTCTGCTCCCAACCAAATTAGCCTCCACAGGACAAAGCCACAGGAACTGTATCTGCTGAGAAGATAGAGGTAGTCCGTGGTTAATGAGATATCCTGAATCACTGCAAACTGTTCAACATGGACCCCCAACCACTCACTCTACATACCTGAGATTAAAGGGATTACATTACACCTGGAATTTTCCTAGGCTTTCATTCACTTTTGATTTGCAGTCGCCAGTGGCCAAGCTTATCACTTTGTGTAGGAAGGAACTGCAGATGCTGGTTTACACCGAAGATAGACACGAAATGCTGGAGTAACTCAGCAGGAAGGGCAACATCTCTGGAGAGAAGGAGTGGGTGACGTTTCGGGTCTGAAGAGGGCTCTCGACCCGAAACATCACCCAATCCTTCTCTCCGGTGACGCTGCCTGTCCCGCCAGCCTTTTGTGTCTTTCTGATCTTATCACTTTCATGGATTTCATCATTGCTTACCTGAGCTGCGATCTAGGCTGATGCCCAGCAGAGTACAGGGGGAGTGCTGTACTCTCAGGTGAGATGTTAACTTGAATCCTCATCCACATTCACATATGGGCTGAGAAGTTCCTCTGACACTATTTTAAAGAAGAGCAAGAATTGACTGGTGCCCTGGTCAGTATTAATCTCTTTGTCAACTGATTATTAAGTAATTTACCACATTAATATTTTTGACAGCTTGTTGCATATAAACTGATTATTATCCTTCCTACACTAGGATTACATTATTTTAATATTTCATTGACTCTTAATCATTTTGAAGTGTTTGAAAATTGTGAAAGATGCTGTATAAATGTACTATTTAAATTGACAGATAATGTGTTGCTTCCTGCCCTCCCTTCCTTCCCTCCATGCCTTTCTTCCCCTTCCTTTCATCCTCATTCCTCCCTTTAATCCTCCCTTTCCTATTTTCCTTCCTTCTACCCATTTTTCCTTCCCTTCCTCCCTTCCTCTCTCCCTCCTTTCCCTCCTTCCTCCCTTCCCCTCACCCTTGCTTCGCTCCTTTCTTCCATCCTCTCCCCCTCCCCCCCACCCCCCTCTTTTTTTCATTTTTCTCCTGCCCCTTCCTTTCTCATTACTTCTTGCCCTCTTGCTGCCTCTCCGTGAAGTCTTGGGAATATTCCTGGAGTCTTGGGAATATCACTGTTCGCCATCTACTCTACGTTAATACGGATTGCGGAGCCCCACAATCCCTCACCGAGTGCTATTAGCAGAATGAATTGGCCCATTCAGCAATTCATCACCTCATCTCAGGTGGACAATAAATATTCACACCCATTGTGGCGAGGGCAACATGTGGATAATTCATGTGTTGACAATGAAGGCGATCCTCCTGGGAGACAAGGTGATCAGCAGCTTGGCAGACTTGCTGATAGATGCCTCAGCTCTCTGGAACCTGAATTAAAAGAGTAAAGGGTCAGAGCATCAGATATGTTTCAAACCTGAAGTTGGCAGCTTCACTGCTCCAGACCCATGGCCAGAAGCCAATAAACTATTGGTCAGGCTAAAGAATGCCAATGTCAGTGTATTTCACTTGTTTATGGCATGTGGGTGTGGCTGGCAATGTCAGCATTCACTGCCCATGTTTAATTGACCTTGAGAAGTTGGTGACAAGCTCCTGGAGCCATTCCAGCAGCGGTGGGGAAGATAGACACCAAATGCTCAACGGGACAGGCAGCATCTCTGGATAGGAATGGGTGACGTTTTGGGTCGAGAACCTTCTTCAGACTGATCCATGATTCACTCCAGCATTTTGTGCCCATCTTGGTGTAAACAGCATCTGCAGTTCTTTCCCATACATGTGGTGAGGAAGGTGTCCCTTCAGAACTGTTGGTTGGTGAATTCCACGTTTTAGACCCATAAATGGAAGGTAAAACCACCTTTCTTGTCATCGGTGCCAGCTCTGATTTTGTTCTGTACCTTTTCCTACCTTGAATTCCCCTCTCCCCGACTCTCAGTCTGAAGAAGTGTCTCGACCCGAAACGTCACCTATTCCTTTTCTCCAGAGATGCTGCCTGTCCCGCTGAGTTTACTCCAGCCTTTTGTGTCTGTCTTCGGTGGAAATGGTGATACAGACGGGGAGGTGATAGGTGGAGGTGACACAGGGCCGATAGGATGGGAGGGTGAAGCATGGAACCAAATAAGAGAGGTAAGGTGGGCAAAGAGTAGGGGGCCCACTGCGAGTAGTGCACAAGTGATGGAGATTTATAGCATGTTCGGTAATGTCAGCTGCAAGTGACTTTCTATAAATCTACTTCTCAAACAGGACAAGCCCCGATCCACTGACAAATGTGTGCGGCTATTCCTCCTAGTAGGCAAAGTAGACCAATTTCAAAAGACGTGGTCTATGTTTTTGGACCTATTACAAGCATGAGGTGCAATAGTAATTTAGAAAAACAAATAAATAAATAAAAGGTATCTGGACCTGGTAATGGGAGGTAAAATAAAAACAGACTTGGTTGGTAGTTCCTTCTCTATGAAGTATGGTATAAGAGTTATAATAGAGCGATTGTTCCTTCTTTCTTTCTCTTTTTTTTTCTAGGGTCTATTTTCTAACTTTACTTCCTTCTCTAACTTCTTTTCTAAGGGGCTTTCTTTTCCCAACACTCTTTTGCACTTCACAACCTTTGCGCACTTTCTTCACTTTTCTTACTTCTTTCTTTTTCTTTCTTAAAGTTTAAAAAAGTGAAGCGGTACAAAAAATGTATTAATATATACGTGTTGTACATTACTGTAATCTACCGTACTTCTAAAAAATAAAAAAAAATAAAAATAAAAAAAATAAAAAAAAAAAACAAATGTGTGCGGCTGAAGATAGTCCGAAGAAGGGTCTCGACCCGAAACGTCACCCGTTCCTTCTCTCCAGAGATGCTGCCTGTCCCGCTGAGTTACTCCAGCACTTTGTGTCGATCTAAAGATAGATTGAGATAGGGATGGGGGCAGGCAGATGCAGGGTACCAAAGTGTCTGACAGTGTCTGGGAGAGGAGTTGAGTGGGTAATATACAGTTTGCACTTGTGCTGGGCTTCAGAACCATAGTTGACCCAGTCAAAGGTTGCTAAAAGGCCAACAAGGAACAATACTCCACTTGTGCGGAGAGGCATTTGGTGCTGTTTTAGCAGTTGTATATCTGATTGAAAGGAGCCTAACAGGAAATTCTGGGAGCGATTAGTGGAGGCATTAAGCAAAGAACTCGAGGTGACTTTAGGAAATAAGAATTATCCAGTGTGTTGTTATAAAGAGGAATGTGCTATAAAAGATGGTGGGAGCTGATTCAATCAGAACTCAAAAGGTGTTGGTTTAAGGAGATTTATTCCATGCATTCAAAACATCCAGTGAAGTATTTTTGAAGTATGGTCAGTGTTGCAATGGAGAGACATGTTACAGCCAGGTTTCCCACAGCAAAAGCTACCAGAGAGATCCACTAGAGCAATGGTGTGAACAAGGGAAGAGTGAGGGGACTGGGACTGAGTCGGGAACAAATTCAATAGCTCTTTCAATAATCCAGCATGGGCATGATTGGTCACTTTAAGAGCAGCACAGTGGTGCAGCAAATGGAACTGGTGCCTCACAGCTCCACCAAACCGCATTCAATCCTGATGTGCGGATGGAACTTGCACATTCTTCCTGAGACTACGTGGGTTTTCTCTGGGTGTTCCGGTTTCCTACACATCCTAAAGATGTGCAGGTTTATAGGTTAATTGGTCTCTGTAAATTGCCTCTAGTATGCAGAGAGTCAAAATGGGATAACATAGAACTAGTGTGAAAGGGTGATCGATAGTCGATGTAGACTCAGTTTCTATGCTCTTTCTTTCAATCAATTCACTTAATATTGCTGCGATATATTGGCCAATATATGGGGTCGGAGAGGAATTTCCCGGATTTTTTTTCCCGAATTGGACCTGGGTTTTTATCCGGTTTTTTGCCTCCCCCAGGAGATCACGCGGTTCTTGGGGTGGAGAGGGGTGATAGCGGTATAAAGGGGAGGGTAGTGTCTTGTGTTCTGTGTCTTGTGTCTACTGTTTGTGGGTAAGGGTGTCTGTTTAGTGTTAAGCCATGAGCGAATGGCGGTGCGGGCTCGATGGGCCTGGTGGTCTACTCTCGCACCTACTTTCTATGTTTCTATGTTTCTATCTATATCTGAGAGGCGAGGGCAGGTATTTGGAGGAGAAAAGATGTTTGGAAATGGGACTTGTGGTAAGGTTTCACACCTACAGGTGAGCTGTTGAAACAAGTTATGGCAAACGACTCTGAAAAATAGTAGTACATGACAGAGAGAAATAAAATGAAAGGGATCCAGCTGCATTAAAGAGATTTACTTTGGATTTAAACATTCCCTGCCACACTGCGTTAACTCTAGTTGATCCTGGTGCCCTGTCTGTCCCCATTTCCTCCCTCCTCCCCACCCCAGTCAAGCCTGCTTGCCTTTAAGTAATGAGTTATCCTCTCAGACCTCCCTTGATTCCATCACAGCCCATTGGGGAAAGGTATTGTTGCCTGATTGATGTTCTTGACCCTTAGCCTCCCGCTCCTGAAACAGCTAAGCAAGATTATAGTTAGGGACTGTCCATAAATCCCACACCAAATGTGGAACGCGCAAGCAGGTATGCATGCAAACACGGTGACGCTATTGCATGGACTGGAATGCAAGAGTGTGGCAGAAGTTCAGGCCTACAGTCCTTCGTGCAAACAATGCAGTAAGCAGGTTACAGACTGATTCACTGAGACAAATGTGTCTGAGGCAGCTCTTACAGGAACTGTCCATTTCTCTGTTACAGATGTGAATGCTAAATCCAACACAAAACGCAATGAGAGCTGTTGTCAGAGGCCGCAATCTTCCTATACACCATTAAACTCATTAGGACAACTCCATCTGTTGTCCCAGAGGAGCATAAAAGATCCCTTGTCTCCATACTGAATTCTCTTAAGTGCTCCGGCCAATATTCAGCCCTCAACCAACATCATTAACAGTTTACCTAATCATTTATTTCACTGAGCTAAACATAAAATGCTGAACTAACTCTGTGGGCCAGGCAGCGTCTGTGGAGGGAATGGACAGGTGACGTTTCGGGTCTGGACCCTTCTTCTGAAACATATAAGATTGTTAATGGCTTGGACACGCTAGAGGCAGGAAACATGTTCCCGATGTTGGGGGAGTCCAGAACCAGGGGCCACAGTTTAAGAATAAGGAGTAAGCCATTTAGAACGGAGACGAGGAAACACTTTTTCTCACAGAGAGTTGTGAGTCTGTGGAATTCTCTGCCTCAGAGGGCGGTGGTGGCGGGTTCTCTGGATGCTTTCAAGAGAGAGCTAGATAGGGCTCTTAAAAATAGTGGAGTCAGGGGATATGGGGAGAAGGCAGGAACGGGGTACTGATTGGGGATGATCAGCCATGATCACATTGAATGGCGGTGCTGGCTCCAAGGGTGAAATGGCCTACTCCTGCACCTATTGATATTTCGTTCAAGCCTAGGTTTGAATGACAATAAATAGCATTCTATTCTATTCCATTCTATTCTATTGTCTATTGTCGGACAGCGTTGAGTTGCTCCAGCTGTGTTCAAGATTCCATCATCTATAGTTATTTGTTTCCCTGTTTATTTCATTATTATTTATGTAAACTTGCAGTGCAAAATGGACCATGGATCCACGCATGACAACTTTTCAAAGAATGTAGTGCTTTGGGATGGCTGGAATCCATGGAGATCCTTTGATGTTCCCACAGTCCTGTTCTCTTCCCTTCTCCATTGTCTCTCTGGTTAAATTCCTGCAACCACATTGTGACATCCTGAGCTTGCGATGGGCATTATACAAATGCAAACTATTTGTTAAATTGTTTCCTTGCATCTCCCAATACAACCAACCTCCCTCGCTGCCAACTTGGTGTTTTTCCCTTGCAAGCTCTTCTGATTTTTCTGCACTGGTTTCCAATGGTCTTAGCTGTGGCTCTTTGACGCCAAGAAAAGCTTAAAGTGCAAATCTGTTGTCACCGGCAAGCAGCTCTGTGCTTCCATGTCATGCACGGACAGCACGCCTCCTCATCCCCCCATTGCAGAGGCAGCCAAGTGAGCATTCTTTGAACTACTCCAAATGCAGGCTATCCCTTAATTTGTATCTCCGCATCTGATTTAACTGCCAGTGGAATATATCCCCCCTCTCCAGCAACTTTGTGTTCAGTTCCCAAGCCATTTCTCTATCCATGTGTAACCCCCTCCTCAATGCCACCTGCTTTCATTTTCACAGCGTGTTTCTTATCTGGCACCTTAGCTAACATGTACTGAAAATCCATTTCTACCTCCACCGTATCCCTGTATTTATTCTCTGCGATTTCCACGAAAAATTAAATTAGATTAGTCAAGCACAACTTGCATTTTTAAAATCCGTCACTGGTGGTAAACTCCTCTCTGAACCAGTTCCATACTGTCCAGTGAAGAGACAAATATGACGTTAGATTTGCAATTACCTTTTAAGAGTGGTCACAGTCGCATTATGGTTTGAATGTTCATTTTTCAGCTTTGGTTTAGGTGGGGGTGTTGAGAGTTTTTCTTGGCAAATCGGATAGTTTTGATCATTTTTTTCTAATTGCTGGCTAGATATATTAACTGATAAGTCCAACTAAATTGAAATTGATAGCCATAACAATTAAAGTCAGAAGAAGGATACTGATCCATAACGCCATCCATCCGTTCCTTCCCCAGTTAGACACAAAATGCTGCAGGCAGCATCTCTGGAGAAAAGGAATGGGTGAGGCCCTTCTTCAGACTGATCCTCTTCTTCAGACCTTCCCCAGATGCTGTCCGACCTGCTGAGTTCCTTCAGCACTTTTTTTTGTGTTCAAGGCCCCGGCATCTGCATGTGTCAAAGACGGACTCAGATTTTATCTTAGTTATTTCTTCAGTTTCATTCCTGCAAACACACCTTTTATTGTTGCTCCACTTTTGTGTTTTAAGCCTTATGACCTTTTCTCCAGCTGAGCAGTACTTCCTGTAAACATATAACATTGTTCAGTGGCCTATAAGAAAATTATGCCAGTCAGGTCTGGCATTCTTAAAGCAGACCAAATGAAAATGTAAATTCTGTGTGTCTAGCATTAATCAATAAGACGTTTTATTGATGAGAAAAAAGTTTTTAAAATGACCTTTCAGTTGCTCTTTGAGGATGAATTCTTCTTTCTTTTGGTTAAGACCAAAAAAAATGAAGCCCCATTTACAAATCACTGCAGTAGCCAGTTAGCATGCAGCAAGAGCGCAATATGTAATTTTTCAAGGCAAACGGAATGCAAACCTGAAGAAAGGTCTTGACCCGAAACATCACCCATTCCTTCTCTCCAGACATGCTGCCTGTCCCACTGAGTTCCTCCAGCATTTTGTGTCTATCTTTGGTTTAAACCGTAAGCAGTACCTACCTTCGCTAACCTTTATTAGATGGGGAATGAAGTAAACATAGAAACATAGAAAATAGGTGCAGGAGTAGGCCATTCGGCCCTTCGAGCCTGCACCGCCATTTGATATGATCATGGCTGATCATCCAACTCAGTATCCCATCCCTGCCTTCTCTCCATACCCCCTGATCCCTTTAGCCACAAGGGCCACATCTAACTCCCTCTTAAATATAGCCAATGAACTGGCCTCAACTACCTTCTGTGGCAGAGAATTCCACAGATTCACCACTCTCTGTGTAGAAAGTACAAAGTACAAAGGTAAGACCATATCCAGAGCAGACGGAATAGTTTTGGTCTCTTTATGAAAGGAAATATTTTCATTGGAAACATTTCAAAGTCTAGTCTTTGCATTAATTCCTGACATGAAGAGGTTTTCTCTTGGAGAAAGATTAAGCAGGCTGGATCCATATTCATTGGAATTCGAGAAGAATGAGGTGTGATCTTATGTGAGAGCACTTGGCAGGGTGGATACAATGAGGGTGTTTCCAATTCGTTGGGGTTCTCGAACTAGGCAGCAACTAATTTCAGAGAAAATGAATTTTTACTTTACAAAGACCAAAGAAAAGTTCCTGGAGTCGCAAGGAACTGCAGATGCTCGAATCTTGAGCAAAACACAAAATACTGGAGGAACTCAGTGGGTCAGGCAGCAAGGGAATAGACAGGCGGCCTTTCAGGTTGAGATTCCTCAAGCCAAGGAAGGGTCCAGAGGAGCAAACCCTTTTCTCTAGATCATGAAATCTAGTGTGGAGGTTCAGTGATGTGATGTGTAGATGTATTGATCGGATCATCAATAAACCTGCAGGTGTATTGATTGGAATAAACCTGCGAGGAATTCAGAAGAAGCCTCTTTGGCCCAGGGAATGGTATGAACATGGAAGTTTGGGGGAATTTGGAGAGAGAAAGAAATATAAATATAGAGGCACTAATCAGGAGAAATGGTGGGAGTTGGTTTGTGTAAACTCCAGCATACGCCCTTTGGGCCACGTTTCATCTCTCCCTGCCTCAGGTTAGATGTAATTCTATATAGATAGAAATATCAGAACTTCCTCAATACCGCGCTGCAGAATTCATCTCAAGTCTGTAATGAGCCTTGAACCCAAATTCATCTGGTGTGATAACATTGAGCTAAAACTCATGCTTTGAATTAGGTCACACTGACACACGTTGCAGAATATTTCACAACTGCTCCGCTCCATGTTATGTCTTCCAACATCCCTCTGTTTCCTCCAAGATTCCAAGCTGTCTATTTTAGATGTTAATAAGAACCTTGAGACATTTTCAGTCAATAAGCTGTTTGATTTTAGTTGTTGAACCCATGCACACTACGTTATGTGCGTTCAGTCTGTGTTTTTGGCACATTGGCCGGTTCGCAAATGTGAATAATTATGCTGTGCTGTGACTCACAGCGATTTAATTTCCTGTTGATAGCAGAGGTCTGTTTTCACATATTCACGGGTAGCCCTTTCTAAGAAATGCTAATTCGAGCTACAGTGCATGTGTGTATTTTAATTTGTGTGTCTGTGAGTGCTTGTGTGTTCGTGTGCGCGAATAAGTGTGAATGCATGCGTGTTCGTGCATGTGTATGCACATGTGCGAGCGTACACATGTGAGTGTATGTGAGTGTGAGTGTGTAGTTACAGGGTTCAGCTCAAGCGATGGTACCTAGATTTATTGTCTTGTCATTAAACTGATTGGAGAGAGGATGGATAAAGAGCATCCATCAATGTAACCACCTTTTGCATTTGAAGATATACAAAAATAATGATGACATTTCTATAACATCTCCCACATCCCTTTAGATATTCAAAACAATTTACAATGAAGTGTTTCTGGAGTGTAATTACTGTTGCAAGAAACACAATAACATAGCTAACTTACTCAAGGTCAACTTCCACAGCCAGATTGTGATAATGAACTGGAAACTTGAATTACAGGCAGTGGGGTTTAGAATTTGGCCAAGACACAAGCAGACAGCTCCTCCAGGACCTCTAGGACTGCACTTCTTGGAAATAATGCCTCGGGATCATTCACATCCTGAGCCAGCAGACAGGGGTTAAGGTTAAAACATCATCCAAAAGAAAACACCACGCGGTGTAGGACGCTCCCTCGCTGCAGTGTCAGCCCAGATTTCTGTGCTCAAGGGAGACTTGAACCCTTAACCTTTAAACTTGCAGTTGTGTGTGCCACCCAGAGAGCCGAGGCTAAAATAATGATTAGAAGAAATATTTGTACTAATGTTTCATCAAACATGTTGAAAAGTATTTTGCAGAGTTAAAAGAAAAGATCAAAGAGTTTGACTGTTTCTCACTCAGCATATACCAGGGTGAATTCCAACCAGCCGTACACTGGGAATAGACTAGTTGCACCAAATTGACAGCTCAGAAGAAGCCATTCAGCCCGACTCTTCCATGCTGGTATTTATGCTGGTGTTAAACCAGGCTTCCTCTGCTCACCCGATTTCGAACGACTTTGAGCTGCGTGTTCCTTTGTCCTTCATGTTATCTATCGGGCCGTCCGTAAAGGCGACTAGGGAGGGTCAAAGCCCCAAACACGGGTGAACAAAAGGAGGAAGACTGACTGAACTTTATTGCCTTCCATCACAGTGATCACTGTGGTGGGTGTTTATGTTAAGTTCTATCGTTTTTCAGACTCGACCCGAAACGTCACCCATTCCTTCTATCCAGAGTTGCTGCCTGTCCCGGTGAGTTACTCCAGCATTTTGTGTCTATCTTCTTGCATGAACGGAGTTACGATAGGCATTAGTTACAAGCTGATCAGATGTTGGATCAGGCTCGAGCAGTTAAATGGTCAGCACCATCAGATAGGTTCACATCTGACAGTTTCTCTCCATCAGATCCTTCAACCATCTTAAGAATCTCTTCATCAATGGGCCTGTAGAGAAGAACTTAAGCTTCATTATCCATGGGGAATTTCATTTCCTCATCTGTCATAGATCTAATAAGTTTAAAGCTGCTGAAGATTACGGGCTCAATCTCCAAATCAGGAACATATGCTTGGAATATGGGCCAACGTATTAATGCAGAGTTGTGCTATTGAAGGTGCTGCTGGAGTAGATGAGGTGAATATTAACAATCTCCTAGTTTGTTGTATAAAGACCAGTCCTTGTCGACTATTGGTGGGCCGTCAGTATTATTTGTTTCTCCTGGTTTAATGTTCACACATCCACCAGCGTTGCCACAAAGGCCGGCAGCTGCACTTTGGCCGAGTGGTTGTTTATTGGGATCATGCTGTGCACTAAAGGGCCTGTCCCACTTGGCCGTCATTTGCGCGTAATTTACGTGACATCATTTACGCGTCACAATGCACGACGCGCGCATCATGACACGCACGTGGTGCGTGGTGACGTAGGCAGTGACGCACGGTCGTGCGCGGCGCCCCAGGATTTTGGTATGTACAAAATCTTTGCGCGCCATCTGCGTGACGCGCAAATGACGGCCAAGTGGGACAGGCCCTCAAGGCACCTTTAGGTGCCCTGAGGGATGTTTCTCAGACATTACCATAACAACGTTTAATAGACACTTGGACAGGTACATAGATAGGTAAGGTTTAGAGGATATGGGCCAAATGCATGCAGGTGTGATTAGTGTATATGGGGCATTTGGTTGACATGGACAAGTTGGGCCAAACTACCTTCTTGCATGCTGTATCTCTACAACATTTGAATTGGCAGCATTGGTGCTATCTTATGAGTGATAACTGATAGAAGTACATAAAATAATGAGAGGCATAGGTAGGGTACACATTCAAAAAAAAATTCCCTAGGTGGAAACATCACAGCATAGAGGGATTATCTTAAAAGTGAGATGGGCAAAGTGTGAAGGAGATGTGTAGGTCAAGGTTTGTACACACAGGGTGGTGGGTGCCTGGTGAACAAGACATCAGTGTAATATGTAATTAGTTGGAAAAAACAAGTCCAAAATCGTACAAGAGGTGCACGGTGTTCCGTTGTTGAGGTAGGATTATGATTCTGTGGGTTGGTTCAAGAACCTGATAGTTGTCATCCTGAACCTGGTGGTGTGTGACTTCAAGCTTCTGTGCCTCCTGCCCGATGGTCGCAGTGAGAAGCGGGGGATTTAAATTGTGAATCAGTATGCCAAGATAAATGGGAAAAGTTCACCTCTATATTCTAAGTTCGTCATAATCTAATGAAGCACGATGGAGTGGCCAGCAGAATCACTGCCTTACAGCAGGTCCAATCCCGAAATCCAGAAATGTCCATTTAGTTTAGTTTATTGTCACGTGTACCGAATACAGTGAAAAATCTTTTGTTTCATGCCAACCAGTCAGCGGAAAGACAATACATGATTACACAATACATAATCCCGGATTTCCTCCTGCTTTATTCTATGTACGTGTGGATTGGTAAATTAATTGGCCGTTGTAAATTGCCCTGAGTGTGTTTGTGAGCGGCAGAATCTGGGAAAGATTGATGGGAAGGTGTCAAGAATAAACGAGTGTGCTTAATGGCCAGTGGGGTCCCAGTGGGCTGAAGGGACTGTTTAACTCTGTGATATGATTGAAGAATAAATCCTAATTGATTCGTTTTTGAATTGGAGATAAGAAGAAGCAATGAATTCTCTCACATGTTGTGACGGAGGCATTTGAAATCATTTGAAGATGCTCTCTTAACCTTAGTCCCAAATTTGGATTGAATGGAGCTTAAAGCTAATGCGGAGTGAAGATGAGTAAAAATAGCGAGCAGGATTTGGTGGGGAGGATTGAGTGAGCTAGAAAGGGCTGATTAGAGTCAGCGAGGGTGGCCCACATTAAAGACAAGAAGCATGCCCAGGATTCAGCGCTGGAGTTATTTATCTGTGCCAGAACAAGAGGTGTTTCTGCGGACCGAGAGCTAAAGGTACAAGGAAGGGAATCAATGGGAAGAAGACTGGTGGGAGATAGAGACAGTCTCTCCCAGGCAGTGGCCGGGGAGTAAGGGGAGGGGAGGGGAAGATTCGGGGATAGACACAAAAAGCTGGAGGAACTCAGCGGGTCAGACAACATCTCTGGAGAGAAGGAATAGGATTGAGACCCTTCTTCAGATTCAGTGATTCAGGGGGCTTTGCATTGAGCAGCGAGAGAGAGAGAGAGAGAGAGAGAGAGAGAGGAGACATGCCCAGGTACAAGGGAAAGCGGCTGCGTAGCGTTGACGATGTGTGGGCTTGTTATCCGGGGAGATACAACACGCCGGAGCTCGGCATGTGGGCTGCAGCGAGCTAGCTGTCAGCCCGAAGCTGTAGTGCTGAACCCGAGCGTGCCTTATGTATTTACACCCGCTCTTTCTCTCTTTCTCTCTCTTTGCATGTGCAAGAATGCACTTTGATTGCGAGGATCTGAAAGGCGAGCGAGTGAAACGCACCCGTTCAGGCTCAAAGTGCGAGCAACTTCTCGGTTGATGCGACCCCACGAGGTACGATTCCCCCCAAACCCCCGGCGACTGTTGCACCGACTGGACTGTGTGTGAGCGACCTGCTCCATGAACCGCTGCTTCAGGTGAGAGCTGCCGCTGATCTGATCAACTTTGCAACTGCACCTGTATCTACTGAACCTTTCATTTTTGTTTCCCCCCCTTCAGGTCTGTGCTGCTTGTTATTTATAGGCAATTAGTTCATTATTTTTTGTGCGTGTATGTACTGTATGTGTGTGTGTGTGTGGTGTGGTGTGCGTGTGTGATTCAATGCTAAATCCCACCGCAGATGCGCTTCCGTAAGGATTGCAGAGATCTCCGGCAGCTCCCCAACACCTGATGTGGGGTGAGCCCAGACCTACAAGGAAGGGACAACTCTCCTGATGCCTGTACCCAGGAGATTTGCAAAGCACACACACATACTCACTCACACACACACACTCACACAGACTCACACACTCACACACACCCACACACACTCACACACACCCACACACATACTCACTCACACACATACTCACTCACACACACACACACACACACACTCACACACACACACACACACACACACACACTCACACATACATACATACACATACTCACTCACACACACACTCACTGACACACATACTCACTCACACACACGCACACTCACACACACACACACACACTCACACACACACACACACTCACACATACATACATACACATACTCACTCACACACACACTCACTCACACACATACTCACTCACACACATACTCACTCACACACACACACACTCACACACACACACACACACACTCACACATACATACATACACATACTCACTCACACACACACTCACTCACACACATACTCACTCACACACATACTCACTCACACACACACACACACACACACACACTCACACACACACACACACACACACACACACACACTCACACATACATACATACACATACTCACTCACTCACACACAGACACACACTCACACACACCCACACACACACTCACACTCACTCACACACACGTAGAAACACTCACAGACACACACACACACACACAGACACACACCTACACACATACACAGACACACACACTCACACCCACCCCCCCCCCACACACACACACACACACACAAACACACAACCACACACACACTTACATACATACATACACACACACATGTGCACAGACACATCCACACACACAAACACACATACAAAAACACACATACAAACACACACATACACATACACGCATACACACACACGCACACACATATATGCACACACACACACATACATACATACACATGCACACACACACACATACATGCATACACATACAGATACGCACACACACACACATACATACATACACATGCACACACACACACACACACATACATGCATACACATACAGATACGCACACACACACACATACATACATGCATACACATACACAAATCAGACAACAGGTTGACCTCTGGACATGCAAGAGTTCCCTTTTGGACATGAGAGGAGGAAGGAGCTGCCAGGCATCTGAGCAATTCCCTGCTAAATAAAAAAATGTTACTTATGTTATAAAAATTCCCTGACCTTGGCGTTGTGATCTGGACGGATCCACACCTGGGTGCTTGTACGTGCGTGGATGATCCCAGTTTGGCTGGTGTTGGACATGATGATCCCTGCGCATTTATTTAACAGACAGCTCGCATGTGCAGAGTGGCTGACTGTCCTCTTGTGAATGGGCGGCCATCCCATGTCGGGTCGGCATGGCAGCTGGGGTTTCAGCTGGAGCTGCGGCTGCTCAGGTAGGTGCCTTCCTCTTGTCTGTCTGCCCGGCGCTACTTGGACAGGGCACAGCATCAGCACACCGCCTCTCCTAGCGGCAAGTGTGCCCGTAACCGGCTGGCCTTGAGGGGAAGAGGTGTTCAGGTCTCTGCTGGTCTTGGGGCAGAACTCCGCAAGAGAATCAAGATTTGAGACTCTTCTTATATTGGAGATGACTGAGAACCTGCTGCTGTTGGTAGAGAGATTCCAAGACTGTGCTGGTGTTAAAGGAGACATTCCAGGAATCTGCTGGTTTTGGAGGAAAGATTATTGTCTCTGCTAATCTGGTGAGAGACCATCCAGGTCTTGGAGGAAGGTTATGGACTCTGCTGTGGAGGGAGGTGGCAGGCCTCTCCTGGTTTTGGTGGACTCTGCTGGTGTTAGGGAAAATGATTCAGTCGTTTCATGTCTTGGGGAGAAAGATTCTGGATTGTGTTGCTATTTGAGGGGTAGCTTCCAGTCAGTGCCGGTGCTGGGAGCTGAGTATCGGAGACACTGCTGATCTTGGGAGCGAGATTCCAGTGTCTGATGTTCTTGGAGATGAATAACTGAGAAACTGCTGGTCTTGGAAAGATTCTGGGTTTCAGGTTGATGGTGGTGTGGGGGTGGGGGGTGGGGGAGGATTCTAGGACTCTATTGGTGTTAGGGAAAAGATTCTGGGCCTATGCTGGTCTTCGGGAATATCATGGGTTGTCAATCAGTCATTTAGTCCTTTGAGGCTATGGGACATGTCCAGTCCCCAAGCAGACCTGTAGGAGTAGGTAGCGGTATGCCACCTGATACCTACCTGTAAGTTACATAAAAAACGTTACCATGGGGAAATTGGGAGGATCTGGAATTGTACATCCTATCTGCCACATGAACGAGTCATTTTATTCACGGTGGAGGGAGGTGCATGAAATCATTCATAGACAGTTTTGTTTTACAACAGCTCTGGATGTGAAGGTCGGTAGACTTATTGAAACAGTTTTGCTGATCAATCACTTCATTGCCATCGCCTTTGCAGACAATGGTTGCCAAATGTGTCAGCACAACAATAACTGGTACTTCAAACTGATTAAAACTATTATATCCAACATGGTAATCAAGAAAAAAATTGTGTTCAAATCTGAAGCTAAAACAGAGTCTGCTGGTAATAGTTGATCGGGCAGCGTCTGAAGAGAGAGAAATAGAGTTGAAAAATTCAGCCTGTTTTTCTTTGTTTTTCTTTCTCTTGGCCTGCTGGGTATCTCCACCTCTCTCTGCTTGTATTTCAGATTTCCAACAATTTGTTCTTTGCTTTAATAAGGAACTCATAAGGGCCTCTCCCAGTGAATGGTGAGGGGGGTCAGTCTTGTTACTATGGGGAGACCCAACTGGGGAAGGGTTCCGATGTGGAACGTCACCCATTCCTTCTCTCCTGAGATGCTGCCTGTCCCGCTGAGTTACTCCAGCACTTTGTGTCTATCCTCAAGTTGCCTGCCCCGCTGAGTTACTCCAGCACTTTGTGTCTATCCACTGGAGACCTTCTTGGCTTTGAATTAAAACCCCAACCGACCACAGACTCTGACCGAGATGGAAGGCACACATTTTCTGCACCCGACCTGATCATCACAATAAATAAAAAATTTCAAACATGTTATTGATCTGTTTAAGGATGAGACAGCAAATATTGGTCAAGAACAGAGGAGACTGGGTAATGATAAGCAAAACACCCCGAACTGGATATAGTACTGAACAAGCACAACATGACCTGGTTCCACGGCCAGAGTGTTTTATGTACACCACTCACCCAGATCCAACCGGTATAGTCAGGACTCATTAGGTAGCAAGGCTCTTGTTCCACCTCAAGCAGGAACGGAGTGTAATGTTGCTGAGATGAGGTGAAGCAGAGTGGGAGGGACATAAACAGGAACAAAACCCAAAACACCTTCAGTTATGTGGTGCCCAGAATATCCCAAGGCTCCACACATAAGAACAACATTTTCACACATGTCAAAGTGCACAACGTCAGAGTCTGAAGAACCATTACGACCCGAAACATCACCTTCACGTGTTTTCCAGAGATGCTGAGTTACTCCAGCACTTTGTGTCTTTTTGTGTATTAACCAGCATCTGCAGTTCTTTGTTTCTACATTCTCATACAGAAGGCAGTTTGTGTGTCAAATCAGCTGCTCGAGGAAGTAGTTGAGGCAGGTACAATAATAACTTTTCGGGGACATTTGGACAGGTCCCTGAATAGGATGGGTTTAGAAGAATATGGGTGAAATGCAGGCAAATGGGACCAGCTTAGATGGGGCACCCTGGATGGCAGCATGGCAATTTCGACCGTGCCTGTTTCCATGTTATGTAATTTGTTTTAGAGATACAGCACGGAAACAGGCTCTTCGGTCCACAGGGTCTGCGCCGACCAGCTGCCTGGTTATATGTCTTTGTCACTATAAAAAAAGGAAGCAGAAACACACCATTTGGCCCCATGCACAGTGTACTAATCTTTTCACCTCCGTTCCATTCTCCTGCACCCACCACATAACCCTTGTTTCCCTTAATATTTAAAAATATTTGTCATGGTCATAGAAAAATGTCACCTTGAGCACACTTAATGTCTGAAACTTCACAGTCTTTGATTGAGAATTATTATTATTATTATTATTTTTAATGTTTGTTCTATCAACAAACATTAAAAAAAAAAAAAAATGAAGAATTCTAAAGACTTACTGCCATGTAGGTGAAGAAATGTCTTTATATCTTGAATATTGTATGGCGTATAACATTATATTTTGAAATTATGTGGTTCCAGACACTGTGGCCGGGGCAACCATCATTCTTTCATCCAAGCTCTCTGACGCCATTAGAATTTAGTCAATTTCTAAGCATTTGCCTAAACTCCCATTCTGATTCATCTCTCCTCATAGAACAAACACACCTTCATCTGAGCATTCAACCTTCACAAAAGTATTACAAAATAAACTTGACGTGGTGCTATGTACAGTGATAATATGCAGATGACAAAGAGTTTGCTTTTATATCACAGAGTGCTAGAAATAAAGATATATTTAGATAAGGAATTCCAGAGTGGAGTGTCAAGTAAAGAATGTTTAATTGCCATATAAACCAGGACCGGAACAATGAATTTCTTATTTCCTGCTGATTTACAGCCATATTAAATGCAACATAACAATAAATAAATATACCATAAATTATCGGTTGTTCTAGGTAAACCAACCATGGTTGTGCAAGCCAAAGTACACAGAGCAATCTTACTAGTGCGAGGCCTTTATTAATTTGTTGCTGAGGTAGGGTTCTGGTTAGGGTTGTGGAGGGTGATAGATACATAGAAACATAGAAAATAGGTGCAGGAGTAGGCCATTCGGCCCTTCGAGCCTGCACCGCCATTCAATATGATCATGGCTGATAATCCAACTCAGTATCCCGTACCTGCCTTCTCTCCATACCCCCTGATCCCTTTAGCCACAAGGGCCACATCTAACTCCCTCTTAAATATAGATTCTCGAGCCTGGTAGTTGATCGGAAGAAGCTGCTCTTGAACCTGGAGGCAATGGATCTGTAGCGCCTGTACCTTCCTTCCCCCTGATGGCCGCGGTGACACGAAAGTGTGGTCAGGATGGTGTGGGTCTTTGATGTTATTAGCTGTCTTCCTGAGGCAGTGCTGTATGTAGATCCCTTTGATGGTGGGAAGGTCAGTACCCATGATGGACTGGACTATGGTCCCCACTTTCTCCAGCCTGCTTCATTCTTGAGAGTTCAAATTCCCGAAATAGGCCATGATGCTCAGTATGCTCCACATCGTACACCTGTAGAGGTTCGATAGAACATTCAGTGTTTGGCCACCTATGATGAAACAGTTCATCCTGGGGATGTGCAGGAGGCTGGAACTAGAGGAGCCAATTCCAACATCCCCTGGAGGATGATAAGATGAAAGGAAGAAGTCCCATGGAGGAATTGGAAAGCAAGGATGGATTAGTTGGGCTAAAGGGACCAACGTTATGCTATAAATCCAATTTAATTAGCTTGCGAGAGGTGGAATTGGCAGTCTTTATCCCAGTAAAGGTGTGCTGCAGCCTATGTGATCCCTATCCATGCCAGTCCTGCACAATTACTTGAGCTGCCTCTCTCATGTCCTCCAGGTTGCGAGACCCAGGTTCATTCTTAACTCTGTAGGAAGGAACTGCAGATGCTGGTTCACACCGAAGATAGTCACAAAATGCTGGGGTAACTCAGCGGGTCAGGCAGCATCTCTGACGAGAAGGAAGAGGTGACGTTTTGGGTCGCAACCCTTCTTCAGACTGAACTGTTGTTTTTTCTGTGTGGAGTTTGCGCGTAATTCTTGTGATGAAGCGATCGCCTCTGTGCATTCCTCTCTCCTTCCACACCCTAAAGAGGCAAGGGGTTGGTCGATTAACTGGATGCAGTAGGTTGCTCCTAGTGTGTAGTTGAGTGGCAGAATCTGGGGGGGTGAGGGGGGTTGGGGGTGAGATTGTGGGGAGAAAAGGTTACGTGGGAAATTAGTGGGGAAATGGGATGGCTCCATGGCTCGGAATAGTCTTAGTGGTTGGAATGGTCCTCCTTCAATGTCATAAGGAAGTTTCAACTCTAGGATGAATGGGGTGGGGGGGGGGGGGGAAGGGGGTTATTGACGTTGGTTGATGGCAGTCAGGGAATGTGCTCTTTGTTCTATGTCTGAGGAGGCTTCATTGTGACTTTACCCGCTCTTCAAATATAAAGCCTGGCAATGCTGAACCCATCACTGGTGGAGGCTGGTTTCCCCGTGTTAGAGGATTATCTTGGATCTTGTTCTTTTGGGAACCAGCATCAGTGAGGGTGAAAAGTTAATGCTAGTTATTGTCTTGTGTGGGAGTTAACATATGGGGACGGTTAATTGGTCCCACCCACTCAAGTCAATGTCGGGAATTGTTTACGGGTGAAAGGTTCATCATTCTACAACCGGGCTCTGCGGTTTTCTTGTGGTTCCTCTCTGTAACTGCCTCCAGCTCCTCGAACCTCCGTGAAATTTCCGACCCTCCAAATTTGTCTCTTTTACATCCCCAAATTCCATTGATGAGACACAAGAAACTGTAGATGCTGGTGTATTAAAAAAAACTCCACAAAGAGCTGGAGTAACTCAGCGGGTCAGGCAACACCTGTAGAGGATAGGTGTCATTTCGAGTTGAGACCCTTGTCCAATCTGAAGAAGGGTCCCGACCAGAAACATCACATATCCATGTCCTCTCGAGATGCTGTCTGGCCCGTTGAGTTACTCCAGCACTTTGTGCTTACAGTCAGCCTCCTTTAGTTTGACCCTGAGAGTCATGTCTTCAGAGAGCTCGACCTTGAGCCCTGGAATTCCCAATGTTCCTCCACTGCTTTCCCTTTATGTATGCAGCATCCTAAGGATATCCCCAGGAAGACAAACAGTTGACTCTGAGCCACACATTTATTGCAACAAGTTCATACGTTCTCAGGGCAGAATTAGGCCATTCGGCCCATCAAGCGTACTCTGCCATTCACTCATGGCTGATCTATCTTCCCCTCTCAACCCCATTCTTCTGCCTTCTTCCCATAACCCCTGACACCCGTACTTATCAAGAAACCAGGAACCTCATCCATGGAGAGAGGGTGAGGGGGATACGGAGTTGGAGAGACGGAGGGGTGGAATGCTGTAAGTAAATGTAGACCTGACTATCAGTGATGGGTTGATAACGTTCATATGGCCATGCGTAGAGGAGGAGGACCTTGCAAGGGTTGTAGAGCTGGCAGAGGTTACACATCTGGAGGAGTGAGGTCCTTGAGGGATTTGAACACAAGGATGAGAGTCATAAAATCTAGCCGTTGCAAGGTTGATATGGGACACAGTGTTAGTATGTGGGTTCTGGATGAGCTGGAGTTTACAGTGGGTACAAGATAGGATGGTTTATCCCTTTAAAATTATCTGCCTTTGATATAATGCCATGGCTCCTTGCAGAGGAGTATTAGTAGACCTTGGCTTGCAATCAAAACATTCCTGTATGGCAGCACCAACAGCAACCAGTTTGGATTAACAATCGAGATTTCGAAGCTCACAAGCCAGTTATCTCCCTTTCTGCAGTGTCTAATTTTCATGTAGTTCCGCACTGAAATCCTTGCATTCTGACTTGTCATTTTTCAAAATGCAGCACTGTTTTCGAGCATTTCTCCCACTCTTAAATGTGTGCCTGTCTCACTCCGAACCAGCCGAATATGGAAATAAGATTCTGTCTGCTGTTAATCAGCCGAGTCTCTGTGGAGCTGCCTGCTGCCTCGTGATTGATCGGGTGTGGGTGTGATTGTGTGTGTGTGTGTGTGTGTGTTGTGAAGAGGTGTTTTATGTGGGGGTGGGTGTGAGTGCAAGTAATTTACGGCACAAGAAGGCCATTCAGCCCATCATGTCAATATCATAGAATGAAAGTTGTACAACACAAATGGAGGTCATTCGGCCCATCTCGTCTTTGCTGACCAGGATGCCTATTGATACTGATACTGATATTGATAAGAAAAATTGTGTTTCTTATTTTCTTTTGGTGCTTTAGAAATTGAATTCTGTCCTTGATTTGTGTACTGTGTATTTAATTTATTCCGATTATGTGTTTTTTTTGTTTTGTTGTGATTCTATGCATTGTAAGGTGTCCTTGGGTTTTAGAAAGGCGCCAGTAAATAAAATTATTATTATTATTATTATTATTACTAATCCCATTTTTCTGCATTTAGCCCATATCGCTCTATTCATTTCCAATCATGTACCTGCTGAAATGCTTTTTTTTCAAAGCTGTGAATCTATCCACATCTACCACCTCCTCTGTTCCATGTACCCATCTCCATCTGTGTGAAACACCTTTCCCTCAGATTTCCCTTAATTCTTGTCCCTCTCATTTTAAACACTTCTTCGAGTTTTAAACTTTCCTAACCTTGGAAAATGACGGTGACTATCTACCCTACCTGTGTCTCTCATAACTGTATGAGAATAACTATATATTGTATAACTATATAACTCTATAAGGTTTTACACTAATCCCACACTAACACACTTTAGTCACCTCATTATTCCAACATCCCACAGATTCTACCATTCAACTACACACGAGGGGCAATTAACAGTGGCCATCCTGCACATTTTGGGGATCTGGAAAGAAACGGGAGAACCAGGTAGAAACCCATGTAGTCATCGGGACACAGACAGCATCTAGAACAGATCTGAGCCCAGGTCCAGTGGTGCAGCCTTCCAGCACCAGAGACCCGAACTCCTGGCTCACCCCCTACTCTGTATAAATGTGAGGTTATTGAAATCTCTGCTGCCTGTATCTCATCTGTCACCAAATCCAGTTCACCCACGACTCCTGAGCCAGGTGACAGGTATTGGATAGACACAAAAAGTTGAAGCAACTCAGCCGGTCAGGCAGCATCTCTGGAGAAAAGAAATAGGTGACGTTTTGGGTCGGGACCCTTCTTCAGACTGAGTTACTTCAGCTTTTTGTGTCTATCTTCGGTTTAAACCAGCATCTGCAGTTCCTTCTGACACACGACAAATATTGGGTCCCAGTCGACTATTTCTCTGACAGTAACTCTGGCAACCTTGATCTTTAAATTCCCCAATGGTATCATCTCACCCTATCTCTGCCACCTCCTCTAGACCTTCAACCCTCTGATATACATTCTCTCATCCGGTTCAGGCCTTCTGATTATCCTGGATTCGAAGGCTTTGACAAGGTCTAAAACTCTGGAATTCCTTCCCTAAACTACTTCCCTCCTCTTGTAAGACACTAGACTCCCTCTCCCCTGACTCTCAGTCTGAAGAAGGGTCTCAACCCGAAATGTCACCCGTTCCTTCTCTCCAGAGATGCTGCCTCTCCCGCTGAGTTACTCCAGCATTTTGTGTCTATCTCCAAAATGTCCTCCTCTTTGGCCAAGGCTTTCCTCTCTATGTACTGCATCTTGGTATCATGGAATGTTTTGCTGCATAATCGGAGCTATGTAAAGGGAAATGTTTGCTGTGGTAGTTGCTTGCACAAACCTCTCCCGGCAGTTTTTTGTATTAATTTTGAGGAAAATTCAAAAATAATAAGTTGGAGGCGGCAGCTGCCTAGAGAAAAGGCTAATTGCTTTTCAGCATAAAGATGATAGCCAGACCTGTTACCAGAAATAATGCTGGCTGTTAAAAAATGCGCTGAGAAAAATGGTGCACAGACTACGTAAACGCCATCATCTCTGTATTAATGCTACAAGTTGTTATTGTTAAAGGTGAAGTCCTCTACATATTGCAGCACATTAAAGTGTCACCAATAATTGACTGCCTATTGAAAAATAAACAGTCTGGGGCATCTGAAATGATATATTAAACTCGTTTTAATGTTTTTTTAGTAGCTTTGAAAATAATTCCAATCCCTTCTATTGAGCTCCAATGGTTTAGTGGTATATAATTCCGTTCCTTTTAACCAAAGGATAACTATATCTGCGTGCCCTATACTTTGTGTGAAGCAACTTGCAGCAATTTCAAACAGCTTGCAAAGTGATTGTACAATGGCACAGCCAAGGTGTCAATATATTCATGTCATAGGAGCAGAATTAGGTCATTCGGCCCATCGTGTCTACCCCACCATTCAAATATGGCTGTTCTATCTTTCCCTCTCGACTACATTCCCTTGCCTTCTCCCTGAAATCTTTGTCACAGCCGGCTGTGGAGACCAAATCTGGGTATTTTTAAAGCGTAGATTGATTAGACAGAGTCTTGATTAGTCAAGGGCCTGTCCCACTTGGGCGGCCTAATCCGCGAGTTCTGGCGAGTTTGCCCTCGACTCATACTCACAGCATGGTCGACACAAGGTCGTAGGAGGTCTTCGTAACTCTCCTTCATGTTCGAGAGTGGTCTCCGCGTACTCGAGGCCTCAGCTAGGTCCCGGCGTTCTTTTCAATATGTTAAAAAATACCTGCGAGGAAAAAAAGGTCGCCATGGAAAAAAATCGATACTTTTTTTACTCGTAGGTTTAGTCGTAGTAGGCCGTAGTAGGTCGGCATGTTAGTCGTAGGTAATCGAGGGTAGTCAAAGGTAGTTGTAGATAGTCTTCATCATAGTCGAAGGGAGGTCGAAGGAGATCGAAGGAGGTCGTCTTCACTCTCCACTATTCGGTGTCCAATTTTCCCGAAGTTAGTCATAGCTAGGCATAGCTAGTCGAAGCTGGTCTTCAACATAGTCGATGGAGGTCGAAGGAGGTCTTTTACTTAGTCGCAGGAGGTCTTCAACATGTCATTTTTTCAAACTCTTCTAAACTCGCCAATTAGGTCGCCCAAGTGGGACAGCCCCTTTAGAGTGTCAAAGTCTCTGCAGCCATCTAGGGCAATGAACTCCACAGATGCACCGCCATCTGGCTCAAAAAATTCCTTCACGTTTCCTTTCTAAAGCTACGTCCTTTAATTCTGAGGGTGTGCGCTCTGTTTCCTAGAATCCCCGCGCTAGGGTAACATCCTCCCCTCATCCACTCACGCAAGGCCTCTCATGATATGTTTCTATGAGATTCCCCCCTCATCCCACAGGCCCAAGCTGGCAAATGCTCAATGGGCTATCGAGCTCAATTCATTCCCCAACCAGTGCCCCCTTCATTAAACTGGATAGGACTTGAGGGAAGACTTTGTAGGACTTGAGTGGCTGTGCTGCAGGGAGAGGTTGGGCAGGGTGGTTGCTTTATTCCTTGGAGGGCAGGAGGATGAGGGTTGATCTTATAGAGGTGGATACTGTCATGAGGGGAATAGATAGGATGAATGCACAGGGTCTTTAACCCAGAGACGGGAAATCAAGAACCAAAGGTCATAAGTTTAGGGTGAGAGGGGAAAGATTTAATAGGAACCTGAGGGGCAACTTTTTCACCTGGAGGGTAGTATACAGAACGAGCTGCCATTGGAGATAGTTGAGGCAGGTACTGTAAAAGTATTTAAAAGACATTTGGACAGATACATGAATAGGAAAGGCTTAGAGGGATATGGGCCAAAGATGTGCCGGTGGTACTAGTGTAGATGGGGCATCATGGTCGGCATGGGCATGTTGGGTCGAAGAGCATGTTTCCATGCTGTTGACTCTATGGCTCTGGGTCTTAAGGAAAATCCTGAAAAATCCTTCTTCAACCCTGTGGTTGCTGGTGCTGCCTGTGTGGAGTTAGCATGCTCTGATGCCTGGGATTCCACGGGGTGGTACATTTTCCTCCCTCATCCAACAGACTTGGTGCCTTGAATGACTGCTTTACACAGATTAATGCCTAAAAAATCAAAGAGGAGTTGAAGGCCATGTGTGAGAGAGAATAAGTTGCAGATATAGAGGGGGAGAAAGAGGGGGGGGTAGGACAGATGGGGTTGCTCCCCTCAGGGCTGCCAAGGATTTGATGGGCTGAATGGCCTCCTCTCTGCTCTAAGTAGATCATCTAATCAGCCATTTTTTCCTGGTATAATCGGATTTCTTTTCATTCTAATGTTTTATTTTTAAACTGCAATGTTCTACTCTCCTGGTGTAGTTCTCTGTTGGATTTGCAGGGGCCGAAAACCCAAAGGTTAATTCCCAGGGTAATTGAAGATGGTCGGGGGTAACTCCTGATTCCACTTCCCACAATCTGAACTTGGTTCCTGTATTTTGTAGCAAGTTAAAACGTCTTTGATCAAAACTGCTACATTTGTTGTTCTCATGACAACAGAGGATGGCCAAGATCTAAATAGACACCAGAGGTGCTCAGATTTCTGTGATTGTGTTAACTAACTCTTGCCTGAAATGAAAAGTGTGATTTTTCCCAACTCCTCACAGCTTCCATCTATACACGTCACAATTGACAGCAGCCAATTAACCTACCCCAAACACACGTCTTTGGAATGTAGGTGGAAGCTGGATTTTTGGAGGGGGGAGGGATCCAATGCGGCCACAGGGAGAACCTGCAAACTCCACACAGACAGCGTCTGAAGTTAAGATTGAAAGCAGGTTGCTGGATCGGTGAGGCAGTGCCTCTACTCATTGCGCCAATGTGCACGAATCAAGCCAGGTTTATTGTCACATGCACACGTGCGGTGAGGAATATCTTGCTTGCAGCAGCGTCATGGGCACATAGGTCCAGACAACACTTCAAAACATAAATTATACATAAATTACATATAAAATTCATATAAGAAAGAAGACTAAAGAAAAGACATCAGTGCAAAACATTTTTTAAAAATCCATGGTAGTGCAATAGATAACAGGTGCAGGAATGCATAGACAATAGACAATAGGTGCAGGAGTAGGCCATTTGGCCCTTCGAGCCAGCACCGCCATTCAATGTGATCATGGCTGATCATCCCCAATCAGTTCCTTAGTGTTCTGTTGTCAAGGACAAACTGCACCCCCTCCACATACACCTGGATCTCCTGCCATCAGGCAAGAGATATCGCAGCATCAAGCCCGGACTACAAGACTGCTAAACAGCTTCCTGCCATATGCTGCGAGGCTGCTAAACAGCCACTCTGTACTCACAGTCACCTGATTCTGCGGCTTGGCACGGACACTATAATAACTGGCACTGGCCACTTCAATAACTGGCACTGGCCACTCAAATCAGCCACCCCGGACATGTTTATGATTGGTCTTACTGTATTTTAACGTTGTTTTTATCTATTTTAACTTTATACTGTTCCATCAGGGACTGGATTGTTTTTAGTGTTATTATGTGTGAAATGTTTTAAACTTCATGTGCGATGCTCCAGTATTCCCTGGGAAACGTCTTTTCGTTTTGCACTGTACAACTGGTGCTTGCAAGATGACAATAAAGGAATTGAATTGAATTGAATTGAAGGTAGGATTAAGATTTTGCAGGTTGGTTCAGAACCTGATAGTTGTAGGAAGCTAGGTGTATCTGGTTGTGTGGGACTTCAGGCTTCTGTATCTCCTGCCCAGGAAGCAGTGAGAAGAGGACATGCGGATCCTTGATGTTAGATGCCAACCATGGTGGATAACAGGGGAATTGCTCACTAATCTTGGCTCTGGCTGCCTCATTTATCTCAGCTCTCATCGTCAAGAAATGTAGCCTTAAATAAAACTAATTGTGGAAGGTGTCAGTAGTTGGGGGGAAAGGTGGAGGGAACTCCACTTCAGGAAGTGAGAAACGGCCTAAATGTCATCCATTCCTTTTTCTCCGGAGATGCTGCCTGTCCCGCTGAGTTACTCCAGCATTTTGCGTCTATCTTCGGTGTAAACCAGCATCTGCAGTTGCTCCCTGTACCAGTTGGTTCAGAATGCTGCTGCTCGCCTTTTAACTGGGACACGTAAGAGGGAGCACATAACGCCTATTCTGGCCTCCCTCCCGCCACTGGCTGCCTGTGTACTTTAGAGTTCATTTTAAGATTCTTTTATTTGTTTTTAAATCTTTAAATGGTCTCGCCCCGCCTTACCTCTCTGAGCTGCTTCATCCCTACGCTCCTGCTCGGTGCCTCAGGTCAGCTGATCAGCTGCTCCTGGAGGTACCGAGGTCTAAGCGGAAGCTCAGAGGGGATAGAGCCTTCTCTGTTGCTGCTCCGACATTATGGAACACTCTACCTTTGCACATTAGACAGGCCCCTTCACTGTCCATTTTCAAAACTAGTCTTAAAACCCTTTTCTATTCCTTGGCTTTTGACCCTGCATGAGACTTTGTTCCTGTTTTAGTGTTTCTATTGGTTTTTTAAAATTGTTTTTACTGTCTTTTAATGTTTTTATTGTTTTGTTTTGTGTTTGTGATTAGCCATGTACAGCACCTTTGTTGCAACAGTGGTTGTTTTTAAAGTGCTTTATAAATAAAGTTCAGTTCAGGAATGTTTGTCATGGAGGAGGGGAAGGTTGTCTACAGTTGGGGAGGAGCAACACCATGAGTAGAAGTGGACAATGGCCTCCATGGTAGGGTTGGGGAAGATGAGCAGTATCTGCAGAGCAGGACAGGGTAATGTTATACAAGTGAAGGCACTCACACCTGTGGTCCCACTAGTCCCTCACGCTAGCCCACTGGTTTAGCCACCACCATGTATCCAGGTCCTAAATAATCAAGGGCTGTACTGATTAGTGGGCAGTTGCCCTGCAAGCCATTGACGGCCACTGCAGTAACACCTGGTAGCGGGACTCCTCATTCATTCCTGGCTCCTGGTGCATCGTCTAGCTCCAGATCTCTACTGAAGTCAGCTTCAATGCATGGAGGCAGGCCAGTGAATGGAAACGGGCTCTCATGGGCTGCCCAGTGATCCTTCTAGATCAGTGAACAAGGCCTACAGGTCAGCTGTGTCCAATTGAATTATATGCAAGCATTGACTATGTGATAAATTGGTATTTGGATGTAGAACCACTGGAACAGCTCAAACCTGCCCTTGCAGAAGGGGGAACAAAGAACAGTACAGCACAGGAATAGATCCTTTGGCCCTTAATGTCTGTGCCAACATGATGCCAAGATAAACTAAACTCTGCCAGCTTGCACATGGTTCATATCTCCAATCCATTCCCTGCAGACCCACATGAGAGGAGTTAGGGAGGAGAGGAAGTTGTTGGTGAAGGTGTGCGGACTAGGGCTCAGATAATCCCCATGCCAGCAGGAATGTTATCTCTGGAAGGAGTCGGATGAGACAAGTGCGCATTGTAATCTGCTGCAGACAGTGCCTTAAGCAAATGATAAAAACAGACTTGCTGAAACTTCCTCTGACCTGACCTTTATTAGGAATAAATAAACAATTTGCTCTGCTTTCGCCCCTTCAGCACCTCTAGAGTCATGAGGCATTGATAGGACATGGCGGGACCTTTAGAGGAAGTCAGTCCCCCAAATTGTTTTCAATTCCCACCATGGACTTCACCCCCTTGTGTCCTCCATATACTCCTCCGGCCCTACAACCCTGGAAGACCTCCGTACTCCATTGGCCCACCAGTGATGTTGTGTCTTGGCAGGGGCAAAATGTGTGATTCTCCCTCTAAACTTGTGCCCCTCTCTGACCTTCATCACGCTGCTTTCGTTGAGCTCTTAGGCTGCCCGCCTCAACATCTCCATCTGTGCCTCGGTGACCAAAGAGCTTTGGCGACTCCTCCTGCAATGAGCCTTATGGGCCTGTCCCACTTACGCGACTTTTTCGGCGACTGCCGGTCGTTGCAGGTCCCCCAACATTTTTTAACATGTTGAAAATTCAGCGGCGACCAGAAAGTCGCAACGACTCTTTGGGTGACTGAGGATACTACTCACAACCATGCAGGCGACACCCCGGTGACATGTCGCGGGGTGAAGCCTGTATGGTCGTGAGTAGTCGCCCAAAGAGTCGTACCTTGTTCTGGTCGCAGCTGGATTTTCAACATGTCGAACATTTTCGGCGACCTGCAACGACCTATGACGGGTGCCGGCAGTCGCCGATAAAGTCGCGTAAGTGGGACAGGCCCATTAGGAAGTTTCGCTGTGACAAATATTTCATATTATTTCATATCAATGCAAGTTGTTCCTCCTTTTTAATGCCATGGTCATGCTTTAATGGGAGGCATTATGGAGGCCATGGAGGCTTGGGGTGGGCAGGGATGCAGAGAACAGAAGCTCACTGATGGTGAATCTGCAAGGGTTGAGGGAAGAGTAGAATAAGAGATGGAAGTGCTCAGTGCGACAGACAGCATCTCTGAATAGAAGGAATGAAGGGTCTCGACCCGAAACGTCACCCATTCCTTCTCTCCAGAGGTGCTGTCTGTCCTGCTGAGTTACGCCAGCATTTTGTGTCTATCTTTGGTGTAAACCAGCATCTGCAGTTCCTTCCTTCACAAGAGAAAGAAGAGTTTTGGTTGGAACAGGGGTGGGCCAGACAAAAGAGGATCGATGGATCAGAGCTAGGGAGCAACTCGTAATTAACATCACGATTTTACAGAACTAACTGTACAGGACCTGATTTGAGTTCCATCGACTCAGGTTGGTGAACCTCCATCATGACTATTTGTAGGCATTGCCTTGTCATCACTGCAATGAAGATGCTGTCCAGAGATTGGAGTGTGGAGCAGGATCGCGACCACAGTGCAGACAGGATGGGCTGTTGCTCTCACGATTGGGAACACAATTGGATTTTTTTTACAAGGCATTTTGTAGCAAGGTTATCAAGTACTTCCAGAAACTGGGATTAATGAGAAAATGCAGGCACCAAACCGTGACAGCAGGTTTCCTCAAGTGTAATAATGCCCAGGTCATCTGTGTCAGTGATGTTGATTCAGGGATAAATATTGGCCTTCGGATGCTGGGGAAAAATTCTCCCGTGCTTCAATGAAACACCATATACAATCTTTTCTCCCCTCACCCGAAACAGTGCATGGGGTGGGGGGTTTAACATGTCATCTGAGAAAAGCTCTGCCAACATTACTGCAGTGAGACTCCGATTTGGCAGATATTCCTAAATATTGGATATCACCCAATGCATTTTTTTTTTAACATAGAACACTATAGCACGAGAACAGGCCCTTTGGCCCACATTGTCTGTGCTGAACATGATCCCAAGTTAAGCTAATCTCCTCCACCTGTACGTGATCCATATCCCTCCATTCCCCGCATATCCAAGTGCCTATCTAAAAGACTCTTAAATGGCACTATCAGAGCTGCCTGCACCTCCAATCCTAGCAACGCGTTCCAGGCACCCACCAAGCTCAGAGTAAAACAAACTCCATTAAGCTTTGCTTCTCTCATCGTCAAGTCTTTGGCATTTCCATCCAGGGGAGAATGTTCTGATTGTCTACCCTATCTATGCCTCTAAGATATTTTACCTGGAACAAGCCTCCCTGAAGTGAAGTGAGGTGACCTAAAGTCTGCCCAATATGAAGGAATGGATTCCATCTGCAGGGTGACTGGAACCTTCCCATATAAAGTGACGGGAATGGAAGTGTGCAGTTTCACGCCCAGCTGCAGATGAACACATCCATGGACACTGGCACGGAGCAGTCACATGGGGGTAGGTTAGAAGGGTCTAAATGGGGTGGAAGTGGTTGGTTAGCCCAATTTGAAGAAGGCTTAATTATCTGTTTAATGATTCTGTTGTTGCCCGCAGATGTGTGTGTGTGTGTGTGCGTGTGTGTATGTATGTATTTGTATGTGTGTGTGTGTGTGTGTGTGTGTGTGTGTGTGTGTGTGTGTGTGTGTGTGTGTGTGCGTGTGTGTGTGCGCGTGTGCGTGTGCGTGTGCGTATATATGTGTATGTGTGTGTGTATGTATATATGTGTATGTGTGTGTGTGTGTGTGTGTGTGTGTGTGTGTGTGTGTGTGTGTGTGTGTGTGTGTGTGTATGTATGTATTTGTATGTGTGTGTGTGTGTATATGTGTATGTGTGTGTGTGTATGTGTGTGTGTGTGTGTGTGTGTGTGTGTGTGTATATGTGTGTGCGTGTGCATGTGCGTGTGTGTGTGTGTGTGTGTGTGTGTGCGTGTGTGTGTGTGTGTGTGTGTGAATATATGTGTGTGTGTGTATGTGGTGTGTATATGTGTATGTGTGTGTATATGTGTATGTGTGTGTGTACATGCGTATGTGTGTGTGCGAATGTTCGTGTATGTGCATATGTGTATGTGTGTGCATATGTGTGCATGTGTATGTGTGTACATGCATATGTGTGCATAAGATATGTCAATTCAAGAGGGCACAGGTTTAAGATGAGAGAAGATGTGAAGAGCAAGTTTTTTACACAAAGGGTGGGCACCTGGGACCCTCTGCCAGGGGTGGTGGTGGAGGCAGATATAATAGTGGCATTTAAGAGACTTTGGATATGTCGGGAAATGTTCAGCAGATACTGTGGGCTGAAGGGCCTGTTCTTGTGCTGTACTCTTCTGTGTTCTATATAAGAGTGTGCATTGGTGAGTGATTCTGTGTGGGCGTGGGTGGGTGTATGTGTATGTGTGTGTTTGTGAGTGGGTGTGATATCTTTGTGTTTACGCACAAGCGAGCCTGCTTATGAGTAAGTGAGTTGGTGTGTGTGTGTGTGAGAGTGAGAGAATGAAAGTGTGTAAAGGGGGGAATGTGATAGTACTCAGTGAGTGGTGAATTACTAAGGGCGCTTGTGACTGAGACGGGGAGAAGGGGAGCAGCTAATGTTGTGCAGCGGAGGCTGACACCTCAGTGGAGCTGGGCTGTCAGCTGCTTTCTGATGCAGTGTGACTCAGTTAACATATTCATCATGATACAACCACATAGGAAAGAATGGCAGAGTAAACCCAACGTGGCAGCAAATGGGAGATTATGGTTGAGAGGATGAGTCAGTGGAGAGGAACTTGTTGTTTTTAAGAGATTTTGACAACACTACACAGTCACAGCGGAGACGTGTGTGCAGAGATAGACAATAATGTGCACCATCAACTCCTATTCGTTTTTGCAGCTCTCCAAATTTCTTCTTCTCAGGCAGTCTCTCAGGGTCGAGGATGTTTCCAGTGCAGGAGGGAAATGGAAGATGCCTTTGCATGGTTTCTTGTGAATTTTACATACCAGCTATCGGGCACCTTCACATGGTGAGAGGTAGACAAAAATGCTGGGGAAACTCAGTGGGTGAGGCAGCGTCTGTGGAGCGAAGGAATAGGTGACGTTTCGGGTCGAGACCCTTCTTTCACATGATGAGGGGCTGGTCCAGTACAAATAGGTCCATGATGATTGAAAATCAGACTCTAAGCTCAATAGATACACTTGAACCACACACACGCACACGCACACTCTACATCCACACATGTATATGTTAACAATACACGCACACACACACACACACCATATGTACATATACTCAGATAGCACACATGACCATTGGGATACACACACACCATATGGATATGTACAGAGAGCATACACACCACATACACACATACATATCTTGCCCATACCACCTTCCTCAGTTCCCCATCCCTTAACCCATAGCCCTCAATGCCCATCCTCCCTCTCAGTCCCCTCCCATTCCTTCCTCAATATGAGAGGAATCATAGGGAATAGGGCAGGAAGATGTTGAGGTAGAAGATTAGTTTCTTGAATGGTGGAGTAAGCTCCAGGGGTGTCTCCTGGTCTTGCTTCTCCTGCTCCAGGGACCATCCCCACCTTCTCCCACTTTCTGGCTCCCACACCCCAGCTCTGCTGATTGTTCTCCTCCAGGCACGGCGGCTGTGGTATCCGAGGCCTGATGCCCAGCATGTATTGCTCACTCCCCCCCCCCCCCCCCAATGCCCCACCTGCACCACCACCACCACCACCCAGACTTAATTGGGGAAAAACAGGAAACCCACCCGTGGGCGGAACGGTGGCGCAGCGGTAGAGTTGCTGCCTCACAGCGCCAGAGCCCCGGGTTCAATCCTGACTACCAGTGCTGTCTATACCAAGTTTGTACGTTCTCCCTGTGACTGTGTTGGTTGTCTCCGGGTGCTCCGGTTTCCTCCCACATTCCAAAGACATGCAGGATTGTAGGTTAATTGGCTTCTGTAAATTACATTTAGTGTGTTGGATGCAAAACTGGGATAACATAGAACCAGTGTACGGGTGATCGTTGGTTGGCACGGAGTCGGTAGGCCGAAGGGCCTGCTTTCATGTTGTGCGTCTAAATTCCAAACAAATTTCTTGATATTGCCAGTCCCAGAACTATTCAATGGACAGAGCTGGCTGATGGACTCTCACTTGGGATGTTGCTCGTGTAGGTGTGTGGAGGTCTGTAAGGTTTCTTCCGGTTTCATCCCACATCCCAAAGACGTGCGGTCTTTTAGGTTAGATGACCTCTGTGAATTCCGCCGAGTGTGTACGGAGTGGATGAGAGCATGGGGTAGAACTAGTGTGATTGCTGGTTGGCATGGACTTGGTGGGCCAAAGGGTTTCCGTGCTGAACTAAACCAGTTCAGGAGAAACCCATGCACTCACCGGTAAAACTCACAAACCCTGCATTAATAGTACTCCATGCTAACAATTGAATCCAGGTCCCAGGAGCTGCAAGGTAGCGGTATTAACTGCAGTGCCACCTTGCCCCGACTCCCATTCCTCCATGTCCTTAGACCCCACTTGGCTGTCATTTGCGCCTCATTTACACGTCATATGTAAAATAGGTCGACGCGTCATGACGCGCGACTTCGCGCGCAAATCACGCGTCATCACGCGTCAGCACAGCCATCTGGTGCACGTGACGTCATTAGAATACCCTGCTTCCCTATTCTGCATCATGACCATCATGGAAGAACTACAGATTTTATTGCTACAGCAACAACAGAGACGTCTGTTAGCAGCAGCCCTCATACTTACAGATCAGCCAGGCAGGAGTACAACAAGAAAGGCTAGCAAGAAACCCAGGAAGAGGTCTGTGTGGACGAGGTTAGAGGTTACATGACGCGTAAAAGGCGGGCCGACTGCGTATGGGCGGGGCGCGGCGTCGCATGTTTACGGACGTTGACGCATGGTGACGTAACCATGCGTCACCACGCGATACAACGTGCGACGCCAATGCGTCAGCGTGCATAGCCAATGCGTCGCCGTGCGTACGCGATACGTCACGCAGGTGGCGCGTGAGGATTTCGTTACACTACGAAATCCTGGACCGCCGCGCGGTACCGCGCGCCACTGCATGCGATTTCACACCTCACCATGCGCAATGCGTGCGTCACCCACGCGCACCCCACGTGTCATGACGCGTCGACCTATTTTACATATGATGCGTAAATGAGGCGCAAATGACGGCCAAGTGGGACAGGCCCTTGATACCACAAGCACACAGGGTCCATTAATCCCCAAAGTATCAAGCGTGCCCTGGTTTCAGGCTTGGCTTAAGTGCAACAGTTGGTCAGCACATGAATCTTCCTAATTAGGAAAGACCTTCCTAATTTGAGGAAGGACATTCTTGCTATTGAGGGAGTGCAGCGTAGGTTTACAAGGTTAATTCCCGGGATGGCGGGACTGTGATATGCTGAGAGAATGGAGCAGCTGGGCTTGTACACTCTGGAGTTTAGAAGAATGAGAGGGGATCTCATTGAAAAATATACAATTATTAAGGGCTTGGATACGCTAGAGGCAGGAAACAGGTTCCCGATGTTGGGGGAGTGCAGAACCAGGGGCCACAGTTTAAGAATAAGGAGTAAGCCATTTAGAACGGAGACGAGGAAACACTTTTTCTCACAGAGAGTGGTGAGTCTGTGGAATTCTCTGCCTCAGAGGGCGGTGGAGGTAGGTTCTCCGGATGCTTTCAAGAGAGAGCTAGATAGGGCTCTTAAAAAGTATCAGGGGATATGGGGAGAAGGCAGGAACGGGGTACTGATTACTGGCTCGAAGTGCCAAATGGCCTACTCCTGCACCTATTGTCTATTGTCTATTGAATCAGTGGGTACGTTGCATTCAAATCTATGCTCTCTGAGTTATAGAACTGCTTGAGCTGAAGTGCCACCAGCTTGTTACAAGGTAAGGACAGCACGATCCATGCTTTGCCCATTGTGTTTGGAATATTCACTGGCAGGGTGGATACTCTCATTGTCGCTCAATAGATGTATGACACAGTGGGTGTTCTGAACATCGACCAAGGCTCATTGTGTCTGTACAGTGTTCTCTGCGAAAGAAAAAAGACAACAAAATGCTCTCAGAGAGCACGGCGGGGGCTGAGAAGGAAGCCAGGTTAAGATGAAGACATGTTGGATGGTAGCTGTGCAACAGGAAGTGCTGGGTGGGGGATTGTGGTGTTGTTGTGGGTAAGAGCTTTGCTTAAAATGGTGGGGAAAAGGAATGTGGTGAGGCTGGCATTGTGACACCAGCTGCAGATGATTGCCGAGGAGGTGCTGGAGGAGGGAGGTGTGGCTTCATGGATCCGAGCAGCGTGAAGCATTGGCTTTGCCGCCTCTAGAACCAAAATATAGAGAACCCAAAGTGCACTTAAAATGCTTGGCTAAGTCAATGTGTGCCATTGTTATTAATAAAGCAGAGAAGAGTCGTTTCAAAGCAGCAATTGTGGGTCGCTATCAAAAGGTATTCAGACCCCAGTTAAAACACAGTACAGGATGTGCCCGGATAGCCAACAGAAATCTATAAATCTATTTAATGTGGAAATAGGAAAATATGCAAAAATCACGATTATAGTAAATATACCTTCACGAATGGCATAAAAGCACATAATGGCTAAGAAGTAAGTAAGTAAGTTTATTGGCCAAGTATTCACATACAAGGAATTTGCCTTGGTGCACCGCCCACAAGTAACAACATGACATACAGTGACAGTTACGAATGACTCAGAAAACACTAAACATTAATAATAATAAAACATTAATGATAAAACACCATTGATCAAGCATGTGAACCAACAAAATACCAGATCAAAGGGAGGCTACAGATTTTTGGAGCAACTACTTGTGGATAAAAACTGTTTTTATGCCTGTTTTTATAACAACAGTTATTCAAAGTTAATGAGAGAGGGGAAGCTAGTACAGCTGTTCGGAGGATTAAACGTATGTATTTTGGACTTTTGGATTTAATAACATTATGGGATCTTGTTTGTAAGTAGGGTGTCCATAAATTGGGCATTGTATTAAGCTGACACTTAGATTGCTGTTTTTTGTGTATATTCCTGGATAGCAATGATTCTGTTTGCTCATCCACCACCTTGAACATTCACACCCTCCACCACTGGTGCACAGTGTCTGCATAGTGTTCTATCCACAGTTGCAGGCACATAATGGACTTGGTGATAGGAAGCAGAGGTTGATGGTGGAAGGTTGTTTATCGGACTGGAGACCAGTGACTAGTGGTGTGCCTCATGGATCAGTGCTGGGACCATTGTTGACTGTCATCTATATCGACTGTTTGGATAACAATATATCAGGCATGGTTATTAAGTTTACAAATGACACTAATGTGAAGAAGGTTATCAAGAATAACTCTAGGATCTTGATCATTTGGCCAAGGAATAACAAATTAGTTTAATTCAGATAAGTTTGTCATAGAGTGAAACAGTGAGGCCCTTCGGCCCAACGCGCCCACACTGGCCAACAATGTCCCAGCTACACTAGTCCCACTTGCCTGTGCTTAGTACATATCCCCTCCAAACTTGCCCTATCCATGTACCTGGCTAATTGTTTCTTAAACTATGGGATAGTCCCAGCCTCAACTACCTCCTCTGGCAGCTTGTTCTATACACCCACCACCCTCTGTGTGGAAAAAGTTACCCCTGAGATCCCCTTCACCTTGAACCTATGTCCTCTGGTCCTCGATTCCCCTACTCTGGGTAAAAGACTCTGTGCATCTACCTGATCGATTCCTCTCATGATTTTGTATACCTCTATAAGATCTCCCCTTATCCTCCTGTGCTTCATGGAATAGAGACCCAGCCTACTCAACCTCTCCCTATAGCATAATACTTCTGTCATTCTCTGATTCCTTGACTTTCCTTGTTCAGGTAAGATAAGGAAGTTTAGCCCATTCATACTAAGTTCTATGTTATCCCACCTTCTCATCCACTCCTTACACACTAGGGCCAATGTACAGAGGCCAATTAACGTCTTTGCAGTGTGGGAGGAAATTGGAACATCTAGAGAAAATCTATGTTCCAGGGAGATAGTGCAAACTCCACACCCGAGGTCGGAATCGGTGCTATGAGGCAGCTGCTCTACTAGCTGCATCATTGTGCTGCCCCTGGGGATGTAAACAATAGATGCCTGACTTCAATGTGACACTTAGAAAGGACAGGCTGTTGTGAATCTGTGCTCTGCTCCAATTTTAGCCCTGTCCACAACATCTATCCCACCTTCACCTCACAAAGCCCTGCGCTCTGGAATTTCCACCCTGAAGATTCACTGCCTCTCTCTTAAAATGCACTTATTACCGACCTCTTGGGCATGTGTTGGCATCACTTGCTGTGGTCGGGTGTCAAGTTTCATTGGGTTTGATAATGTGCATCATAAGTATCCTGGAACATTTTGTTATTTCAGAAGCATTACTGTATATGAATGCGATCCCTTGTTATTGTTGGTGAAGAATTTTGGACACCTTCATTCTCTCTCAATCAATCCACTTTATGCTGTGAGAGAGGGTGACATCCCAGGCAAAGGAGAAGAGACCAGCTCAAGAGTAAATAAAGCCCCTTTGTTGTGTGTGGACCTGAGGCATATAAAACCTATTTTTAAATCCTTTCAGTGGACCAGATAGACCTGTTCTTGATCAGGTCAGCCTTGTTTCACTAGAATAATTCCATGTGTTGTTTTGAATATTTACGTCTTTCTGTAGTTCAAGGAGCAACAGTGCAGACACAGGGGCCAGAGAGTTAGAACAGCACTTGGCAAGCGTACACGGAAGTCGTCAGATTGCCAGCTACTCAACAATAGCATCATTACTGCCAAGATGTTTTCCACGTTGCTTTGCATAACTCCAGAAGACCTGTACAGAGGCCAGGCACAAGGAGAAGCCATTACAACATGTCTAATCACACCAGGGTGCACAATACTGTACAAGTTCACTGCTCTCGGTACAGTAAATAGCAAGCAGTTCCTTGTACAAACCGTGACACAGCGGTAGAGTTGCCGCCTTACACTGCAGCAATGGGAGCTATGGGAGCTGTCTGTATGAAGTTAGTACGTTCTCCCTGTGACCTCGTGGGTTTTCTCCAGGTGCTCAGAACATCACCTTCAAAATTTGATTATCAAATCTTAAAGCTGTGCCCTCTAGTCCTTGACATTTCCTCTCTGGGGAAAAGGTTCTGATTGTCTACCCTATCTATGCCTCTCATAAATTGTATATACTTCCATCGGGTTCTCCTCAACGGTACACAAAAATGCTGGAGAAACTCAGCGGGTGCAGCAGCATCTATGGAGCGAAGGAAATAGGTAACGTTTCGGGCCGAAACCCTTCTTCAGAACCCTTCTTCAGAGGTTCTCCTCAACCTCTGACGTTCCATATAATAAGATTTCCCTGCAACCCCTTGTACAATGCCATTATCACACAGTCTGTAGAATCAGAGAACAGCAGATGATGGTTACTACACAAAAGGACACAAAGTGCTGGAGTAACTCAGCGGGTCAGGCAGCACAGAGAATCATACAGCATAAAAAGATGCCCTTCGACCCTACTTGCCCACGTCGACTAACATGCCTCATCTACATTATCCCACCTGCCCGTACTTGGCCCATAGCACTCTAAAGCTATCCTATCCATGTACCTGTCCAAATATCTCTTACATGTTTTGATTGTACCAGCATCTCTGGAGAAGATGGATAAGTGGCATTTTAGGTTGAGAATCTTCTTCACACTGTCAAGGTGGTACTTCCTCCCACGTACAATAGCATCACACCTCTCCTGGTACAGAAAGTCGGTCTCCTCAGGCTAGCACGTACCGAATAGTGAAAGGCTTAGATAGAGTGGATGTGGAGAGGATGTTTCCACTAGTGCGAGAGTCTAGGACCAGAGGTCAGAGCTTCAGAATTAAAGGACGTTCCTTTAGGGAGATGAGAAGGAATTTCTTCAGTAGACGGTGGTGAACTGTGGAATTCTGCCACAGAAGGTTGTGGAGGCCAAGTCAATGGAGATTTTTAAGGTAGAGATAGATTGATTCTTGATTAGTATGGGTGTCAGTGGTTATGGGGAGAAGGCAGGAGAATGGGGTTAAGAGGGAAAGATAGATCAGCCATGAATGAATGGCGGAGTAGACTTGATGGGCCGAATGGCCTAATTCTGCTCGTATTACTTATGACCTAGCACCTCTACCTAGCACCTCAGTGCGGCACTATCTGAACTTCCAGTTTTCCAATGAGATTATAAACAATGGCTCAGCTCATGTTGTCCAAGGTGGTGCAGTTTGACAAAGGGCAGGACAGGGGAAGATCATCGTCTATAGTGGAATGCATGGAGGCTGCATGGACGTGAAATGGAGAATATTGTAGAGGTTGAAAGGAGACTGTTGGAATGAGGATGAAGTTTCGGAAACTGAATGGGACAAAGTCATTGTTGTGCTACATCATACAAAGGGCATCAAGTCCAGAATGATTTTAAATGAGCTGTGTGCACTTTACCTTTCATTGAGAGCAGATCCTGTATTTTTGCTCTCTGTGACCCTCTAGTTCCAGTGTCACAAACCTCCCCGATTTTCCTCATTCCACCATTGGCAGCCACACCTTTAATTGGCAAGGCCCCAAACCTCTGGAATTCCCTTCTCAAACATCACTGCTTCTCCAACCCTCTTGGAGAAGATCCTTAAACCAACTATTCTTGACCAAGCTTTTCTACTAGCTAAAGTAATATCTCCTTGTCTTAGTATCAAATTTTGCTTTAATGGTAATCTTACCAATCCCTTGGGGAAAACATACCACACTGGAGTTATTACATAACAGAAAATTCCTGTTGCATCACTGTTAAAGGTGAATCTTGTTGGCCAAGTGTAGGACACGCCTTCATATTTATGCAATGCTATTTATGCAATAGCTATTTAGATAATGCCAGGAACTCGGGCAGAGGTAGATTCCCTGTACTATTTTAAAAAAAAGATCTCCCCCCTGAACGTCCCGTCCCCCATCTGGTCTGAAGACCGCACAAGGCAAGAGTAGTTCACCCGACTTGTATCGTTGGGTTACAGGAGACCGCGGGCAGGTCTGACAGACTGGCAAACCCTCTGATATTTCTCAGAGTGTTCAACAGAGTCACGACCATCCAGTGCATTCAGCTCCTGCTCCGAGGGAAACCTCCACCTGCTCCATTTTCTCACCTCTTCTGTCAGCTTGTTGTCAGCTGCTCATTCATCATTGTTCCATTGAGAGCGCCCGCCTGTCTGTGGGTCACAGTTAGGGACGGTGTCAGGGTAGAGGCGCAGAGCTGCCGCTTGGCATTAGTGACGCAAGTAAGACTTCAGTCTGGTGGAGGTGACGTGTGACGTTGGCATCCTGTGAATTTGATTGATGTTTGCAGGCTGTTATTGGAATAAATTACTGAATTAGCCACACACCCGCGTGTCTGAATGTTTGAAATGTGCTAATTCTGAACAACAATGTTCAACCGGTGAGCGGGTTGTTGATAAGTCAGCATTGAGTGGGGAAGATCAGGCCAGGGGTTGGATGCGAATGCTCCACAAGGAATGTATTTGTAGAGGGGTTTGGAGTGCAAGGCTTAACCATTCGATAACCAGAGGCTACACCACAGCGCAGTAGAGAGGACGGGATATCTGCACCCCCGTGTGTTTGTGCTATTTATTTATCAATTCACAGGACGTGGCCATGACACATTTATTGTCCCCACATATTTACCTCTGTTCTGAAGAAGATTTACTTTGCTTTAGAGATACAGCGCAGAAACAGGCCCTTCAGCCCACAAAGTCCGTGCCAACCAGCGATCACCCCCCCCCCCCCCCACACTAACACTATCCTACACACACTAGGAACAAATTACAATTTTTACCAAAGCCAATTAACCTACAAACCGGCACGTCTTTGGAGTGTGGTTGGAAACCGCAGCACTCGGAGAAAACCCACGCGGTCACAGGGAGAAAATAGCCATAGTTAGGATTGAACCCCATGTCTCCGGCGCTGAAAGGCAGCAACTCACCACTGCTCCACAGTGTCATGGTAGAGTTGCTGCCTTAAGAGAGTCCTTGGAACAGGTAAATATCAGGTTTAGGTTTATTATTGTCATATGTGATGAGGTCAAGTGAAAAGCTTTGTTTTGCATGCTATCCAAATAGATCAGATATACTATACTTCAATACAGTCATGCCAAACAAAGATAATAGATAGAGCAAAGGGTAAGATGCAGAGTGAAGAATATAGTCCTCAGTATTGTAGCGCATCAGTTCCTTAGACAAAGTCAATGTCCACAATCGGTTAGCAGTGAATCTGACAGTATCCTTGCTTGTGGAAGGACCGTTCAGAAGCATGATAACAGAGTGGAAGAAGCAGTTCCTGGGTCTGGTGGTGTGCACTTTCAAACTTCTGTATCTTCTGCTGGATGGGAGCAGGGAAAAGTAAGAATGTCCAGGGAGAGCCAAGACTTTGATTATGTTGGCTGTTTATCTGGGGCAGCGTGAAGTATAGAAGGAGTCAACAGCGGGAAGTCTGGTCTGTGTGATGGACTGGGCTACATCTACAATACTGCAAAGAATATGCGTTATAGCTCTGTAGGCGAGCAGATTTCCTTTCTGAAGAACCTTAGTGAACCTGATGGACTTTTATAACAATCTCCTAGATTCATGGTTGCCATAACCGAGACTAGCGTTATTTTAGATTCCATATTTAATTACCGGTACTTGAATTTAATTCCCCACCCATGGGACATGTACTCTTGCTTCAATGGTCAGAAATAGAACAGGACAGAACATCCCCTTCAGCCCACATTGTCCATGACAAACGTGAGGCCGTTAAACTAATCTCCTCTGCCTGCACATGATCCATATCCCTCCATTCCCTGCATATTCATGTATTTAGCCAAAAGCCTCTCAAACGACACTAGCATATCTGCCCCCACCACTAACCCAGGCAGCGCGTTCCAGATACCCACCACTCTGTGTTAATCTGACTGTCAATTAAATAAATTAACGACTGTGCCACAGGGTGCTATTCTACATATGTATGTGCATGCTTACAAGTGTGTGTGTGTGTGTGTGTGTGTGTGCATGTGTGTGCGTGCGTGTGTGTGTGTGTGTGTGCGCATGCATGCGTGTGCGTGCGTGCGTGCATGTGTGCGTGTGTGTGTGTGTGAGTGTGCGTATGTGCGTGCGCATGTGTGTGCGTATGTGTGTGTGCGCATGTGCGTGTGTGTGCGTGCATGCGTGCGTGCGTGTGTGCGCGCGTGTGTGTGTGTATGCGTATGTGCGTGCGTGTGTGTGCGTGTGTGTGTGTGTGTGCGTGCGTGCGCGCGTGTGTGTGTGTGTGTGTGTGTGCGCGTGCTTGCGTGTGTGTGTGCGTGCGTGCGTGTGTGCGTGCGTGCGTGTGTGTGCGTGCGTATGTGTGTGTGTGTGTGCGTGCATGCGCGTGTGTGTGCGTCTGTGCGTGCGTGTGTGTGTGTGTGTGTGTGTGTGTGCGCGTATGTGCGTGCATGTGTGTGTGTGTGGGTGCGTGCGTGCATGCATGCGTGCATGCGTGTGTGTGCGCGTATGTTGGTGCAAGTGAACATTGTGTTATTGTGTGTCGTAGGTAATATGGCACAGAAACAGGTCGTTCGGCCCACCATGTCCATGCCAACCTCTTTGCCTATCCACACCAACAGTTTACCAGTTCCCCCCGCCATGGGTACCATGTAATCCCGTGCTACCTGCTCCATGGTCGGATAGTCGGCGACTAAACCGTCTCCCCCACCTGGTTTGCCAGGTGAGGAGGGGGCTGTGGACCCCCAGCAGGACAAAAAATAAGACCTGTCAAAGGGCGAATGAGCTCCTAGTGAGCCAACGGCCATCCACACTTCAGTACAAGTTGCGATCACTGTCGTACATAGCATTGTAAGGTATGCCCGTCGGAAAACAGCACCACTGCGTCGCTAATGTTTTTTAAATGAAAAAACAACAACATTAGAACACTGCTCTTCGATGTCCATCTATTTTACTATCTATCTAAATAACTCCTAGATGTAGTCATTTTATCCGACTTGACAACCTACTCTGACAGTGTTTTCCAGATGTGAACTACTCTTTGGTGTGCAAGAAACCTTTACTCTCAGATCCCCTTCTTCCTCACACCTTTAAACATATGCCTACTTGGTTTTAATATCTCTATGATGGGGTAAATATTCTGTCCGTATATTGTGCCTCATAATCTTATTTACTTCACTTCGGGGAAGAGCAATGGAGGATCTGGCGTGGGGGGGCGACTGCCGTGAGGGGGGGGGGAGGAAGGGGAGAACTAAGGGGGACCTGGCACGGGATACTTTGTAAGTTTGTAAGCGCCCTTTGCGTGATGACTATTTGCATACCTTGGGGATGCAAGCACAGAGTTTCACTGTGAATTGTCACGTGACAATAAAGTATTCATTAATTCAGGTCACCTTCAGTCTCCTTTCCTTCAGGGAAAACAAGTGTTTCGGCCCGAAACGTTGCCTATTTCCTTCGCTCCATAGATGCTGCTGCACCCGCTGAGTTTCTCCAGCACTTTTGTCTGCCTCCAATCCATCTATTCTCTCTCCACAACCAAAGTACTCCAATTCAGGCAACATCCTATTGAATCCCTCTGCCCTCTCTCCAGAGTGCGTGTGTCTGCGTGCAAGCATGCGCGTGTGTGTGTGTGTGTATGTGTGCATGTGAGGCAGTGCAGTGTATTTTGATGCATGCACTCAGATGCCTAAGTGTGTGGGGCCTATGTTTACTAGCCCTTGTGTATCTAGCGTGCGTGCATGTGTGCATAGTTACATATCATAAACACCCTTGTAAAACCGCCTCGTCATACCACATTTCTGCGTGTGGATTTCACAATGCTGATCTAAAAGGAATGTTAATACGTTGGTTTGAAAATATTTACTGGAGGAATTTGTTTACTGCACAATGAACAATGAAATTATCTGGATCAGAATGCAGATCACAAAGAAAAGTATTGTGTTCGTACAGCAAATCTTTGTGTTATTTGCCTAGCACCTTATCATATCACAAAGCACTCTGAAGGGCAGTGAGTGTGAGTGTCAAAGCATTTTGTACAAAACAAGGTCCAAAAAGTAACTGTTTCTCATTGAGAACAAAATGTTGAGCATCCAGAGTGAAGTCCCCTTGGATCTCAACATCCTTCACAAGCTCCGTCTTCCTTGACAATGTACGTACTTGGTGCGTTTAGCCTTGTTTGTAACAGTCAGTTTACCAGTATGCCTACTGTGCCTGGAGATGAAGTAGGAGTGGAGACTTGGGGCGTTGCACAAATTAAATAATGCTCCTTGGAACCACAAGACATTAAGAAAATATTTGTTAAATCTGTGTGCTGATTTAAAGGGGTTTATTTTAGAAAGTCCAAGCATTTCTCTTGTTCAGAGGGTGGTGCGTATGTGGAATGAACTGACCGAGGAGGTAGATGAGACAGGTATACATTTAAAAGATACTTGGACAGGTACATGGATAGGAAAGGTTTAGAGGGATATGGACCAAATGCAGGCAGATGGAACTAGTTTAGGTGGGGCATCATATCGGCGTGGATGAGTTGGGCCAAAGGGCCTGTTTCTGTCCAGTACCACCCTTTGTAGACAGTTCACACACACACACTGCTCCTAGTATCTTAAAGGCCTGTCCCACTTGGGCGACATTTGCGTGTCACGCAGGTGGCGCGCGAAGATTTTGTGAATCCCAAAATCCTGGGGTGCCGCGCGTGACCGCATGTCACTGCCTACGTCACCACACACCATGCACACGTAATGCACAACATGCGCGCATCACGTGTGCATCATGACGCGCGTGTCGTGCATCGTGACGCGTAAATGATGTCGCGTAAATGACGCCCAAGTGGGACTGGCCCTTTAGAATCATTGAGTCATATAGCTTGGAAACAGGCCCTTCGGCCCAACTTGCCCATGCCGGCCAACATCTACACTAGTCCCACCTGCCTGCATTTGGCACATATCCCTCTAAACCCATCCTATCCATGTACCTGTCCCCATTTCCCCAGGTACCTTTGAATTTTGCCTCAGTGAAGAAAACCCTCCAGCAGGAAGTGTCATTTCCCACTCTGTGGCTTCACGCACATCCATCTCCCTGCCTGGTTCACCATCTCCCCACAGTTTGTCACCACTAGCAGGGTAATGCCCCTTGAACCGGGCACCCCACATTAACATCAATGGGCCCGGAACTGATCGCTGAGGAGCCTGGCTTCTGTTCTGACACTTCTCAAGGAATCAACTCCCTCGGCACTCGGACTCAGCTGCTTACTCACAGGTTTAAGATTTCTGCACTTTGATCTTATAATCGTCTGCGTGTTACTGTGTCAAAGGTCATGGCTGAGGTGTAAGTGGATTAAACCTACTGGACTCCCTCACCCCTCGTGTCAGCTGACAATGTCATATCATCAAAGCACCAGAATAGGCTTGTCGAGTGAGGTCCTACACCTGTACAACTATGTTGACATCCCCTTCAGTCTCGTGATGACTTCCATCTTGATTTTCCGAGTGTAAAAACCCCGCATCAGATCGCCCCTCACTTGCTGAGACCACGTATCATGTAACCAAACAAGCCCAGAGCATTAACAGGGAGGTCTTCCGCATGGAATCCCAGGCTGTCAATAGCCCTGGTTTGATCTCACGTCAGATGCAGAGCAGACAGATTTTTAACCCTTAATTCCCTAATTTCCAATCCATCCAACTTTGTTTCAAAACCTGCATTGATTTTTTTTTTCTCATCTTTCCTCCCTCTTTCAGCTCGACTTTCATGCTCAATATACCTCAGAAGACATGCTTCAAAGAAATTTCACAGGCCCCTGCTCTGAAGTGTAGCCCAGTTTGAACCTGTAGCCCTGAATCCTGTTAGTGCTGCAATCACCACTCTGTGGTAACTCCTGCATTGATCAATGTGATTTCCTCCTTCCTGTTAAGCTCCTTAACTCATTTCAGTAGAGGATACTTCTCAGATTGATTTAGAGGCCTTCACACAAGGGAATCATTTAACGCATTCTCTGCTAAGACATTATCATGCCTCTCCAGATACAATAATCCAGAACTCCATTGTTCCCATCAACATCTGCTTTTTATAGGAAATTTTTACTTGCTATTTTTATACTCGCCAAGATCTTAGTCTTGTTTTCCATCTTTAATTTTTTCCTGTTTAACTACGGCCATGGGGTCATAAAGAAACTACAGCAACAACAAGCAAATTAGAGAGGGTTTTATTGGGGACTATGAGTTTTCAGCACTTGCATGATTTGCTAGTCCATAATGGGCCTGTCCCACTTAGGCGATTTTTTCGGTGACTGCCGGCAACTGTCATAGTCGTAGCAGGTCGCCGAATAAACGGTGACTGGACTCCTTACGACAATGTCTACGGCAATGTCTACAACAACCTACCACCTGGTCAAGCTACCGACAACCGGCGACCCATTACGACGTCCACCTACCACCACACCCACGTCCACAAGCTACGACAAAGTAAGACAATTCAGTCGCCGGTTGACAAAGGTTGACGTAGGTAGTCGCCAATGGAATTCACCGAAGTCAGCACTGGCGACAACCTACGCCACCCTGGTGACAACCTACGACAGCACCTACGTCAGGAGAAGTCAAGCTACGACAAGCCCACGGTCGCCGACTGTCGCTGAAAAGTTTTGAACATCTCAAAACCTAGCGGCGACCAGAAAAACGCTATGATTCTTTCAGCAACTGAGGAGACTACTCACGCCCATACAGGCGACATCCCGGTGACCATGTGGCGACAACCTGGTTGCCTGTAGTTGCCTAAAAAATCGCCTGTGGGACAGGGGCATAACTCTGCTTTTCATCCTCATTCTATGACTGGTTTGCTATCACGGAGTTACGCAGCACGGAAATGTGCTCTTCAGCCCATTGTTGTGTGGTTCGGGATAGGGATTGAGTCTTCTCAGCCCTTATATGAGGAAGCGTTGGGGAGATTGGGGAGTAATTGTTGAATCTCGTCCACTGCGGCAAAGTTAGTGGAAGAGAGAGAAGGGCGGAGGTGCAGACTATGGGGTGTGACCACACTCTGTGTAAGGTCACTGGCCTGTACACAGCGCCGTTTCATGGCAGCGTGACCAGAGAAAAAAATATTGCAGCTGTGTTTTCAAGGTGCTTTTGTACTTCTGAGTTCATGGGTAGTAACCCATGCCTCTGGCAAAAATACCAAGTGTCTGTTTACAGACTAAACACTGGTTCCATGATGCTTTCCTTCGCAAATGTGAGTGGAACACAAAATCAATAACGTCTGATGTCAGAGCCAAATGTCAGCAGCAACGTGTCAGCCTTATGGACCACGTGAAGCTCCATTATCCACACCCCCTTGTGCGTGTGGAGGTGACCGTGTACATACAGTCTAAGGCACCATCACAAAATTACTGGCACCTTGCTCAGGTGTTGTCTCAACAACCACCATGAATGTAAGATCATTCCCTTCCTGATTTGCTTTGGACCAGGTGCCTGTATTGGACTCTTATTTGCCACCTAGAATTAAATAGGGAGCAGATTATGGGGGATATTAGCTACAAGGAGAGGTTAGACACACTTGGGTTGTTTTCTTTAGAATGCCAGAGGTTGAGGAGAGATCTAATAGAATAATAAATTATGTGAGGCATAGATGGGATAGACAGTCAGAACTTTTTTTACCAGAATGGAAATGTCAAAGACTTAAGGGTGGTAAGGTGGTGCAGTTGCTGCCTTACAGCGCCAGAGACCCGGGTTCGATCCTAACCGCGGGTGCTGTCTGTACGGAGTTTGTACATCCTCCCTGTGACCGCGAGGGATTGTATCCGGGTGCCCCGGTTTCCACCTACATTCCAAAGAAGTGCAGATTTGTAGGTTAATTGGCTTCTGTAAAGTGTAGAATAGAATTAGCGTACGGGTAATCGCTGGTCGGCGTGGACAGTGGGCCAAAGGCCCTGTTTCCACGCTGTATTTCTAAAACCAAACTGAAAATTTAAACTAGGTGACATAGCTTTAAGGTAAAAGGGACAAAGTTTAAAGTGAATGTGCGGGACAAGTTATTTAATACAGAGGGTGCTGGAATACGCTGCCAGCAACAGTAGTGGAGGCAGATATGATGGTCGCATTTAACAAGCTCTTAGCGAGGAGCAGGGAATGGAGGAATATGGATCACATGCAGGCAGATGAGATTAGTTTATCTGGACATAATTTTCGCCACGAACATCGTTGGATGAGAACCTGTTCCTGCTCGCTGTTGTATGTTTAGAGTCTGTACCTTTGGTGCTGGTGAGTGTAGTGCAGGAAAGGCAGGTGGGTGCAGGAGGTGTCTTGGCTTTCAAATCTAATCCGAGCAGGCTACCTATCCATCCCCTGCAAAGACCACATTTCCTGATAAGGCGTCTCTCTTTTAAGCGCTCAGCATCCCATTTTTTGACTACTTTCCCTCTTTGCATCCAGCAAGCTCGCAGGTAGATTCATGGACCCCGACCCACAGAGTTCCTGCAATCAATCACCTTCTGGTCTTCATAAATCTTGGGATGGGAGGAAGGGAGGAATGGCGGAGGGTAGTAACACCAGACCAGCTCAGAGACAGGCCCATCCGCCCATCCAGTCCGCGCAAACCATCAACACCTTACCACTCGCTCATCCACACATCGGGGGCAATTTGCAGCAGCCAGTTAAACATAGAAACATAGAAACATAGAAAATAGGTGCAGGAGGAGGCCATTCGGCCCTTCGAGCCAGCACCGTCATTCATTGTGATCATGGCTGATCGTCCCCGATCAGTAACCCGTGCCTGCCTTCTCCCCATATCCCTTGACTCCACTAGCCCCTACTAAACTCCACTAAACTACCAACACGCACGTCTTTGAGATGTGGGAGGAAACCAGATCACTGGATAAACGGACACTCTCATATAGGAGAATGTGCAAAGTCCACACAGACAGTGCCAGAAATCAGAATTGAACCTGTGTTATTGGCGCTGTGAGGCAGCAGTTGTGTTCGCTGCACCACTGTGCCACCCACAGTGTCGCAACTCACCCAGGCTGGCTGAGTGACCTCTATAAGTGATCTCCCTCAGTCATCCTGGGTGGCAGGGAATACCAGCAACATCGGCATCCCTGAGCACTTGCAAGGCTTCATCATTGATCGCGACGCATCTTAATCTGCAGCTGCATGTGAATCTCTAAGGAACCTTTCCAATTCCGGAGTGTTAGAGATAGGAATTTACCTCTTTAGAGCAAGAAGAAGCAAGCCGAAAGTAGACGCATTAAGAAGCTTAAAGTCATTAGGCAGTATAATGATGTGCAGGGTTCATTAATCTCAACAGAGGCAGACTTCACAGGGTAAATGCTGAGAAGCTGTGTCTCACAGCTGGAGTGTTTTGGTTCCACAAGGCTGGCCACTTAGGTCGGAGCTGAAACCTCGCTTCACTTAGGAGATGATAAATTGTCGGATTCTGCTGCCCCAGAGGACCACGAATGGTCAGTTGATGGTCGGAGGTTGGAAGGTAATGGAGGGTTTTGGGATCAGGCAGGAAAGTGGACCATGCTTGATCTAATTACTGGGTGGAGCAGGCCCAGAGGGCTGAATTACTAACTGCTCCTCATATTTTTCATTTTTTAAATGCTGCATTTAAGTTCAGATGTTTTTGTGCTCTGGTGTGGCATTCTGTAATTTCTGTGTACATTGTTCCAAGAAATTATGATGTCAAACACTGGGTGTTGCAGGATAGGACTGGGCTATTACTAATGTTGTTCAGCAGCTGTTAACACTTAAAGCCATTGCACTCCAAGGTACACAGCATGTCATGGTGATGCGGCATGTAGATAAGTTCACCCTCCCTCAATAAAACGCCATTCACAAAATCGGTCAGATTCACAAAATAAGTAAGTAAGTTTATTGGCCAAGTATTCACATACAAGGAATTTGCCTTGGTGCTCCGCCCACAAGTAACAACATGACATACAGTGACAGTTACGAATGACTCAGAAAACACTAAACATTAATAATAATAAGACATTAATGTATCATTAATCACTGTTGTCCAATCAGTGAAATTTGAATGACGTGGGCTTCCACTTACTTTCTCAACTCTATCCTAGACACATATCCCTGTGTGGTGACATTAGCACTCTTCCTTTCACTGTCAGGGCTCCGTTGTAGAAACCCAGTCCAAAATATGCTCGATGTTCCAGGCTTAAAGTGGAGAAAACAAAGTGCTTTATTCAATTCTGTTTTCCGCCAGATTTGCTCCTGCCCGCACACAGGTAGCTGACCCTTTGAGAAACATGCCTCAAAGCTTGGCCGGCACATTTAGTTTTCTTTATTAAATTTACATAATGGAGAGATTAATTGGCCTAATCCAATAACATGTCATACCCAATTAGGCTAACAGTTACTGCACGCTTGTGCAAGTTCAGTAAGGCATCCACTTCCTGTGTTTTGCAGGAGTATTCGCTGATTTGAATGTGTAGATGAGAGTTAATGAAGGTAGTTTGCAGGTTTGTTGTATCTGATCACCTCAAGTTATATCAGTTTCCCTCGATGTCACTTCAGGTTCAACCCAGGGACGCTAGCACACAGAAGGGTGACATTGGTCCGGGAGAAGAACTGCACTGTCAAAGTGCTCAATCCTTGCAGAATGTTGCAGCACAGGCTGTTCGGCCTGTCGAGTCTATCCTAGCTCCTGGGCACAGCAGCCATTTGAACATTGTGCATTCACAGCATTGTTTAAGTTTCAGTTAAGTTTATTGTCACGTGCACCGAGGTACAGTGAAAAACTTTTTGTTGCGTGCTATCCAGTCAGCGGAAAGACAATACGTCATTACGATCGAGCTATTTACAGTGTACAGATACATGATAAGGGAATAACCTTCAGTGCAAGGTAAAGCCAACAAAGTCCGAACAAGGATAATCCTAGGGTCACCAATGAGGTAGATAGTAGTTCAGCACTGCTCTCTGGTTGTGGTAGGATGATCCAGTTGCCTGATAACAGCTGGGAAGAAACTGCCCCTGAATCTGGAATCACACCTTTTGCCAGATGGGAGAGGGGAGAAGAGGAAGTGGCCAGGATGCGACTCTTCCTTGATTATGCTGCTGGCCTTGCCGAGGCAGTGAGGTTTAAATGGCGTCAATAGATGGGAGGTTGGTTTATACGATGGTCTTGACTGCGTCCATAATTCGTTGGCTGAAATCTCTGTTGTGGAATCATTTGATGTTCAAATATCAGTGTAAGGCTCTTTCAAATTTTCTTTAGTTGAAGTGTTCAAACTTCTTATAAACAGATTCTATCCAGATGTTCCTCACATAATTGCCATACAATTGCTTTGATGCAACATACTGTTTAGGCAGTCATTTTGTGCAGGATGATCCCATAAAGACAAACCTGTACGTCTTTGGAGTATGGGAGGAAACCGGAGCACTCAGGAGAAAACCCACGCAGGTCACGGGGAGAGCGTACAAACTCCGTACGGACAGCACCTTTAGTCATGATCGAACCTGTTCTCTGGCAGTAACTCTACCGATGCGCCACCGTGCTGCCCTTTCTGAAGAAGCAGCTGAAGCCCAAACTGAAAATCTGACATAGTTTCACCGAACCCTCCTTCACAAATTTATGCCCCAGGATCTCACTAACCTGAGTCTGAAGAAGGGTCTCAAGCTGAAACGTCACCTATACTCCAGTTTGACCCGCTGAGTTACTCCAGCTTTTTGTGTCTATCCTCACTAGCCTCAATTTACAATGACTGTGTGATCTGGTGCTGGGCGTATGTTGGGCACCAGCATAAGCTGTGAAGTCTTCTTTCATAAGGAGTAACATGTCACTAAGGAGGGAAATTTCACACACATTTTCAGCAGGAACCTGCATCTTCACAGGGAGAACAGCGTTGCTGGAAATGGCTCTGGAAAATCAGTCAATAAAAAGAGCAATTTCCATTCATACAGCATCTTGAATTAGGGGTGGGAATTAATAAGCTTTGGCTTCTTCCTGCTCCTTTTCGGACACATATGATTTCATTTATTTAGAAATATTGTTTATGGGTCTTTATAAATATTCTTGTTTTTTGTTTTTTGTTTTTTGTATGCTGTTTCACACTTGCTTTTTATTCTTTTATTTTGTTCGAAATAAAGAATTGAATAAAACCTTTAACAGAGCAAAATGGCAATTGGTAATGTGATAACACGTTAAAATACTAAGCCAAAGATGCACCAGAAAAGATGGCCAAATGTTTGGCCAAAGGGAGAGGGTCCAATACGTGTAGGAAGGAACTGCACCAGGAGTTTCCGGAGCTCCCGCAACGCAACTTCTCCCGCCCGTGTCGCGGGGTTGGAATGACCCGGAGCGGGGCAGTAAATCGCCCGGCGCAGCTTTAATGGCCGCAGGACATTCCAGCGCCCGCCGGGGGCTCCAACTTTGTGACTTTTGGGCCCGGAGCGAGGCCGTACACCGCCCGGCGCGGCCTCAACGGCCGTGGGACTTAACAGCGGGAGAAAAATGGTGCAGGGGAGAGAAAAGACTTTGCCTTCCATCACAGTGAGGAGGAGATTCACTGTGATGGATGTTTTTTCTGTAAATTGAATTGTTTGTGTGTCGTGTAGGAATTGTTTTGTTTGTATGGCTGTGGAAACGGAGTTTCGTTTGAGCCTCTTTGAGGTTCAAATGACAAGAAATAAAATCTAATCTAATCTAAACCAGCATTGGTTTAAACCAAAGATAGACACAAAAAGCTGGAGTAACTCAGCGGGCCAGGCAGCATCTCTGGAGAGAAGGGAAATCTGAAGAAGAGTCTCGACTCGAAACGCCACCTATTCCTTTTCTCTCGAGATGCTGCCTGACCCACTGAGTTACTCCAGCTTGTTGTGTCTATGATGTGGTCCAACACATGTTTTAAAGGAGAAAAGAGCGGCCAAGAGAATTAGGGAGGGGAAGACAGGGGTTTGACGGCACGTGTTATTGTTCCGGGAAATTTCCTGGGTTGTTAAGTGAAGCTTCAAAAAGGAGAAGTATTACAATGAGTATGGGAATTTCCTACGCTTTTTATAATCAGGGGGAATTTTGAGACCGTCCCTAACGTGGGTGTTGAGTGCTGCTTGCTGCCTGCTCTGTGGGAGGTGCTATATAGAACATGATCTTTCTCAGTGAAGCACCACCCTCAAACCTGTTGGGTTGGTTACTTTGCAAAGGAGGCAGTAGAGAGGGGGAAATAAGAGTGGGGCTGGGCTAAAGTCTTATTTACAAAGTCTCAGCCCATCACTCTCACACACACACACACACACACACACACACACTCACAGTCGGTGCACACAGAGAGAGACGGGCCGGGTAACCCCAGCGGGGATTTTCATTTGGGGAAGTTCGATTCACTTGATCTGTGGCTGCCAGAGCCCTGGTTTGTTCAGTATCAGACTGAGCCACACAGCGACAGGACACAGACCGGTCACTGCAGAAGATGAGGGTAAGTTCTCGGTTTATTTCATTTGATGTTCGAATATCAGTGTAAGGGTTCTTTCAGATTGTCTTTAGTTGAAGTGTTCAAAGTTCTGATAAACAGGTCTTTTCCCCAGCATTGATGTCTGCGTCTCTACAGTGTGTGTCCCCATGGTCTAATCCCTCCTTTGTACCAGCTCCAGCATGTCTACAGTAAACATTCCCCACCCTGTAGGTCTGTATAGTCAGTGCATTTGTACAGGCAGGGAAGGGTGTATCGGTCTCACCCCTGGTAAAGAGACTTGGTTTTAACACAAAGAGTGAACTTGGGCAGGTTGCAAAAAAACAGGTGCATTACCTTAGACCTCCTGATACGCAAAGCTCCAAGTCGTGAAACTCTGTGTGTGTGTTGTTCACTGGTTGAAGGGAGGCTGTGTATTTTGTGCTTCCCCGCTGCTAACTCCTGAATAAACACTGGGTGGATGGGGATGGGGATGGGGATGGGTCTTTTCCCGCCTTCTTCTCCCCTACAGTCCTGTGTGTCTCCAGTCCTGTGTGTCTCCAGCCCCTACAGTCCTGTGTGTCTCCGTTCCAACTCCCTCTACGTATGTGTCGGGGAGAGTCTGTGAAACTCAGTGAAAAAAATATATCAGCGTAAAGATACCTGATCCAAACTAATCATCCATTACAATGCTGGGGGAGCACTGCACTGTCAGAGGTGTCATCTTCCCACTGGGACATTAAACTGAGGCGGGTGTAGAAGATCCAGTGGCAGAATCTGAAGAAGAGGGGGGCAGCCTAGTCTGATGTTGCTGGTAGTACTTAGTTGTGGAAACTAAAACAAAGTAACTGGCTCTTTACTGTAGTGAACGTCTGTGAATCCTGCTATACATCACTTAATCTGCTACATAACAACAGTGCCTACACTGGCCTCTCAAAGGGTGTGACTGTTGATTCTTGCCCTACATCGAACTCGGTGCTGAGGTCTTGTGTATGTACACAAGCCCCAGTTCCTCTCAGTACTGATTGGGTAACAGGGTCAGTGGCTTGCACCGCTTTGCCATGTTACAGAGCCTACTGTGAGCACCAGTAACTGTTTAGACAGACAATCAGCTGATTGCTTCACAGATCACCCGCCTGCATCTTTATATAATTTTAGTACCAAACTAGGAACGCAGATCACACTTGGAGTTAATCTGATGCAGGGGCAAAAGATGTGCCTTTAAGTTGTGCTAATCACAGCCTTGGTTTGACCCAAAGAACCTTCCACCCAAGTGAGGGGAGTGTAGCCATCGTTGTAACGTGAAGAACTGGATTGTGCATAGCAAGATCCCACAGAGAGTAGTGTGGTCACGAGCAGACTGTGTGAGTTGCCAGCAAAGTTGTGTTGCGTGTCAGTACCCTCATAGTGTAACGGGAACTTCACAGATCACCCGTCGCTTGGTACTTAGATCCCACTGATCTGATGGAGGGAAAACATCAGATCAGGTCCGAGATGGACACAAAATACTGGAGTAACTCAGGCAGCATCTCTTTGAGAGAAGGAATGGGTGAACGTTTCGGGTCGAGACCTTTCTTCAGACAGAGTCAATAGACAATAGGTGCAGGAGTAGGCCATTCGGCCCCTCGAGCCAGCACCGCCATTCAATGTGATCATGGCTGATCATCCCCAATCAGTACCCCGTTCCTACCTTCTCCCAATATCTCCTGACTCCGCTATTTTTAAGAGCCCTATCTAGCTCTCTCTTGAAAGCTCTCTTGAGTCAGGGGAGAGGGAGACTAGAGATATGGAGGGGTAAGATGTGATCCGAGCTCGGGTTCAACAATGGAGCTCCCCGTCAGTACTGGTGCAGGAGTGGCTATCCAGATTCTGTGCGTGGATTTTGAATCGACAGAGGCAAGATGAAGCCCAAGCATGCCAACACTGGCACTCAGTCCACACGCCTCCAAAACCCCATTCTGCACACCTTCCCACCCCAGATTTCTGTGTAGACAAGTTGATGTGTCGACAAGCTGCAAAGGGTTACAGAGCATCAGGTGCATTGCAGTTCCATCGCCTGTGGAACAGGCTGCCTACACTCCAAGCATGTACATGTTGTTCCCTCCAACCATCTCCCAACTTGGCCAAGATGAAGTGAGATAGTTGTGTATTTTTAACTCGGTGCATTCACGAGATGTTTGACGAGCTGTGAGCAACTTGCTGGAATGTGAATGAGGCACTGTCTCTTCCTATATTGGTCAATAGTTGCTTCAGGAATGATCCAGCTATTTTCCTTTTGGTTTGCTCCCTGCGTCCACAGCAAGTCTTGGAGGCCAACAGCATCCTGAGGTTGGCCATTGTTGCTGCTCTGTCAACTGACGAGCGGTTTAGGCCCTCCTTGTCCCTCTTCACTGACCGCTCTGACTTCAGTCTTATTTTTTTAGGTTTGTTTAGTTTAGAGATACATTGCGGAAACAGGCCCTTCGGCCCACCGTGTCCGCACTGACCAGCGTTCCCCGTACACCAACACTATCCCACACACACTAGGGGCGATTTACAAATTTACCAAAGCAAATCAACCTACAAACCTGTACATCTTTGGAGTTTGGGAGAAGACCAGAGTACCTGCAGAAAATCCTCGCGGTCACAGGGAGAACGTACAAACTCCGTACAGACAGCACCCGTAGTCAGGATCGAACCCGGGTCTCTGGCGCTGTAAGGCAGCAACTCTACTGCTGTACCACCATGCCGCTAGTCAAATGGACTTGACTTTATTTTCCCCAACAAACAAAATGTTTGATATCATTGTGTACTGATTTTTTTAGAATAGTGTGAGCATTTTAATGAATGGCAAACATTTTCTAGGCAACACAGAGTCAACATAGAGAGTTCTCTAGTGACTCAGGTTCAATCCTGACTTCCCTCACTGTTGGTGTGAAGTTTGCACGTTCTCCCTGTGATCAAATGGGCCCTCTGGTTTCCTTCTACATCTCACAGGATCAGTGGGTTAATTGGCCATTGTAAATTAGCCCCCAGTTGTAAGTGGCTGATAGGAGAATCAGAGGCAGTTGAAGGGTGTGAGAGAGGATAGGTCTTGGGGAAATTAGTGGGGGGAAGGGGAAGGACAGAATTGCTTTGAGACTGCCCTAGGCCTGATGGGCCAAATGGCCTTGTTCTGTGCTGTACGGAAAGATGGGTTAGAGTGTTTCTGTTGATGAGTTTGGCTTCTGAAACTGTTGCTGCCAATTTGGTGAAAGTTCTCCTGCAGTGCTGTTGTCTGACGATTTAGACACAGTCATGACGGAACAACAATCTTTCCACAGTCACCATGCGGAGGGAAGGTCGGAGAAGACGGTGTTCTCATAAACATGTTTGTACAATAACATTGCACAGTTTTGTTTCCAGGCTTCTGTGTTCAGTGCATACTCAATGTGCTTTGGAATTGGGGTGGTAGGTTCTTGTTGTGCCCTGATACATCCAGACAGTCCAAAAATTAAGTTCCGATGGGAGCAAAGAATAACCTTGGTGGAAACATTGTCACCGAGAGGGAAAGAAGTTTCAAATTTCAGTCATTGTCCGTCAACTTACCTGAACATTTTTCGGGGCTAGTCGTGCGTGAGACGTCACCCACGGCACAGTCTTTAACACTTGTCTCCTACCTGACAACTGGACTGAAGACCACTCATCCTGCGGAGTTTCTCTGCTGATGGATTGCAAGATACAGCATGGAAACAGGCCCTTCGGCCAACCGAGCCCAGACCGACCATCGATATACTCGTTCACATCAGTTCTATGCTTTCCCACTTTCTCATCCACTCCCGTACACATTAGGGGCAATTTACAGAGTTCCATTGATCCAAAGACAACACGCACCTTTGGGATCTGGGAGGAAACCGGAGCATCCGGAGTAAGTTACAGGGAGAATGTGCAAACTCCACACCGTTTAGCACCCGAGGTCAGGATCGAACCCATGACTCTGTCACTGTGAGGCAGCAACTCTACCAGCTGTGCCACTGTGCTCTGAATGTGCTGTCCAGTACTCACTGCTGTCCAACATCTATCCATTGTACGGACATAAACAGTCCCAAAATGAGGAGGGATTCTGTTCCCTCGACAATGGTTCACATCTCCCTAAGGTACTTGGACCTTTGGCCAGGAAATGAAGCTTCCCTGTCCACAAGGGGGAGCCCCATTCGGGCAGCAAGCTTTGTTTAGGAAGGTTTTCAAATCTCATTGTTAACTGGGTTAGCCTGTACCTTTAAGATTTTACAGGGACTTTTTAACTTTTTTTCTCAGCACTGGACCACGGATCAGGAAGCAGCATTAATGAGGTCAGGGTTCCTGCCTCTGTATCTGAGATTGTTTTCTTTAACCTGCCCTGTGTGTTGGTCCGGACCACTGCTGTGTTTTGGTAGTGGGGCTTGCATCTCGTCGCACAGAGCACACAATGCAGGGGTTAATCCCGGCTGATAACCAGGGACCTGGGAGTGGCTTGGGAAGCATTTGTTATCCAAACAGGACTTGTCCTCCTTTATCCAGACGGGGTTGCTCTGCTACTCTGCGTATTTTCTGTGAAAAGAACAGTCCCTTTGGAATTTTGCGACATCCCAGCGCTTTTCCAAATCTTTTCTCAAGCCTGGCCACGGGTTACAGAGCAAGATCCCACAACGGCAGTGTGATAAACAGCCAGATAACCTGCTTGGCTTTGAGAAAAATAAAACGCAACCACAAACTGCAGGAATTATGAAAACAAAAAGAAATGTTGGGAATGGTTGGCTTGCCTGACTGGATCTATTGCTTTGGATGATGTTGCTCCTGGCCTGTTTTCTTTACAAGATTGTACTTTTTCTGTTTTATAAATCCGATGAGGTTCCCTCCCGAGTTACCTACTGTCTAAATGAAGAAGACAGTACAGCAGAGGAACATGCCCTTCGGCCCTCAATGTCCGTGCCGAACATGATGCCAGCTTAATCTAATCTCCTTTGCCTGATCCATGCCCATCCATTCCCTGCATAATATGCCTATCTAAAAGCGTCTTAAATTTCCCTATTGTATCTGCATCCACCATCCATGGCAACGCGTTCCAGGCACCCACCACGCCCTGTGAATAAAAACTTACCGCAAACATCTCCTTTCTATTTTACCTCTAGCACCTTAAAGCTACGCCCCCAAGTCTGACATTTTCACCCTGGGAACTTGTAGGTATGTCCTCTATACTTTGATCTTTCCTACTCAGATAAGTTATCCATTCTGTAAGCGAGTCATTCAGAACTCCTCCACGCATGTCTTCCCATGCATCTAAACCCCTTTCCCACTGCCTTAGTGCTCTGACTGTCCCTGGGTTCCAAGTGAACCAGTGCTTACACCTCCTTAAAAAAAATCCCCTCCTGCCTGTGACATCTTTCCATGCCTTCACCCGTCCCTCCCTCCACAATCTCTTCCTGTTGCCTATCTTGGCACCCATATGTTTTACCCCTCCTAATCATCCCTGCTTGTAATCGGTTCACCACTGGTGCCCTTGCCTTCACTGCCCAGATGTGTAAGAAAGAACTGCAGATGCTGGTTTAACTCGAAGGTAGGCACAAAATGCTGGAGTAACTCAGCGGGTGAGGCAGCATCTCTGGAGAGAAGCAATGGGCAACGTTTCGGGTCGAGATGTTTCAGGTCTGAAGAAGGGTCTTGACCCGAAACGTCCACTGCACCTAAGCAATCAGTCTGCCTTATTTTGTTCCCAGTCCATTGAATTGGAGCTACTGTGGTCATTTTAGATAATGGATAGTCTATTTACAGGCAGCAAGGTGGTGCAGCGGTAGAGTTGCTGCCTTACAGCGCTTGCAACACCAGAGACCCGGGTTCAATCCCGACGATGGAGTTTGTACCTTCTCCCCGTGACCGCGTGGGTTTTCTCCGAGATTTTTGGTTTCCTCCCACACTCCAAAGACCTTCAGGTTTGTAGGTTAATTGGCTTGGTATAAATATAAATTGTCCCTAGTGTGTGTAGGATATTAATGTGCGAGGATCATCGCTGGTCGGCGTGGACCCGGTGGGCAAAGGGCCTGTTAGTGCGCTGTATCTCTAAACTAAACTAGAAACTAAACAGCAAGTGCTAAAGGCTTGAGCAGCAAACAAGAGTTGGTAGAGAGTGAAGGAAGGAATGGAGGCAATGAGACTCAGCTGGTGGGATGACCTAAGTTGGAAAGGACTAATAACACCTGCACCCTACTACGTGTCTGCTGGTGAACAACTAGAGATATTGATGGTGTTGGAAAAACACATTTCATTAATGTCCCAGCCAGGAGACAGTGGCAAAGTATATGGTGGCCATTATCAGTGAGAGCTTGTTGTATACTGATTGTCTGCCAGACTCACCTACTCTACAATACTGAACATACTTGGTTATTATCTGGCTAGAGCTGGCTGTGTACAAATGGGCTGCCTGGCCTCTCTTCTTCACTTCAACGTCCACCACCGTTCAACCCTTTGGGACTTCCCCAAGGTCATGAGAGCTGCTTCAGAAAGGAAGGAATTTCGCGATGAAACGAGAGGTGCGGCAGGTCTGAGTTGCTGACGTGTTCTCTTTTGTTGTTGCAGGAAACTATGCCCCAAACGCCAATCTTCCCAAGCATGCTTGGCACCAGTTGTAGCAGTCATATGCAGCCAGACATGCAGGAGAAATGTGGAGACCCAGTATACCAGGACGGCAGTCTGGTCTCGGGATCCCTCGAGGTACTGATAGAACACTTGGTACCCACGGTGGATTACTATCCTGATGTGAGTATTCTGCACAGGTCATTTCCCTCACTCCTTCACCAGGAGGAGGTTCTGTTCATTTAACTCAGAAGATTTAGATGAGGACTTTGTTTTTGTTGTCGGCCTTGTTAGCAATGAACCTTCCCAGCAGAGTTTGAGTTGAACATGGGTAACATTATGGATGACCGTCCCCTGTAAAGCCCTTTTCTCTGGGGGACACTACAATCAGAACTCTGCAGACGCTGAAAATCTGAAATAAAAACAGGAAATGCTGGAAAACTTCAGCGGGTCAGGCAGCATCTGTGGGAAGAGAAACCAAGTTAATGTTTCCATTTGCGGAGCCTTTAAACACAGTTTCTGTGGCCTCTGTACAAGCCTGACCTTGGGTGCTGTCTGTGTGGAGTTTGCACATGTTTGCTCCTGACGCTCCGATTTCATCCCATTTCCCAAAGAGATAGATGCGTGATGGTAGATTAGTTTGTCCGAAGTGTTTGAATCTGGGAGATTTGATGGGAGTGTGGAAAAGATAAAATTGAGAAGAGTGTAGTTAGTTGCTTGGTGGTTGGCATTGACTTGATGGGCTGAACAATCTCTATTTTAATTTTAGTATTTTATCCACATTATTTACACTGTCTGTTATAATCCTGCTTGTGAAGTTTTGAGTTGTGTGACTGGTCACAGAGTGAATGAAAGTTTATCTGTTCCTTCTCTACCGCACAGCGGACTTACATCTTTACCTTCCTCCTGAGTTCGCGTGTCTTCATCCACCCTCAGGAGCTGCTGGCACGAGTCGGGCAAATCTGCACCAAGCAGCTGGAGATTGGATCAGAGGCAGATAAGGTACGGAGCTGAGAATGCTAGCGTTGACCTTCCAGCTGTGCATTTAGGTTTGTCAGGGGCAAGATAGACAAAAAATGCTGGAGTAACTCAGCGGGACAGGCAGCATCTCTGGAGAGAAGGAATGGGTGACGTTTCGGGTCGAGACCCTTCTTCAGACTCAATGAAGAGCAGGCTTGCAGCTCGAGCTGGTCTTTCAACACCCTCTCCTCTGTGATGGCGGGGGTCTGACTGATCACTGCCGGTTAAATTAAACACAGGCCGCCCATGGATAACAAACAGGTTCTGTTTTCACAGAAGTCGATTTTGTCCGTAAACTGGAAAATGCACAAAAAAATCTCGATACGGTATTGTAATGAATGGCATCAGAAGCACATGAGAATGATAAGAAAGAAAAATGACTAAAAGTGGAGAGATAGAAAACTAGTTCTGCTGGAACTGATGTACATTCATCAGGTTTTTAAAAATTAATAAAGTTATGCGAGCTCACTCATTTATAGGGGTGTCCCTAAGTCGAAAGTTTGTAACCCAAGAACGAAGTGTACACACAGAGACAGACACTCACTCACACACACGCACACACACAAAAACACATACAAAAATAAACTTTTTGCAGCTGAATATGCAGCAAAATATTATTGATCAAACTCTTGTCTTCCCAGTCACCCAGCCTCCCATCCTCATTTCCTCTCAGCTTTCACAGACTGTTAAGGGAGGAGAGATGTTGATTCCCACCAGTCTCTGTGCCCTGGATGGTCGAATATCCTTTGATTGCATCTTCCCACTGAGGATAAAAGTAGGAAAGCCTCCACTCCTCCCAGTGCAAATCTCCATAGGTTTCTCACGCAATGACAGAAATCGCAGGGGTTTGGCACAGCAAGATCTCACCTGAGAACATTGGAGTAAGGGGTGGGAATATCATGTGAGCCATTGACCACAGCAGCAGTTTGGTGTTGGCACTTGCTAGGGTGTCGTCAGGCCACCAGTAGAGATCCAGAACTGCACAGGCTGTGTTGCTGGAGAAACTGGAGAAACTCAATTGACCTTCTCTTGGGTTTGAGCAACTCTGGCAGAGATGAGATCAAAGCGAGCTAAATATGGTCATGTGGCCAAATTTGTACTCCAAGCCTTGCGCAGTTGAATTATGTGGCACTGAATACACCATATGACCTTTCCAAAGAATATATGATATATATATCTGACATTTTCACACCTTACCCTTCCATATCTCTCGTCTCCCTCTCCCCTGACTCTCAGTCTGAGGAAGAGTCTCGACCCGAAATGTCACCCATTCTTTCTCTCCCGAGATGCTGCCTGTCCTGCCGAGTTACTCCAGCATTTTGTGTCTATGGTGTGAGCCAGTTCCTTCCTACACATTATATATGCCCTTCGATTTGTCACCCTCAATATCAGGTGAAACCCATCTTCAACTGTCCCATGTATTAGCTCTGCCACTGGTGCGACATGGCACAATGTTACTGTTTACAGAATGTACAACTCGAGCTCGTTGATAACACCTCCCGAAACTGTGCCCTCTGCTGCCTGGGAGAACAAAGGCAGCTGGCACAAGGGAACGTCACCACCTTCCAGTACCGCTCCAAGTCCTGCATCATCCAGACCTGCAAATATAACGCTGGCTCTCTGTCTGCACGGGGACTAAATCCCAGGACCATCAACATTATGAAGACACAATGAACTATAGATACTGGAATCTTGAGCAAAACAAAAAGTGCTGGAGTAACTCAGTGGTCCAGGCAGCATCTGTGGAGGGAATAGGTGGGTGATGTTTACTTGGCATTTATCCGACTAAAGAAGGGTCCTGAACTGAAACCTCACCTATACATTCCTTCCCCAGTTGCTGCCTGATCCACTGCGTTCCCCCAGCGCTTTGTCTTTGGACCATGGTGAAGATACCTTCACTTGACATGGAGTGCAGTGGTCATATATGGTAGATCTTTAGGACCATTCGGATGGGTAATAAGTGCTGGTTCTGTCAGAGAATCGAACAGATGTAACTGAATTTAATTGACCATTCTTCCCCCCCCCCCCCCCCCCACCACTATGGATGTTTACTTGAAATGCCCAGGGTCAGCATTTACTTTAGTTTATTGTCACGTGTACCAAGGTACATTGAACAGCTATTGTTGCATGCTAACCAGTCAGCGGAAAGACAATGCATGATTACATTTAAGCCATTCACAGTGTACAGATACACAATAAAGGGAATAATGTTTAGTGCAAGATAAAGCCAGTAAAGTCTGATGAAAGATAGTCCGAGGGTCTCCAATTAGGTAGATAGTAGTTCAGGACTGCTCTCTAGCTGTGGTAGGATGATTCAGTTGCCTGATAACAGCTGGGAAGAAACTGGCCCTGAATCTGGTGGTGTGCATTTTCACACTTCTATACCCTTTGCCCGATGGGAGAGGGGAGAAGAGGGAGCGGCCGGGATACACTGGCATTTGTACGCCCGTGTGGCTTCTTAAAAAATCCAAGTTCCTCTTTCCTTGCTGAAAGAATGAAAGCTCGGAAAACGAAGGATAAATAAAGAGGCTGTCAGAAACGGGGCTGTGGTTTGCACAGGCTCGATGACAGGGGCGTGCGAGGAAGGTTTGAAATGTGTCTGTGACAGGGGCTGCAAACGCCTGCGTCGGCAGCTCGGAGTGTGAAACCTGTCAGCTCTGATGAACTCGCTCACTGGGGATAATCTGTGAGACTGAAACGTGGTTTGAACAATGTCCCTGCAAAATATGGACGAGCTCCACTGGGAACAGAAGGGAGTTTTTACAGTTCTCGGGTTAGATCCTAGCCTGCCTCTGGCAGATGGCTGTGAGTCATCTGTTTGTGTCACCAGTATCCCAGCAGCATGCATAAAAACACTTGCATTTCTGTTGCGCCTTTCAGCATCCCAAATGAAGACCTTTGGGATGGGACCACGGTTGCAGTGCAAGGCATGTTGCTGCTGATTTATGCATAGCAGGCTTCCACGAGCAGCCATGGTCAGGGACAGATGGCTTCCACACTTTCTACCTTATAACAGTGACCACCACTTCCAGCTTACTGAATGCCTTCGCCAACACTCTGGCAGTGACTTCCTGATCCTACCATCCTCCGTCTTTATGAAAATAAAGCATTTTCCGCGCATCGCTTCCAGTTCTTCTGCCAGTCGCCTTCACTCTTTTGTCCTCTGGTTCTTGATAGTTTGGCCAATGTTCTCTCCCTCTTCACCCTCAGCGTTGAACCACATACCGAGACGTGGAGAGGTGATTACAAGAGAGGGGGGGGGGGGGAGAGGAGGAGACGGAGAGAATGAGGCTTACAGGGAGACTTTCAAAGCTTAGGATGAAGTTAGGGTGGCTGGTAGAGCCTCTGCCTCACACCGTCAGAGATCCGGGATCAATCCTGACCTCGGGTGCTGGGTGTGCGGAGTTTGCACGTTCTCCCTGTAACCTCATGCATTTTCAGTTTTCTCCCACATCCCAAAGACGTGCAGGTTTGTAGGTTAATTGGCCCCTGTAAAATTGACCCTTGTGTGTAGGGCGTGGATGTGAAAGTGGGAACTAGTGTGATGTTTCCACACTGTATTTTCTAATCAATCAGTTTAACGGTTCAGCTGTCATTGTCAACAGTAATGAACCACATTCAACTTTAAACTCACAATGCTGTTACAGTTGGGGTGTTGCCTTACTTATAGTTCATTTCTCCACTGTTACTCTCATTACTGAATTTCCTTCCTCAATTGCTTTTTTCCTTCCTTCTTTTCTTTTCCTTTGCTTCTCTGCCCTAAACGTTGACCTTCAGCTGGTGATCACTTGCACTCTCCGCATGTTAAAGGAAGCAAAGCAAGAAAATCGTGATTTTGAAAGTCAATGTTTTCTTAATATGCGGTACAAATGTGCACAGAGTCTTTTACCCAGAGTAGGGGAATCGAAGGGGCAGAGGACATAGGTTCAAGGTGAAGGGGAAAAGATTTAATAGGAATCCGAGGGGTAACTTTTTCACACAGAGGGTGGTGGGTGTATGGAACAAGCTGCCAGAGGAGGTAGTTGAAACTGCGACTATCCCATCATTTAAGAAACAGTTGGGCAGTTACATGGATAGGACAGGTTTGGAGGGATATGGACCAATCGCAGGCAAGTGGGACTAGGGTAGCTGGGACATTGTTGGCCGGTGTGGACGAGTTGGGCCGAAGGGCCTGTTCCACACTGTATCACTCTATGAGTATATGACAAAGATTAGCCGGCACATTGACAAGTTACTGATGGTCTATTTACACTATGGAATCAGTTGACCATATTTGTAACATACAGAATGACTAACATTTACTTCGTACTTATCATGTTCATAGGATCATTTCAGTGGTGGATGCCCAGACACACTGTGGGGAGAAGGTAGAAGCTGACACAGCAGCAAAGTTTAAAAGACATTTACATAGACCTATGACCAAGCAGAGATTTACTTGCCATGTGCAGGCAGATGCTGTTAGTCAGACATGGCCTCATTGTCGGCACAGACTTGGCGGGCCGAAGGGCCAGTTTCTGTGCTGCTCTGCTCACTGTTTGAAGAGCTTTACAGACAGCAGAGTGGTTTATTGGAGTCTATTTATTGTGGTCATGCAAAATACACGAGAGCCAATTGGCACACATCTTCATGTAGTAATCTAATAATAATCAAAGTTTACCACTGCTGATTAATGGCTAAACGTTGATCCTGGTCCCTAGTCCTTTCTGCTAAATAATGCTATGGAGACTTTTGCGTCCAACTGTGAAGTCAGTCTGTGGTAGGATCTCGTGTTGGACATCTCATCTGAATGGTAGCATCTCTGAATTAGGTGTTGGCCGTTGGTGTGGAACTCAAATCCACAACCTCCTACCCATTGTGTAAGGAGAGTGGCATTGCTAACATACAAGCAGGCTTTTTGTAGAATGAAAGCTGAACTGCAGATCAAATATTTACCGTGTAGTCTGACCCTCTCGATGGGATTGTAATTTAGTTTATTAACTTCGGTTGATTCCCAGTGCCAGTTTGCCACAAGTCAAACAAGGAATTAAAAGCTGATCCTCTCTGACCCCAAGATCATGCCCACATTTGGTGTTCTCACCTGCCCCTCTGGTGCTGAGTATAGACACAGGTTGAGGGTAAATGTCTGCGAGTCCTTCTCTCCTGGCGTGGTGCCACAGCTGCCTGCGCTGACGTCAAACTGTTGAGAACAGGCAGTGCTCCGCGATAATATATCAAGGCTAAATGCCAATGTCAGGCAGCTTCGTATATTACTACAGTCCCCTTCGACCCATAACGAGCTTGGCGATGATAATAGATTTGGGCAACAGCAGCCAATACCTGTGGCAGAGTGCAGTTCTTGAACCGTTTCACTGCCCATTGTCCTGTTGATAATGGGACTGACGGCACACATTGCAGTGTCTGAAACAGATTGTTGTGCTTGAGTAAGCTTTGTGTGTAAATGTGTATGCACTCATTATTTCTTTCATCGTGGCATGTGTGCACAAGAAGATAGTCAACATCTCAAGGCTCTGGGATGTCTTGGACTCTTTAGCATTTGTGTTCCCTCTGAGGTGTTTTTAACGTTTTGCAAACGCGGTGTATCAAATGAATGCAATAGCTGCAAAGTTGTCTCCTGTGCGCTGAAGGGTATAATTATTGTTGCTCCTTTAAAATGATTTTGTAAATCTCCACTGAACAAATTCCTCACAAGCTTTGTTGTTGACAACCACTCATACAGAGGTGGGAAATTGTCTCGGTTAATAGACAATCGCAAATAATTCACAAACCAACATGGTTAAGAGAAACATATTTAAAATAGCTTTGGAAATGCAATCTTATTGCTTGTTAATCCCTTGATATCCATTTGTGGTCTTGTCAATTCCCTCATTATCGCTCCCATCCCCAAACTGTCCACATCACTGACTCTGATCATATCATTGTGCATTGTATCTTCCTTAAGTCTGCAGTGCACTGGCCTGGTTTTAGCTGGTTTAGACCCTACATAGTCTAGGCTTGGTACTGTACCCTCTTTGATTCAAACTTCCATCCTCCCAACGTGTGGTTTGCCATCCATTAACTCTCTGCCAGCTCCCTGAGACATTTTACTATCTACCTGACCTGTACACGTTATTCATGTTATCCTAAGACTAAACTCCTGATTTGTTGTCCTACAGGCTCGGGTCAAGGAATTTGTCCCGAAAATCATCCAGCTCCTGACCGAGTGGACCGAAACATTCCCGCATGATTTTCAGGATGAGAAATCGATGAAGGAACTGAAGGAGATCACGCACCAGATAGCGCAGCGTGATGAGGTGAGGGGGAAAGTAGCTGGTTTCTCACTGTCCATGATATGTTTCTTTTGCCGCAGAATTGGAAGTCTCCAATCCAAACATCAGTCGACGCACAGAAATGTAGCCATATAGCACAGAAACAGCTTTATTTCACACATATCCCAGAGTAATTTCACAGACTGTGTTCTGTGGGGGGAAATGGAGATACTAGGAATATCTTCTTAAAGAAGAGGAGGAAGTCAAAGAGATATTTAATAGTCAGCAGGATTGGTGAGTGAGGTTTTGGAATATGGCTGGGAAAGGGGAATAGACATTAGACAATAGTGCAGGAGTAGGCCATTCGGCCCTTCGAGCCAGCACCGCCATTCACTGTGATCATGGCTGATCATCCACAATCTTCCCCGTTCCTGTCTTCTCCCCATATCCCCTGACTCCGCTATTTTTAAGAGTCCTATCTAGCTCTCTCTTGAAAGCATTCAGAGAACCTGCCTCCACTGCCCTCTGAGGCAGAGAATTCCACAGACTCACCACTCTCTGTGAGAAAAAGTGTTTCCTCGTCTCCGTTCTAAATGACTTACTCCTTATTCTTAAACTGTGGCCCCTGGTTCTGGACTCCCCCCAGAAGTGGCTAACTTAAAACTTATTGCAGTGAAGGTTGATTCAACTGTAACTTTCTCGTGGAATTGGATAGATAGAGATATGGGGAATAGAATAGCTCAATTGTAATGCTGGAATTGCCTTCTCCGTCACACAGATTTCAGTGCTGTTGCTTCCAAACATGTTATGGCCCAATTTCAGACGTGCAAAGGCACAACCAGGTTTTCAATTACGTTGCAGTTTGAGCAGGGTGGATCAGACATCTACACCTGACTCCCTAGTCCCTCCCCCCACCACCTCCAACATCAGTCCCCAAACCTCCCCCCGCTCGCTTGCAGGCTTACTGAACCTCTGCCCAACCGCACAGACCAGACAAAATCTAAAAGATTCTTTTCATTCCAACATCACTTCCAATGATCTGTGCTGAGAACAATCTGTCTGGAGATGAGACTAAAGATTGACAACATTGTATTTTACAAGGATGTGTTCTTCCCTAGTTTGGGTCAACATTCTTTCTCAGTACTGCACAGCCTTATTCACCAAGCCCCAGGCCAACAAAAATAACATTTAATAATGAACCAGGGAAGAAGCACTATATGCACACATGTGAAAATTAAATGCATTCCCAGACAAGCCACCAAGCCTCAAGCCATAAACTGAGAACATGAAAGCAAAAGAAATAGAAACGCGAGTCGGATGTTCTGCTTTCGAGTCATGCTCCTCCATCCATAAGATCATGGCTGACCTTTTTCCCTTGGCACCGCTTTCCTACATAAATTCTATGTCCCTCATTTTTTTAATGTCAAAATTCTCATTCTTGTGTTCAATCCGTGCGTGGTCTTGTACGTCCATATCTCCAAAACCTCTTCAATCTACTTAAATCTGTGCTTCCTTGAACTTTTGCCTTCCTTGAACTATTTCCATCACTATTTCCAGCAGTTATGCCTTCAGCTGCCAAGGCCCTAACCTCTGCAACTCCCATCCCAAACCTCTGCCTCCCTCTCTTGCCTCTTTTACAGCAGCCATTAAGACTTATCTCTTTGACTAGGCTTTGGTTCATCTAAATGTCCCTCCTGGGATAAATAAAAGTTCTATCCTATCGTATCGTATCTGTGTAAATCAGTCAATTTTGTTTCATAATGTTCCTGCAAATCACATTGAGCTATTTCACTTTGTTAAAGACACTGTGTAAAATAAATATTATTGTCAAAACATTTAAAAGCAAGCTAGATAAGTATTTCAACTCGGTGTTAAAGATTAAAAGAGCCAAAATAACGTCGGCATGATGCAGAGAGGAGACTTTCGATGTTGCAATTTCTGAGATGCTGTAAGACTTGGATGTTAGTGCGTCTTGCAACAGGGTCAATGGACTTATTGTTCGTTGGAGAATGCTGAGGAATCTTGCAGTTGTGCATTCTCTAACCCATATAAAAAATGAGATCTGACATGTCCAGAGCTGAGTTTGGCAACCATGTAAAACTAACAGATTCTGCAGTGGATAAATGCATGTAAATTGCAACCATAATGCTTCGGGCTTCTCACAACTCTGGAATCATTTGGTGCTGATTTCAGGATTATTGATCCTGGGGTCACTGTGAGGGAAACTGCGTCATGCCTTTTTAAAGATGGGGTAATGGGATAATTCTACCTTTCCCTCTTCCCTGTTTGCATCTTTGACATTCCTTCTCCTTCCCCCCCATCCCCTACCCCCGGCCTGGGAGGTATCCATGTAGCAGTGGTGAAGGGAAAATAGAAATCTCCACAGCAGCACAAATGAAAGAGATTCTTCAGGGTAAGGTCTCACACCCAGAGAGGGCAACGGTGAACAGTTTCCAATGTGTTGCTGTTTGGATTGCAACCACCAAAGGGTTAATTCATTGGTGATAATCCAAAGCTGTGTGGATATTATTTGTCTGGGTTAAGCAAGAGGAATGGACAAACATCAGCTATCAGTGGAATGTTTTGGGAAAGTGAAGCCAGCACATTCTGTCTTTGAATCTGAAGCCATTTTTCTCCCCACCCCCCCCCCCCCCCACATCTCACACAAAGCACATAGCTCTTTCTATCTCACAATGGTCTTGCTGCAATCGAAAGGAAGTGGCCTGCTCAAACCTGCCCATGAAGTGGTGTTTGAAAGGAAATGACAGAGGCTGAGATGAAGGAAAGCAGACTGGCCTTACACTCTGCTTCCTGCCTGCATCGCCCAAGTTTCCTCTCCGCCTTCCCTCGGAGCCCAACGCGTGCAGTCAATCTCTCAACAGAAGGAATTTTGTACAAAGTCTTACATTTGTTCATAGCGTTCATAGGAGTTAAGGCCAGGAGCTTAAGTAAGCTGACATATTATTGCAGTTGAGGAATTAGGAAGGCAAATAGTACCCTGACAGTCTATTGCAAGATGATTTGAGTAAAAGAGTTCCATTAGTGTAATTGCAATGATTCAGTAACTGAATAAGACCATCTAAGGAGCATTATATGCAATGTTGGTCTCCTTACCTACAAAAGGATATATCTCCCAGAGAGGAAGTTTAACAAAGATCCCGAGATTTGTTTAGGAAGGAACTGCAGATGCTGGTTTAATCCAACGATAGACACAAAAAGCTGGAGTAACTCAGCGGGACAGGCAGCATCTCTGGAGAGAAGGAATGGGTGACGTTTCGGGTCTAAAGAAAGATCTTGACCCGAAATGTCGCCCAATCCTTCTCTCCAGAGATGCTGCCTGTCCCGCCGAGTTACTCCAGCATTTTGTGTCTATCACGAGATTTGTTCCTGGGATACAAGTCTGTCACAGAAGGAGACATTGTGCAACTACTCCTCTGTTTTTCAGGTGATTAACATGAGACAAGGAATTACTTCACTCGGAGGTGTTGTTGAAATTTGGCAATGGAACCCCTTTAACAAATAATGGGATGGTGTAAAGGGAAAGCAGGAAGGTTGGAATTCTCACATGGTGGACAAAAGAGACCTCCACATTCATAAACCAATCAGATTTTCTATGTCTGACTAAATCTTAATTAGGCATAGGTTCCAAATGATCCTGATTTGTTCTTCTGTCTTCTGTCTTACTTTGGATCTGTGCATCAGAATTCTGGTGTAACTTTGTGAAGAAGTGGAACTCGTACATTGGTCCTACAATGAACAAAATGCACGGTTAAAGACTGCAGTTCTTGTCTGAAGAAGGGTCTCGACCCGAAACGTCACCCATTCCTTCTCTCCGGAGATGCTGCCCGTCCCGCCAGCACTTGGTTACTCCAGCATTTTGTGCCAATCTTCGGTTTAAACCAGCATCTGCAATTCCTTGGTAGACACAAAATGCTGGAGTAACTCAGCGGGTGAGGCAGCATCTCTGGAGAGAAGGAATGGCCGTTGTTTCGGGTTGAGACCCTTCTTCAGACTCTTTCGATTTTTACCAGCATCTGCAGCTCTTTTTTACACATCTGCAATTCCTTCTTACACAGTTCTTGATATACATCCATGTCAACTTATTGTCTATCCCTATGTGCGAAGTTGGTGGACTATATGCTAACCTGAGTTGTATGTTGACCACAACAGTTCAGATAGCATTTGCAATTAATTTGAACATTCACGGATCAACATTAACGTGTAAACCTTATACTTCCCTCACATTATTGCTCACGACAGGGTCTTACTTTTGCTCTCTTATTAGGAAAACTCCAGCGTGAAGAAAAGCATTAGCCAGATGACCCAAAACCTGATCCGCAACCTCTCGGCCCACAGCCAGTACCAGGAGGCACGGGAAATAATCAAACCATCAGTCACGGATAAGCAGACCATCTTGAAACCCAAGAGTCAGTCCAGCCAGAAGGACATACTGAGCGTTTGCAATGATCCCTGTGTCTTAGCTCAGCAGCTAACGCATATCGAAATGGTAGGTGAATGTCTCTGAACGTAAAATAACTGGAAAACAGCATTGAAAGAGTTTAAAAGAAAGACTGCAACATAGGAACAATACCTTAGTTACCATGAACCGTTGACATCTAGAGAGGGTGTATTTGCCACAACACTGCTCTCACAATTCTCACCCCGCGAGTCACTGCCACCATGCTGGATTATTATCTACTTGCACTGCATGAACATGGGGAGATAATAAGGAGCTATTTGAGAGCGCGAGTTCTGAGAATCCCATCACCAGTCACAAACCATTTCCTCCATCCATTCTGCTCTGCTCTGTTCCTCCACACGTTCTCCCGCTCCCCTGTTATAAGACCACCCTGTGCACCTGATACCTTCTCTTAACAACATAAGAGAATTTACGAGCATTCAGAAATGGTTTCCAAGAGTGAAACCCAAATGCTAACCCAGCCGCTGCATGTAAAATGTGTCGAGGGATTTATTTCAAATTTCCTCTTTCATTTCTGTCACGCTTGTTTTAAAACCTGTGCTCTCTCTATATGAAGATTGAGGGCAGCAGATCTCAGTTTACCTGTTTATCACCCTTAATAAAGTACAGGAGGTATGAGTGGGATAAATCTGAAGAAAGCTCCCTACTCCCCATTTCCCTCCACCGATACTGACCCACTAAGTTCCTCCAGCACTTTGTTTTTGTTGAGTGGGATAAAGATTTTTATTGTGCTGCAGTAATCTTAGTATTATATATTAGTAGTATTATAATCTTAGTATTATATACTACTAAGATATTATATATCTCAGTAGTATATAATACTAAGATTATAATATTATTATAATACTATTAGTATTATATTATTATAGTATTAGATTATAATACTATTAGTATTATATTATATTGTATAATTATAATATATAATATAATATATTATATAATATAATATAGTATTATATAATATAATATAATATTAGTAGTATTATAATCTTAGTATTATATACTACTGCGATATTATCTCAGTAGTATTATATACAGTATTATATACTAATGAGATATTATATATCTCAGTGGTATATGTTTCAGGGGATTTTTGTCCTTGATTTAGCCTCCAACCAAAGATGTGAGGGTTAGATGAGGCAAGTGCACTTTTCAGAGGAAGTTGGATTGGCATTATTTATGAAACTGCAAGCTAATTGTTCACTCCTTGCTGCATACAGGATCGATTAATGCACATCACCCCAGAGGAGCTGGTGCTTATATTCAACCACATGGATTCAATGGACAATCATAAGGTAAGGGAAGGAGTAGTTGCACAAACCCTTTCTTGATCACAGACCACAGTAATTTCCCCTTGTCGGTGAACGAATGAAAACCCAATCACCCGAGCTGACTTTGAGGGCTTAAAATCTTTTCAGTACTTTCCTCAACCTACAAAGCCATCTCTTTGAGAGTAACTATCTCAATTGCTTCGTTGATCGGTTTGACTGCGAAACAACAAACGTTGATCAAGCAGAGTGGACATATGTGGTTAAAAAACCCCAGAACATGCCTGAAATACTCAGCAAGTCAGACCACATCTGTGGGGATAGAAACAGAGTTCTCAATTATGTGTTGTGGCAAGGGGGCTTTGGGCGGAAACGTCAACTCTGTTTCTGCTCTCACAGATGCTGCCTGATCTACTGAGTATTTCCAGCAATTTATTATTATTGATAGATTTATGTGGTGCTGATCTGATACAATACCAGCATGGTGGCGCAGCAGTCGAGTTGCTGCCTTATAGCACCAGAGACCTGGATCAGATCCTGACATTGGGTGCTGTCTGTGCAGAGTTTGCACGTTCTCCCTGTGACCACGTGGGTTTTCTCCAGGTGCTCCAGTTTCCTCCCACATCCCAAAGACGTGCAGGTTTTGTACGTTAATTGGCTTCTGTAAATCACCCCTGGTGTGTAGGGCAGGATACGGGTGATTGTTGGTCAGCGTACATTCGATGGGCCGAAGGGCCTGTTTCCACGCTGTGTCTCTAAAAAAAAATACCGCCCCACATCTTTTATCTCAATGTACATCCTACCCTGCTCCAGTCAACACACATAGTTGACTTGGATGGGCCAGGTTACTGTAGAATGCTTTGTCGTCTTATACCAGTTAGTTAATAAGTTCAACACACTTCTGTGTCAGATGGTGTTTAAGATGTTTTGGAAGAGGGGAGAGAGGGTAGTAACAGACATTCACTCATTAGAAGTCAAAATACATTTGAAACAAAGCATGTAAGGATTAATAAAAGGGGTTGGGTGGATTATTTGCAGAGTGTTTGATGTCACCACTCTGCCCGCTATTCTAATGTAAGGGGGCCTGTTCACACAGAGACTTGCAGCGTGCTTTAACAATGATGTCCCACAGCTGGTGGTCCAGCAGATGGTTCTAAGCTCCAGTTGTTCTGGCCTGCCCGCGAAAGGGCCGATTTTGTTTGATGGATTGTCGCCGAGCCTTTGTTGTGGCTGCTGGTCAGCAATGTGATCGTCCCGGAGCCCCTCGATACATCAGCAAACAGCTGGAAGGAGCAGGCGAGCAACCTGACACCAAGAGGCTGTCCGCAAGCATTAACACCCTCCAGGATCGGAGAACCATTGATCAAAACCCCGACATGACAGACAAACGTCTTGCTGCTCAGCCTCTTATTCTAGCAAAACAAAAATCTACAGGATTAGTTTTTTTATTTTAAGTGCTAGTTAATACGTAGGTATCCGTTTTTTGCGTACGGATTTATTTATTGTAAGTTGGTATATTTAGTTAGATAGTTAGATAATACTTTGGCCGTGGGCTGGTTTTCTTAGTTGAGTGCTTATCCTGGAGTTACAGCACAAGTACTTTGTGTTTTAATTGTAATTTCTGCTTCTTTTCCAAGGGTTGCCGTAGCGACATCAAGAAGACCTACAACTTGGAGGCCTGCGACAACTGGTTCAATCGGCTCAGCTCGTTGGTGGCCACCGAGATATGCAGAGTGAGTTAACAGTGATGACCCCCATGGCTGACAGGCTGTTAGTCACCTCAGCTGCTGTACCGCCGCCACGCGTCAGCGGTGATGGTGTTGCAATTGCTTGGCGTCTACGTCCGGGGGTTGGCGATGGGAAGAGAGTCCCCGAACAAGCGAACCACTGTTCACTCTCCCCGGTCGTACCACCTGTCCCACAGGCCACAAGTCAAGTCTCCGCTTAACCCGAGGCACCATATGTGCTTTGTTCTGCTCAACGCATTGCATTGCCATGCTGGTGGGTTGGAGGGATAAGGGGGTGATATCCCTAACAACATCCATGAAATCCTTTTCACAACCTCTGTCTGCCCTCCTCCGTGGAATCTCACAGGTTTCGTTCTATCCAATTGCAGGTTGGGAAAAAGAAACAGAGGACACGGATGGTGGAATTTTTCATTGACGTGGCAAGAGAATGTTTCAACATCGGAAACTTCAATTCCCTCATGGCGATCATATGTGAGTTTTCTCGTCAAAATCCTTCACTTTCCTCATAAGCACCTCCCATCCTAATCGTACCACCGCTCATAGCCATGGCTTCAGCTGCAAGGACATAGAGTCATACAGTGTGGAAACAGGCCATTCGGCGCAACTTGCCCACATCGGCCAATGTGCCCCATCTACACTAGTCCCACTTGCCTGCATTTCATCCATATCCCTCTAAACCTGTCCTAACCATGTACCTGTCTAATTGCTTCTCAGTCCCTGCCTCAACTACCCAACATAGCTCCGTGATGTTAAAGTCCCGCAGACTCCCGCGGCTTGGTGCGCCCGTCGGTCTCCAGGAAATGCCGCCAACTCCACGATGTTAGGCTGTAGTGGGGACGGAGATACGATATGGAAAAAGATTGCATCTCCGTCTGAGAGATTGAAAACAAAAGTATCCCCTAACCACCCCCCCCCCTCCACATAAAACAAATAAAGGAACACTAATACTTTTTAACACATACTAAAAATAACAAAAAAGAAGAAAGGACAGACAGACTGTTGGCGAGGCAGCCCCCCTTCACCTTAAACCTATGCTCTCTAGTTCTCAATTCCCCTATGCTGGGAAAGAGATTCCGTGCATCTTGGAATCCCATCTCTAAACTCATCTTTCCGCTAAAATGTTCTTTAAAATCTACCTTGACCCAGGCTCCTTTTGTCCGCATATAAAAAAGTATTTTAGTACGTTAATAAGTACAGGTCACTGTAATATGAGAAGGGTCCTCTTTCTCCCATTCACTGTGCCGAGAGATAGAGGCATTCATACAGAAGCTGGACAGGGTACAGAGCAGATTTACAAGGATGTTGCTAGGACTAGTGGGTCTAGGATATAGGGAGAGGTTGCGTAGACTGGGACAATTCCTTGGAGCGCAGGAGGATGAGTGGTGATCTTATAGGGGTGTATAAAATCATGAGAGGATTAGATTGGGTAGGTTCACAGAGTCTCTTGCCCAGTGTAGGCAAATCGAGGACAAGAGGACATAGGTTTAAGGTGAAAAGGACAAGATCTAATGGGAATCTGAGGGGTACCTTTGTCACACAAAGAGTGGTGGGTGTATGTAGTTGAGGCAGGGTCTATCCCAACATGTAAGAAACAATTGGACAGGTATATGGATAGGACCAATTTGGAGGGATACAGACCAAATGCGGGCAGGTGGGACTAATGTAGCTGGGACATGTTGACCGGTGTGGGCAAGTTGGGCCAAAGGGCCTGTTTCCACGCTGTATCACTCTATCACTCTATAACCCACTGAGAGTTCTCTCTCTTCTCTCCTCTGTAGCTGGCATGAACCTCAGCCCTGTTGCCAGGCTGAAGAAAACTTGGTCGAAGGTCAAAAAGGCAAAATTTGAAGTTTTGGAAGTAAGTACTGGGCAGGTGGAGGTAGGGGGTTGGGCAGAAGGGACAGAATGTCTCTATATCACCGTGAGAGCAGTTCCTGCAGATTCTACACATCCATTTGCTATTTAATCTCGTGCTATGATGTAGCACTTTAAAGTTTGACCACCCAAGGCTGAACTTGTGCCACTTCCTGGGGTCACTCATGGCACCATGTCCAGTGCCACCTGATGGCCATGTCCTTCCATCTCTTTTCTGAACTCAACCAGGTGTCTCACAGTCTCCACGATTGGGAGATTCAGCTGATGCTCCAAAGAGAGAAGATCTCTCTCCAACGGAGAGAGAATGTGAGGCAAGATGTGTGTTGGGTGGGAGTGGCAGACTGTATCCCGTGGTTTGAGAGGTTGGAGCGTGCGGGATAGGTGAGACTTCTGGTGTCTATCGCACGGAGTTAAGCGGTGGAGAGATCCACTGAGCTCAGGGTCAGCGGGCTCCTTGCGCCCTGCTTGACTGCCCTGTGATTACAGCACCATCGTGTGGCTACGCTGGGACTGTGCTTGGCTTAGAATGTCCTGTTCCCCAAGGAAGATCTGAGACAAAACACTTCAAATACCACACACGAGGTTTGCATTATTCATAGGACCTCGGCCCATTGCACTGGCGGTGCCCATTTCCAAACGTAGACAATTCTGCCTTGCATTGTCACACTCACAGCCACAGAGAGGATGCTCACTGCAAGTGTATATCTTCACTGCCTGTGACCGGAGCTGAAACCATTTCAGTGTGATCACCTTTGTGTGAACTTCCTGTAAATTAACTGAAACAGCGAACTGCTCTGAATAGGTCAGTGCTGCCTTTAAATCAGCAGAAGTATAAGTTGTCATCCCCGCAATGTTGTTTTAGGAATCGAGCTGCCAGAATTCAAACTCCCGACACACATTGGCAGCCAGTGCACAGCACATATGACACTCTGCATCTTCTTGATTTTGGTGAACCAGTCATAAAATCATAGACTGAGCCAGCTCGGTCCCTTTGGCCTGTTCTGGCTCATCGACAGAGTTTAATCCTTGTCTACTCTTTCCCCAATGTTCATAGATTTACCCTCTTCCCTTCTGGACCTGGAGTAGTACAGTTAGCCTTCATTCTCCTCTGGTAACTGTTCTCACACTCACGCGAGGCACTGCAACCAGGGGGAGTCTCCCGGTGCCTACTTTGATGGGGTAGTTGACTCGCCATCAATGTCAGAGGTGTGGGAGTTATCCAAAGTAAAGGCTGGAGGGATACAACCATGCCATAGAGTCATAGAAACACAGAGCCATCCAGCATGGAGACAGACCCTTCGACCCACCTTCTGCATGCTGACCAAGTTCCGGGCTAGTCACATTCGCCTGCATTTGTGTCTCAGGCTGGGAGCTGGCTTTGGATTTTAAGCTTTGAACCTCAATGGAACATTATAGTAAAAATCTATCAGTTGTATACAGTATGTGTCTTTCCTTAACATATACACATGAGTACATGGATACACACACACGCGCACACACTCACTCACTCACACTCACTCACACACACACACGCGCACACACTCACTCACTCACTCACCCACACTCACTCACTCACTTACTCACTCACACACGCACACGCACACTCGCACTCACACACGCACGCGTACACACGCACACACGCATTCACTCACACATTCACACACACACACATGCACTCACGCACACACGCATACACACACACGCACACACACACACGCACACTCACACACGCACACACGTACACACACACACACACACACACACACACACACACACACACACACACACACACACACACACACACTCACACTCACACTCACACTCACACTCACACACGCACACACACACACACACACACACACACACACACACACTCACACACTCACACACACACACACTCTTTCGAACCCAAGGAAACTTTCAACTAAAGACAGTTTTTGTTTTTGTTTTGTGCTTTATTAAATAGAATCATATGGATCCTTCCAGCAATTTCTCTCACTACAGAACAGCTCTTCAGGGGGCAGTGCAGAGATCCCAGACAGCGCATACTAACCGTGAGAAGGTAAGCGATGCCGTGTAATGGAAGAATAACGTGTACATCCGTCGGATACAAACATTCATTTGGGCATCTCTCATGTCTCTTCCTCTGTTTATTGGTTGCTGAGGGCTCCACAGGTCCATCAGACACCCCAGAATTACCGTGAATATCCAAGTCAGAAAAGGCTTTGCCCTTTCTCACTGCTTCATTTTATCCGATCTATTTTAGTTTAGTTTAGTTTAGTTTAGATATACAGCATGGAAACAGGTCCTTTGGCCCCCATGAGTCCGCGCAGACCCATGCACTAGTTCTATCCTACAAAGAAGGGACAATTTACAGAAACCAATTAACGTACAAACCTGCACGTCTTTGGAATGTGGGAGGAAACCGGAGCACCCAAATGAAACCCACGTGGTCACAGGGAGAACGTACAAACTCCGTACAGACAGCACTCGTTGTCAGGGTCTCTGGTGCTGTAAGGTAACAACTCTTTCACTGCGCCACTGTGCCATCTCTGTAATGCATGCTTATCAGCATCCACTTAAATTTCAGCCTCGATCACTCACTTGACTGCCAGGGTGAAGAATTTCCTAAATCTAATTGCATTTAGTAATTTAGGCTATTTAGTGGAAACACTATTCTCTCAGTTAACACCATCAAACCCCTTCTTTAATCATAGAATTGAGGAAAGCAACACCTCCCAAAGACTGGAAGGCTGTTAGGGATGGGCAATGGGTTTTCCTTGCAAATGATGCCCATTACCCATGTGAATAACTGATAGAAGAACTCTATCAAGTCGCCCTTCAAACGCTCTAACAATAGTTAAACAGAGAACAGCTTCTGAAGAAGGGTCCCGACCCAGAACTTGGCTGCTCCATTCCCTCCACAGTTGCTGCCTGACCCGCTGAGTTCCTCCAGCACTTTGCTTTTTTCTTTGTGGTCAAGGTTCCAGCATCTGACACATTTCTTGTGTCTCCAGAGCACAGCATCTCCTGATGGCTGGTGAAGGAAAGCCAACATTCTCAGACTGCCTTTCTACACCAGCCCTCTCCGCGTCAATGAAACTTAAATACAGATTAATTGATCAACGTCTCCATTACTGTTATGTGGGATCTTTCTCAGCAGAGAATAGCAGCTGTGTTTGCTTTCACAATTGTGACTGAGTAAACCGCAGCAATTTATTCTGAAACACTCACTGTTATAATTGAAACGTAAGCAGCCACTGTGAGAAAGTGAGATAAGACAGAGTAAAATATCACGATTCATCTCTTTAAATTTCCTTTAATTAAAAAAGCTATTTTTGATTCATCTACTCGAGGGAATAAATTGTTAAATGGTTTTTTTTTCTCTCTTAGATTGTCATTCCAGTTTTTAATCTCTTCATCAAAGACATCTACTTTCTGAACAAGATACACGCCAACAGACTGCCTAACGGGCAAATTAACTTTAAGGTAAGGAGCGGATACCAACATCACATGTAAAGCAGACCTGCGCTAGTCAGACTTTTGAATCTTCAGAGGAAAAAATAGCTCACACTCATTGTTTCTTCCCTCTGTAGAAATTCTGGGAAATTGCCAAACAGATCAGTGAGTTTATGATGTGGAAACAGGTAGAATGTCCCTTTGAAAAGGACAAGAAGATCAAAAACTATCTCCTGACAGCTCCTGTCTATACAGAAGAAGGTAAGTGTTTCATGGTGACCAGATTGTGTTTGAGGAGTGACCAGTCTGAGATATTGACGTTGACTAACATTAGTTTTAAAGGGATAGGGGACACAGAACATTTCATGATTTAGTTCAGGTGACGCAGGTCGTTCCCGAGTTCCAGTTTTACAGACGTCAATCAGCCAATTTTGAGCATAAATTAGGAAAATCCATTAAAATATCTTGATATTGTAACCACACCTCCACAATATTGTAACGAATGGCATCAAATGCACATAAGACTGATATGAACAAACAAATCCCAGAAGTGGACCCATCTTGCATGGAGCTCACAGACCAAAAGGTTACAGGTGTTGGGCATAAAATGTGTTGTCCTTCAACATGGTTGCTTAAAGAAAGGTTTGCGTGGGGAATGAATAGGAAGTAACTGCAGATGCTGGTTTACACCAAAGGTAGACACAGAAGTCAATACTGTGATGGCCCGTGCAAAGTCCACCACTTTCTACAGCCCATGTTCGAGTTACTGAACCAGGCCTCAATGCAAACTGTCAATATGCTTCGGTTTAAGGTGAAGGGGAAAAGATTTACTCGGAATCCGAGGGGTGACTTTTTCACACAAAGGGTGGTGGATGTATGGATCAAGCTGCCAGAGGAGGTAGTTGAGGCAGGGACTATCCCAACATTTAAGAAACAGTTAGACAGGTACATGGATAGGACAGGTTTAGTGGGATATGGACCAAACGCAGGCAGGTGGGACAAGTGTGGGCAAGTTGGGCCGAAGGGCCTGTTTCAACACTATCAATCTATGACTCTGTCTATGCCTCGAATTCAGTGGGGCAGGCAGATCTCTGGAGGAAGGGTGTTGATCCGAAACGTCACACATTCCTTCCCTCCAGAGATGCTGCCTGTCCGGCTGAGTTACTCCAGCATTTTGTGTCTATCTTCTTGTGTGGGGATGTGATTGGTTTAATATGTTTCATTAAGAGCATCTACCAAAGATCATAACGGACTCCTGTAACCCTGGAAATGTTTGATGCAGATAGACGTGACCAATATAAACCTAGGCCACTGCTGTCAAAAATGCAATGCCCACTGCTTTGTATAGAACATGGAGCAATATTTGAGGAGATGCAAAGCTAATATTCTACCCTGTCTCTACTCCCTCAGCAAATTTTTGTTAAACTGTCCCCTTGTATATCACGAGTGCAAACCTGTTCTTGATATGAATAAGCAACGAATAAACAATATATCACGGGAATCATCTCAGCTTTTGATTGGATAGAATGGTTTAAAATTCTAGAATGTTTGCAGCATGTTAAGCCTGCTCTAGCTCCTTATAAGAACAATCACATTCTCCCACCCTCTCGAATGCTTTCCATTCCAATACTTACCCAGCTCCCAATGGAAACATCAAATCAGCCTCCATCACCATCCCAGGCAGTGCTTTCCAGACACTAACTCTTCACTGTGTTACAGAAGGATTTGCCTCCTGTTGCTTTATGAGGCACGCTTCTAACTAACCCTTTTTGCTTCTCATTCCTAGCACTTTACTTGGCTTCATTTGAGAGTGAAGGACCTGAGAACCACATGGAGAAGGACAGCTGGAAGTCACTCAGGTACTGGGCCCTACTCCTGATTTGTTTTTTAAATGGTCCCCAATCAAATGGATAGCAACAATGTCGGATGGGAAAGTTAAACTGAATGCATCCTCTCCTACAGTTAGGGCCTTAAGAATTCAAGGCAGAGTTAGTTCAATTCCTGAACAAAGCCATAACAAATTCCTGGGTAATGCCTTTCATTTATAATGTGACCCATATGAGTTTGTGAAGACAATTCCTGAGGTTCTGCGCAAATATAACTGCAAGTTACTGTCTCTGTATCATCCCAGGCAGAGCTCGCGTCTGCTTGGTTTTAGATCTAGATATTTGACCAATTTGGATTCTTGGAAGAGTTCTAATGAATATGTGCCAGGTAGTAAATCAAAATGCCCCTTCCAATGGCCACTGGGGTGAATAATTGTAAATGCACTACAAGGAGTACTTAAAATGACATCAACCACCCTTCATAAACCCTTTTTAAGCCCAGCTGAAAGAGCAAATTTAATATCTCATCTGAAAGACAGGATTTCTGACACTCCCTTGGCATTAGATATTTGTGCTTGAGTCATTGGGAATAGATGTTGGTCATAACCATGTGAGTGAAGCATGCAGTAGCCCTTTGTCTGTGCTAATTCTTAAGTCCTGTTCTGGTAAACAGTCTAACACGCTTCCTATTTTTCTCCATTGGCAGGGCCACACTGTTAAACCGGGCATGAAGCAGCCACTTTGTACACACTTTGACTCCGCAAATCATTTGCACTGCATCCGATTTTAGCTCCGTTTGGAAGAGAAGAGACTTGGTTTGGTCACTTGCTTTAAATTTGTAAATTTGGTTTAGATTCGGATTCGGATCGTGACTGTACAGAGAGAAAGAGGCCAACTCTAGGGGCTTTGGTCCCACTGGCTGGGATATGTTTATTCAATGCCTTTTACAGCAGACAATGTGCTATGACTTAAAGTCACTTGTAAAATAAATGGAAGACTACGAGAAGGAAGAAGACTGACTTTTGCCACGGGGCCGGACCCTTTAATAAAGAGAAGCATCATGGGAGATCCCTGGCTGCTGTTTCTATGGATACTGGTAGAAATAGGACAATGGCAGCCTGTGAGAAATTCCTACTACTGTCAATTCATCCTTTGTTTTGTGACAACTTGCTGCTTCTGTTTGTGTGTGTGTGTGTATGTGCGTGCGAGTGAGAGAGAGATTGGGAGATAGAGTGAGTTACGGGTATAAACAGAACAGAAGGGACTATATTGCACCAGCCCAGAATCCTGCTGAACATATGTAGGGGCAGGGGAGAGGACAAACTTTAAACAGACAAGATTATCCAAGACAGAGAATTGATCATCCAACATGGAGAATGTAACGGTGTTTGTAGACCGCAGCTTATAGACAGACCATTTTATAAAGCAACCCCAGTATGCTGCCTACTCAGAATGTGCAGATTTATTTAATGTTGTGTACTATAACTCATAGTTTCATTGCTCTTATGGATTGAAGAATATTTATTTTGTGCACCAACAACGTCCCACTTTACACACAGTAAAATGAAGGACTCATTTTCTGCCCTAATGCGTAGATTGTTCAGTAACATCTAAAACCTGTCAGTCCCAAGAACGAGCTTTGCCATACTGCGGTGAATCAACAAACACTGCCTCCCCAAACTCAACCCCATCTTACAACGGTTTACCTCGTCCACAAAAGCATTCATTCAAGGAAACCTTACAAAAATGTTCACGTTTAAAGTGCCTGACTTGCTGAGCATCTTCTACATTTTCTGGTTCTCATGTTAACACCAAACTGTTATTTGATGTTGACTTAGCTCGTAAAGTTTAAAAGTGCCTAAATTCTATATAAGACGCAACCCCCCCCCCCCCCCCCCCCCCCCCAAGGCTAGTCTCGCTCTCCCAGACTCCACCCCAGGGATCAGTGCAGGATAATCAGTCAGGTACTGATCGTGTCCCGTTTGTATTATTGTGCGTGGGTTGTGGGTGGAGGCCTATAAATACATAGTGGACAGCAACCACTGTGCCCCTATCTCCAGGGTTAGATAGAAAGTTAAACTTGTCAACCTTGGGAGAAACCCATCCTAGTTATC